>OZ026618.1:87845968-88445968 GCA_964020975.1 Hermodice carunculata | reverse complement strand
ATTGTATATATTTGTGTATCGTATTTATCTCCGGTACAAGCCACTTTGGCAACCCTGTTAGCGCAACTTTTATGCCTACATCATGTGCATGACATACATACAAACCCCTATTGGGAAGCATGGCAATTTTGTACATGTTGTCCTAATGCCTGTTTCATGTAAGTATTGAGTATATGGTAACCATATGGGTCAGTATAGCAGCACAGTGTAAGCAACTGATGTATCTCTGTTTACCTTATAGCATTCATGACTCCTCTGTTTTATGGCCTTGATCCCTGCTTCCTCTGCTTCCAGTCACATGTTTGATATACAAATGGCCTTTTTGACTGCTCTGCTTGTGTTGACCTAATACCTATTTGCTGTAAAAGGGTGTTGACTAGTATGAGGTCTCTTCCAATGTTGCCCTAATACATTTGTCCTATGTGTTTTCTGGATTCTGGAACTCACTTTGACATCAGAGCTACAAAATTAAAGAACTCTCCTTGGTGTACACATAAATTCCCCAAAATCCCCATGTTAAATTACTTATGGGTTGCAAGCTGCCCAAAGCGTAGCTGAGAGCTACAAATCAGTGATGTTTCTGACCTGTAGTATTCTTATTCTTCAAGTTGTGGATCTAATGATCAGAAAGTGTACTTTTAACTCTTTTCAACCAGCAAGTTTTATGTATATCCTACAGGTTGCTAGGAATGGTTTCCCTTTGCTTTTTAAATTTCAATGCATATCCTTTACACCCAAGGATTGATTTATCGTTTAAAGTGCAGAAAGGTGAAGCAAAAGAATAAAACATCCTGACGTTGCAGTAGGATAGCATTGTGTATATAAGGTATGTGTATTTATTTCTCTATTGGCCTTCGGGGCAGTGTTGCCACAAGCTAAATCACTATTAGATGGAGGCAAGATTTTGGCCTATTTTCCAACAAAGATGATCGTTTTGATATGTCAATCTTACTTAACCTGACACTAAAATATGCACACGTTGCCCTAATGCTTGTTTCCTGTTTGTACTTTGCGTTGCCCTTATGCCTTTAGCCAGTACCTTCATATTTCCCTAGTGCATCTGTCCTGTTGTGTAGTTTTGCAACTGAATTTGTTTCCCTGGCCCCTGGCCCCAGGTTTTGTGTATACAGCGCTGTCATGGCAAATAGAACAGCTCTGTAAAGGTTACCGATATGCCTGTTCCTTTTCATAGTGCTATGTATGGTACCCAATTGACCAGCATGAAAGAGCAGAAGTATTCTTTCCATGCTCTAGTAAATAGTATTTTAATGGAATAGTGGGGCAAATAATAGTGATCACTTGCACAAATCATCCTATGCGATATACTCTTTAGTGAAATACCACTTGCCTAACTTTCACAACCGCAACCAGGATTTAGTCTAATTTTCCATACAGAATTCCCTTTACAATGAGTCTATTTTGCTCCAGAGAGGAAAGGGATGTCATATAATCGTTATTTTAGTGTTCCACATTGAAGTTTGCCAATCTCAAACACCACCAAAAATTCAGTGCAAATTTATATTCAGGATTTACTTAGAGCAATGCCACATTGCATCACTGATAAAATTTATACTCTCTCCTTTGAAGGTTCTCAAAGTATATAAGATCATTTGCCCATGATCTTTAAATTGAAACATGTATGGTTGATGTACCGGTTATTGATATGTTCCTATTGTTGATGGGGGGGGGGGGGCAGAAACAGTGTTATTATTCTATGTAGAGTGAAATGTATTACTGTGTGAAATCAAGTGACTTGAATCCAAATCTGATTTTTGTTGCTGCAATGCCTGTAAGCTGTTGGTGCTATGTACCTGTTGCCCTGATGTCACTTTCCTGTATACTAGGTTTCTGTATGTTGTACCCTCAAGTTCATTTTGCAGATCTTCATCAAGAAAAAAGTTTGGCCTAAGATCCAAAGAGGCAATTATGGTGAACAGTAAAAATTTCATAGAATGTTTGTAATCTATATGAAGTTTTTTAACTGCAACACTTTTATTAAGAAACATTACTAAGCATAGTTCACTTAAGTTGGTCTCCACGCACTTTAGTTGCCTTGCCAGACCTCAAAAACATTTTGGTGGGTCCATGGCCATTCCATGCTGCTGAAATCACTGTCCTAGATGTCCTGAAGCGTGTCGCAGCACCTCTAATGACAATACTGCATACCAGTGAGCATGCACAATCTTTCGATAGGAGGGAGCAAATGCAGGGATGATTGTGTAAGAATATCAGTGACCTAAGGTGAGTAACCTTTCTTAATAATAGTTTTACTGTTGAAAAACTTTATGTTAAAGATACATCATAACACCATAGTTTTCTTCAGCTGATGTTAAATCAGATGGGAGGAGGGAGGTACATACTAAAATACCTAGCCCAAAACTGTGCACTAGAGAGCCATGGACAAGAAAACCATCCTGGACCCCAGTGTCCCTAAACCAGCCTTGTTGACCTGGAAAGGGTGGGAGAGGCATCCCCTCAGACCTGCTGGATGTGGCTGCCAGGAAGAACATCAGCACCAAAGCTGCTCCTCCTGTTCTGCCAAGTGTTGCAAGTAGACAGATGGAAAGGTATTATTAGAACACCACTGTAAAGCAATCATAATTTCCCCCACTGACACACTTTTCAATGCACCCCAGGTTGCAGAGAACACCTTAGTCTCATGAGCCCTGAAAGAATGCAGTTGTATAAAAGTTTAGAAAAACATGATTCATTTTCAAAAATTTCAAACCAACAATGCAAGAACAGCAAAGTTTTTCATCCTGGCCAGTCACATGGTAGCCTAAGGAAATTGTTTCCTTATCCACCCCGAGATGGTGCCACGAGACAAGGTCCATGATGCTGTCTGTCTGAGGGGAGGAAAAAAGGAGGTATTTTAGCCCAGCCCAATAAAGCTCAACTGAAGTGCACTCACAGGACAAAGTGCCAGATTTAGCTCGGACATCCACATAGTTGCCGAAAGGAACTTGAAGCAAAACCCTGTCGATGCCATTGTCAGGTCACGAGCTACTTCTGTCTGGGACACAGAGGCCTCCCAATTCAGGCCTTAGAAGGCATTCTTCCCATCAGTAGACCACTTGATGAGGGACCTAGCTAAAACATGCAGCTCCCTGCACTTAGCACCTGTTGCCAGAGCTAACAGGAAGAACATCTTGAAGGTTAAGATCTTCAGATCAATCGAATCGATATCCTTAGGTTCCAACAGGTACTTTGTCAGCAATCCCAGTATCACAGAGAGGTCTCAGCGAGGCACCACATTGCACTCCACTGGTTGATCAGTGTAAAAAAAACTTGACAACCCAACACAGGAAGGGATCAGTCCAGAGGCTCTACCCCTTGGTCTTAAGGATAGCCATATTAGCTGATTTGTATCCCTCAAAGGTGCGAACCTTCAAGTACCCTTCCTCAAACAGACTTAACAAAAGGTCTGCAACCTGGTGGACCATTGCTTCCCAAGGAGACAGTCCCTTGGCAGAGCACTAGGAAGCAAACTTGTTCCAGTGCAAGTCATTGATCTTTCAAGAGTGGTGTTGAAGCTTCCCATGGCAAATTTGCTGAGCTACTCCTTTTGAGAAGCCTCGTGAAGAAATGCCTAAGGCCATAGTTTCCAAACATGAAGCCTGAGAAAGCATGGGTTGCAGTGGAACGCATTTTTAGCCTGGTTGTGAGAACAGTTGCAAAAGGGGAGGAAGAGCCCGTTGGGCTCCATGCTGAACTCCAAGAAGTTGAAAGACCATTCCCTCTTGGGCCACCAGGGGCCCACAAGAAGGACTTTGCACTGCTCCTCCACTATCTTTTGCAACACCCTCTACAGACCGGGGTGGGAGGAAAGGCATACCCCCACATTCGCCACCATGAAATTAGCATGGCATTTATTGCCCATGCCAACTCATCTGGGAATGGGGACACAAAGGTGTCACTCTTGTGATTGTCCCTCATGGTAAAGAGATCAATGTGCAGTTGGCCTTAAAGGGCCCAGATCGGTTACTGATATTCACAGACCACTCAGTCTGAATCACCTGCCATTGGCATGAGAGCAGGTCCGCCTTGACACTCAGGCAAACTGGAATGTGCTGGCATTCATTTCTCACTCTGAACTGATGGCACCAAAGCAAGATTGACCTGCCCAGGGAGAAGAGCCTCTTGGACCTGGTACTTCCCTGTTTCTTCATTTACATGCAGCCCATGCACAGTTATCGAACATCACCAGGACATGCTTGTTCTCCCCCATGACTTGAACTGGAGAAGGCTTGATGTTTGCCCGATGGTACCTCAGGTTCAGAATTAGCAGAATGCACAGCTGAATCAAGATACACTGGGACAAGAGCTTGTTCTGTCAATTCCACCGATCTCAAAAACTGATCTGGAAAGGCCAACAACAAAGCCTCCCCAGTGGAACCTCTGAACCCATGGACCTGAAGGTCTCTATCAAATGCATCCATTGATTTCCCTAATGGGGAAGATGCCCTTCTCAACCTGTTCAAGAATGTGACAAGCCACCTCCACCTGTCTTCTGACAGAAGACAGATGAAAGGGATTGTTCAAAAATTGAATACCTAGAAAAACAAACTCCCTCGTGGGAAATTCACAAGTTAGGGTGGATTGTGACAAGCCTAACTTCAAACACAGATTCAGCAGTGTCGTAGAAGGAGGCTGTGGTCCTGAGACAGCAGGAACCAGTTGTCAAGATAGAGGTGCAGCCGGGTCCCTTACTTGTGCACAAAGGCTGCTATCTCGCTCATGACCTAAGTGAAAACAAGCAAGTGCCCTCACCATGGCATGGAACTGAAACACTCTAATTCAACAAGTGCAAAAATTTGCGCTAGCACCAGGATATAGAAATCTGAAAAAAATGCATCTTTCAGGTCTATTTAGGTTGCCAAATCACCCTGTCTCATTGTTGCCATGATGGTGGCAGGAGTCTCCATCTTGAAGTGCTGCACAACAAGATGCTTGTTCAGATGTGGGATGTAAATAATCATAGGTCTTTGTCCACTGTCAAAAAGAGATAATTGTAAAGGCCTGAAGACTCACCATTTAACACCCATTCAGTGGCATGTTTGTCTGCCAGCTTTTGTATGGCCTTGTCCAAGAGTGCCTGGTCCACCTCTACATGAACTGGAAATGAAAACAGGACTCTTGAAAATGGAAGGCTGGAAGGCCCAGCAAACTTTAACAAGCAGCCATATGATATAGATAAATTATGCTAATCCCATTGATATGAAACTAAGTGACCCTCTGTTTCAAACTTTTAATTTTGTGGCATTGTCATTGTAGGCCTACAGCCTCCATTCATATGCAGAGCTGTTTATGCAAAAAATCGTGTCAAAATGATTTTGGGCATACCAGAAAAAAATGCGCATTGTCTGTAAGTAGAGCTGTACAAATCTTAGGTAAAATGTAAATTTCTTTGTCTTTTGGTTTTGTTTTTGTTTCCCCCACCCCCACCCCACCCCCGTTTATTTTTATTTTTTTATTTTTTTTATTTTTTTGGTAGACAAAAGCTTGTCATATATGTGTGTCATTAGACTGGGGTAAATCATTTAAAATCAGGCATGCTGACTTTGTTGAGCTGCTGAGTTCTTCAGCATATTATTTTCACATAAATGAATCACTTTATATCCATGAATATGGATGACAGCATTTATGAACTGCACATTTTATAACTTTTACCAAGCTGCTGTACGTACCTGACAAAACATTTGAACTTCGACATACAACCACATATAATTATAAGAGTTTTACAAAGTGAAACAAGGGGGAAAAAGTTAGCTTCCATTAAACACTTGCCTGAAAGCACTTGCGCCTAATAATTGGATTGATAATTGGATGCTTATCAAATTTAAAATCAGAGCACTTGTGAATACAAATATGCATTTATGATATTGCAATAACTGTACAAACTTTTCTCATTTTCTTTCTAATATGTGCACATACATCAGAAACCAGGTCAATAAATCACAACTTATACAGTCTGCTGCAGAAAAAAGGCATAGCACTATTGGTTTGTGGAAGCTGGATCACCCAACTGCCCTCCTAATGTTCAAACAATGGTTGCATTAAAATTCCATAATTTTAATACCAAAAAAACATAATATGCTGAATACTGCTACTCTAATCTGTGACCTACTGGTCTTAAACTGTGCACTTTGATGGGCTTATAATGTTTAAACGCTGCAACTGTTCCATTGTCTGCCATAATTCAGATTATTTCAGGAAAATACTGGCATAATGACTGGTATTAGATGCTGACTTGGTGTAACTGATACTCCCCCCAGCCGCCATTAATGCCTCAGCAGTGATAGATGTCATATTTTCTGTAAACAGATGTTACGAATGTATCCATAAATAGTAAAAAAATCACCAATTTCACCCAAAAAATTCATAAAATTTTAGCAATATATTCAAATTTTGGGTTAAAATTAAGGGGTGGGGCTTTGTAATTTGATCTCTCATTGTAAGGGCAGGACATGCAGGCAAGTGATTATGGGTTTGCATCATAGCCCATTGTGTATCGTATTTATATTGAACAGGAAAGAATTGATTGGATGCAATTATATTTTTTTCCTCAAAATTTTAATAAAAAATTTTATTTGTCAAAAAAACTGATTTTTCAGATTAAAAGGTTGCTTGCAAAAAAAGTTGATATTTTGCTTAATATTGAAGTTTGGTAAAGTTAATGCAAATCCTTCGCAAAAAACAAGTTGTGGCTTCAGTTAAACTAGTTATACAAATTTTGATAAGTCTATTAGGTTACAGACCACAGTTGTGATTGGCTGGTTGCCCATCCCAACGGAGATAGTCCATGATTGTGAAAATACCGTGTTTTCAGCATCCTGTAGCTTCTGTTTAAATAAAGTTAGCTAAATCAGGTTTCCTGCATCGCAGAGTTGCTTTATTGGTGGTCATATATGTGCACTGTCTTCCAGGCCAGGTGGGAACTTCATGGTGGGGAAGGACAGTGATGTGACCCTGGCAAGAGCACAGTTCATACACCTGTATAAAGCTGACATCCAGGTGTTGTTTCATATTTCAATTATCACAAATTAACGTGCTGGGAATTGTATGACAAAAATCCGTCCATATTTTTCTGATATTTTTATCTGTGAAATGCCATTCACGGAATTTCAAAATACCAAAATGCTGATTTTTTAGACTGAAAAATCCTAATATATAAAATAGAAGGATTTATAACTGTGGTCTGTGGCCTATTAGGGAAGACTCGGTATGTATTGGGACTCACATGGTCATGTTGTTATGGTATTATCGTCCATCAAACAAGTTAAAAATTGGAAGTTAGCACTTTTTGACAGCTGCCTGGACAAGTTTGAGTGATCCTAATAACTTTTACATGGATGGAGCATGCAAAATATGGTCCTGGGACTGTAGATCACAAGACAAATGGTTCGGGCTATGGTATTGTGTACCTCAGGCCAGCTTATGAAAGGGGAAAGGAAGTTTACACCCACAGATCGGCTGTGAATATCAAGTTTAACAGTCTCAATTTTCCAAAAATTCATGAAGTATCACATTTATGTCACAAATCAGTGTGCATAGACATGTTGCACCTATCAGTGGAACCACACTGCATAAATAATAACACGATTTGTTGCAAGACATTTAAAAAGTGCACGGGCTATGCTTCCTTTGCTGACTGCTTGGTAGATAGATAGCTTCCATAGCCCTTTGTATTTAGCGATACCTGACAGGTACCACACAGGTAATCATATGTGTGTATGAGAAATTAACAATTCTAATATGATATAGATAAATTATGCTAATCCCATTGATATGAAACTAAGTGACCCTCTGTTTCAAACTTTTAATTTTGTGGCATTGTCATTGTAGGCCTACAGCCTCCATTCATATGCAGAGCTGTTTATGCAAAAAATCGTGTCAAAATGATTTTGGGCATACCAGAAAAAAATGCGCATTGTCTGTAAGTAGAGCTGTACAAATCTTAGGTAAAATGTAAATTTCTTTGTCTTTTGGTTTTGTTTTTGTTTCCCCACCCCCACCCCACCCCCCTTTTTTTAATTTTTTTATTTTTTTTATTTTTTTTTTGGTAGACAAAAGCTTGTCATACATGTGTGTCATTTGACTGGGGTAAATCATTTAAATCAGGCATGCTGACTTTGTGAGCTGCTGAGTTCTTCAGCATATTATTTTCACATAAATGAATCACTTTATATCCATGAATATGGATGACAGCACTTATGAACTGCACATTTTATAACTTTTACCAAGCTGCTGTACGTACCTGGCAAAACATTTGAAACTTCGACATACAACCACATATAATATAAGAGTTTCAGAAAGTGAAACAAGGGGGGAAAAAGTTAGCTTCCATTAAACACTTGCCTGAAAGCACTTGCGCCTAATAATTGGATTGATAATTGGATGCTTATCAAATTTAAATTAGAGCACTTGTGAATACAAAAAATGCATTTATGATATTGCAATAACTGTACGAACTTTTCTCATTTTCTTTCTAATATGTGCACATACATCAGAAACCAGGTCAATAAATCACAACTTATTCAGTCTACTGCAGAAAAAAGGCATAGCACTATTGTTTGTGGAAGCTGGATCACCCAACTGCCCTCCTAATGTTCAAACAATGGTTGCATTAAAATTCCATAATTTTAATACCAAAAAAACATAATATGCTGAATATTGCTACTCTAATCTGTGACCTACTGGTCTTAAACTGTGCACTTTGATGGGCTTATAATGTTTAAACACTGCAACTGTTCATTGTCTGCCATAATTCAGATTATTGCAGGAAAATACTGGCATAATGACTGGTATTAGATGCTGACTTGGTGTAACTGATACTCCCCCCAGCCGCCATTAATGCCTCAGCAGTGATAGATGTCATATTTTCTGTAAACAGATGTTACGAATGTATCCATAAATAGTAAAAAAATCACCAATTTCACCCAAAAAATTCATAAAATTTTAGCAATATATTCAAATTTTGGGTTAAAATTAAGGGGTGGTGCATTGTAATTTGATCTCTCATTGTAAGGGCAGGACATGCAGGCAAGTGATTATGGGTTTGCATCATAGCCCATTGTGTATCGTATTTATATTGAACAGAAAAGAATTGATTGGATGCAATTATATTTTTTTCCTCAAAATTTTAATAAAAAATTTTATTTGTCAAAAAAACTGATTTTTCAGATTAAAAGGTTGCTTGCAAAAAAAGTTGATATTTTGCTTAATATTGAAGTTTGGTAAAGTTAATGCAAATCCTTCGCAAAAAACAAGTTGTGGCTTCAGTTAAACTAGTTATACAAATTTTGATAAGTCTATTAGGTTACAGACCACAGTTGTGATTGGCTGGTTGCCCATCCCAACGGAGATAGTCCATGATTGTGAAAATACCGTGTTTTCAGCATCCTGTAGCTTCTGTTTAAATAAAGTTAGCTAAGTCAGGTTTCCTGCATCGCAGAGTTGCTTCATTGGTGGTCATATATGTGCACTGTCTTCCAGGCCAGGTGGGAACTTCATGGTGGGGAAGGACAGTGATGTGACCCTGGCAAGAGCACAGTTCATACACCTGTATAAAGCTGACATCCAGGTGTTGTTTCATATTTCAATTATCACAAATTAACGTGCTGGGAATTGTATGACAAAAATCCGTCCATATTTTTCTGACATTTTTATCTGTGAAATGCCGTTCACGGAATTTCAAAATAACAAAATGCTGATTTTTTAGACTGAAAAATGCTAATATGAAAAATAGAAGGATTTATAACTGTGGTCTGTGGCCTATAGCCCAATAATAGATCTCACTGGTCTGTGAACAACACCAGATCCTTGCCTACCAATCCTTGCCAAGAAGGCAGAGAGGGATTGCAGACCGGTGGGCCCACACAGAATAATGGATGATGGGTGCACATCCCAAGGGATGAGCTGCCGGCTTATGGTTCCTCTAAGAGCTGAAAGAGACCAACTTTGAAAGCTGGCCATCCTTATTAATTGGCTTCAGCCTCCACCTCTGCAGCTTCTGCTGTGGCCTAGGGCCACGCCCAGCTGCAGCAGGCTGACAGGCAGGGGGTACCATCCCTTTGCACCATCTTGCAGCCCACAGCAAAGCCTCATCCAGAGACTTTTGCTGCTTCTCCTTGGCTGTTTAATCGGCCCTCTCCTGGATGGGAACCAACCCCTGACCAAACAGCTGTGAACTAACAGGGTCAACGGGAAGCTGGTAAGCACCAGTCCTTACCTCTTTGGGCAGGTTGGCCACATGGAGGAGCACATTACATTACAGCAACTTCATATTTGCATCAAGCAGGTCCTGCTGAGCATGTGGCCCACAGCATGGCCCGGAGACTGCTCAAGGCCCAGCATGGTGACCAGCACACATTTGGTGGAGGCTGGTGCCAAGGGATTGTCATTCACCTCCTCCAATAAGCATATGGCAGAACATCCTGAACAGTCCACCAAAGAGCCTACAATTGTCATAACCACTGCATCCTGCTCAAACAACCAGAGGGATGAGTGAGGCATGGTTCCATACTCAGTCTCTTTGATGGCACGACCCAGGGCTAAGCCTTCCTAAGGATGCCATTTCTGGCACATCCCTAGACCCACAGTGCTGCCAACAAATGGATACACCTTCCAGCCATAAAGGTGCAGAAAGGCACTTCTTCCTTGGGTGCCAACTCAACTGTGTTGACCCACTTCGCCATTGCCTTAGGCTGCACCAATATGGGCTGCGGGACAGTCTCCCTGGGATAGGTACACTGCACAAAGGTGATGTTTGTCCAAAACACGAACCCCAGCCTCTCCACCTTAGAAGGAGAAAAGTCCACCAAATCTCCTACCTTATGAGCTGAAGCTGCACACTCACGAACTTTCACCCACTTGACAGTTGCGAGAAGTGGCAGAGATTAGGCTTCTTTCCTGTCTGCTGCAAGGCAAGAGAAACAAGCACCCTGTTCCTTTGGTTTGGAATCCTCACTTGGGAAATCCAAACAAACAAGGTCAAAAATATCCTTGGCCATTGGACGGTAATCCAGATCATTCCCCAACCCAAGGAGATTAATTCCTCCTCTGTCCTAGCCTTAGTGTCCAGGAGGAAGCCTCTCCAGCTGGTGTCACTGTCCCAGAACCATACTGAGACTGCAGTTCCTCCCACACAAGAAAAGTCTCCTTGCGCAACATGCACAACAGAAGTTCCCCAGCAGGAGCAATCATCACCGGCCTGCTGGCACGCATGAGGTGAATAGGCCTAGGGACTGGGGGAGTGACGCTTACTGCAATCTCTTGCACCAGCCCAGGCACACCCAAAAAATGATACCTTTAGCCTCTGTAGGGGTAGGGTAAAGTGCAGCAGCACCCCAGTCCACCACCACACTGTGTAGGCACACATCCCCAATGGAAGCTAGATTGACCACCTGTGCAATCTTCATTGGTGGGAAAGGATTTCAGAGCTTCCAACTTGTACAAGTGGAATACACAGGTGAGACTTGACACCTGGACGTCAGAACCATGACTTGTGCCACGGCACTACCCTCCAGATTGGCAACTGCTGAGGGAAGACCTGCCTCAACCCAGCAGGCAAAATGCCAGAGCAACGGCTCTGGGGACATGCCTTCCCATCTGGCAAAGGAGAACAGGAGAGGTGCTAATGATGCCTCTTCCTCTTTTTCTTCTCCCTCCTGTGGTGGAAGCACAGAAGCGCATGGCTGGTGGAGGGAAGTAGGGGGAAAAGCGGCCATAAAGTTGCTCCCTCACATCTCTCAAAAGTGACTGTAATGGCCAAGCCCTTACCACTATTTCATGGTCTGTAACCTTGTCCCCCCAAGAGACCTGGGAAAAGCCATGGTCAGCATGGAGGATGCAGTTGGGGCCACTGCTCTGACCGCAATAGCCACCTTGGGCTTCATTGCACCTGACTCCATAGAAGACTCGGCACCACTTTTGCAAGAGGGGCCAGGCAACTTGGAGTGAGCAGGGAAAGGAAGAACAACTGGAGGCTCCCTGGAATAAACTGTGTGCTCCAACTTGCACAAACAAAGCTTGACCTATGGGGGCACACTTGGATTAAAGCCTAGACGACTGGCACTAAAAAGGAGTGATAATGGCGTCACCCTTTCCTTTCCTGCAGTCACTACTGATTTTTCCTCGCCTTTGTATTCACTGCCTTTGTAGTTACCTAGGTACCACCCTTTCGCTATACTACAGACTAGTGGTCGGGAGTATGGCAGACACGACCAGAGGGACCTCTGGCCACAGACCTGTTCAGTGAGCAGGGGTGACTGTGGAGGGACCAGCGAATGGGACCTCTCTCCAACGGTCTACCATAGTGACCTAGTATTGGCCATACGGACCAATCAGAGGCGTGTTTTCCTATAGTAAAACTACTTGTATGAATCCACACTTGTAGTGACATTTCAACGCATGACAATCTGGGGGTGACAAGTCTCAAGCCAATAACATAATCTTAATAACAGGTCAATCTTTTGGTGCCCATCCCGCATAATAATAATAATAGTGTTCACACCCTTTGGCAGCACTATCAGCATTATGTTGCTTTCACATTTGGCAGTGTCTGGAGTGGAAGGTCCCTTCACATCCCCCCACCCCCACCCTCGCTGTGAGGCAGGCATCTGTATGGGTGCTTTAGAAAGGAGAGCCTTGTGTGCCAAGGCCTGGTTGGTCAGGTTAGCCAAGGCCCATTCAGTCATGATTCTTTCCTTTTATTCCTGTTCTCCTCCCAGTCTGGAACTGGAAAGTTTTCATTTACTGTGGCTTCCATGTTATTTCTGTACTCACAAAAATCCCTCCTGGGGTGTCTTTTTTGGGGGGGGGGTGTTTTTTAGTTTATTTGTAGGGATCCTGTTTTGGTTGAGCACCATCAACTGAGAATGACTGGCAGGATTACCAAAATGACCATTTGTTTCATATTTCTCAACTCTAGAGAGAAAAAAAACAGCTCTTGAGATTGAATATTTAGTAAAAATGATTCCAGATCATGTCCCTGATCCATGATTGGTAGTGTAGCCATTTACAAGATTCTTGTAGAAAATTAAGGAGTTTAGGAGAGTGTACCATAAAACTGGACAAAAGAAATTTGGCCAAGTTGGCTTGGTTATCTTTTAATTGGGGAGTGTGGACCAGCTCAGAAGGGTGTGCTCATTAGCCATTTTATTGAAAATGTTGGTGGTCAGCAGATTTTATTCCAGATGGCAAATGTAAGTTTTACCACAGAAAAGTGTTGTAAAACATGTCCCTTACCTTTGCCCGGGGATATGTTTTACAACACTTTTCTGTCATATTTTTTGTTTGCCTTGATAGGCAAGAACTAGACAATACAGTGAACTTAAGAAAAATAAATTACCTGTAAAGTTTTCTATGGAAACTTTATTGTACCAATCTGAGGAGACCAAAGAGATGGAAACAGATATGACGTCAACCGGCTTAGTTTTACTTAGTTTTTATGATTACATACTTTATATTTTTTATAGATTAGACAAATAAAGAACACCATCAGTTTCATTCTAACCTAAAAACCCTTTGACTTGACTTGGTATATGTAAGGTTAGAGTGAGGTTTTGTAGTGATATGACAATGTTTTCTTGTGTGGTGTGTCAAGTGGAGTGTGTGCCACACTTTGAAAGTATTTGTTTTTGTGTCAGAAACTCTGCACACTTAAACTGGTAAAGTTTATTCCTCAACCTTCAAAGTCCCAGCTCATGGCCTTGTAGCTTAAAAGTTAGGCAACATTCCAACTGAGCTTTTGTCTAAAAACAAAGGACCATTTCACAGCTCCACTGTTCTTTTTCTATAAGTGGATGCTGACCACATGGTTGCACATTGCAGGTACTTCTATATAGTCTTTAAGTCTTTATGATAGATTACTTATTGAAAAATGGCGACAGCAACCGAGTTTTAGCCATATTGTCCACGCTAAATCCGTTTTCAACATTTTCAGCTTACCAAGGGGATGCCAGCTATGTATATGTTGCCCTAATGCTTGTTTTAAATAAGGGCTTGCTATATACTGCCGTAATGTCATTTTCCTGTAGCCTTGCGCTATATATGCTGTACCCTTGTAGACATCACGACAGCTGTGTATCATAATACAAAAAAATTAAGGGCATAATGTCTCACTTTAATTTTAATCTCTTCGAGGCTGTAATTAATGACCTAAGAGAAAAGAATGCTTGGTGATGAAAAGTTTACTTCAGTTGTGGGTCGAGGGCATAAAATTGTTAGTGCAACAATTTTCAGTATATTTACTGAAAACCCAACACCTGTTAATGTCATGTATTCAGTAGCATATTGGCCAGTATAACAGCTCTACAAATGTTGATTTAATGCCACTTTCCCAAGGACTTGTTAACATGCTACCTCAAAGTCCAATTTTAGAACTATCATAATACAAAAAAATTAAGGGCATAATATCTCACTTTAATTTTAATCTCTTCGAGGCTGTAATTAATGACCCAAGAGAAGAGAATGCTTGGTGATGGCAAGTTTACTTCAGTTGTGGTTCGAGGACACAAAATTGGTAGTGTAACAATTTTTGTATATAACCCGAAAGCCTGCTACCTGTCAGTGCCATGCATTCAGTAGCATATATTGGCCAGTATGACAGCTCCACAAATGTTGATTTCATGCCAATTTCCCACAGACCGGTAAACATGGTACCCAGGAGTCCAATTTTACACTCTTTACATGTTTCTCTTTGCCTCTAAAAGTCCTGTAAATGTTGTCCATATAGAATCCTAATAGTCACTGTGGTACCTAAATGTGTGTTGCAAAGTCTGTACATGTTTTGTTTTGCCTGTAAAAGTCCTGCAAATGTTGTATATATGGTATTCTTATGGTCAGTGTGGATCTGATGATATACCTACATATATGTTGCTAAACTGAGCAGTATGACATATCTATATATGTTGCCCTAATAAAGGCATTTTGTAAGTGTGCTGTATATTCTAGTCCACCGGCCAGTGTGTAAGTTCTCTGTTTGGCGGCCTAACATCTAGATCCTAAAAGTGTTGTGAAAATGCAATTATAAAAGTCCAGATTGACTTTATTGTATATATTAATGTTGCGTAATTATTTCCCCTCAAAGCCGCTTCGGCAACTCTGTTAGCGTAACCTTAATGCCTACATCATGTGCATGTCATACGTACAAACCTTTAATGGGTAGGATGGCAATTTTGTACATGTTGCCATAATACCTGTTTTCTGTAAGTGTGTATGTATATGGTAGCATAATGGGTCAGTAGGGCAGCACAGTGTAAGCAACTGATGTGTTTCTGTTCACTTTATAGAATTTTTTACTCCTCCGTTTTTATGGCCTTGATCCCTGCTTCCTCTACGTGTCATATGTTTGTGAAACAAATGGCCTCTTTGACAGCTCTGCATGTGTTGACCTAATACCTATTTGCTGTAAGTGCTTTTTGCAGAAAAAGGGTATTGACTAGTATGACGGCCCATCTAATGTTGCCCTAATGCCTGTGTCCTATGCATTTTTTGCAGTCTCGAAATCACTTTGACATCAGAGCTACTAGCCTACTCAACGCCCCTTGGTGTATACACACCTTCCCAGTAATCCCCATGTTAAATTACTTTTTATTGGCTTCTAGCTGCCCGAAGCAGAGCTTGGAGCTACAAATCATTGATATTTCTGACCTGTAGTATTCTTTTTTTTCTCCTTCAGGTTGCAGTGTGGATCTGATGATCAGAAAGTCTACTTTTTACTCTTTACAACCAGGATGTTTTATATATATCGTACAGGTTGCTAGGAATGGCCTCCCTTTCTTTTTTAAATTCTAATGCATATGCTTTATACCCTAGGATTGACTTACCGTTTAGAGTGCCAGAACAGTGAATGGAAAGAATAAAACACCCTGATGTTGCAGTATGACAGCATTGTATATACGAAGGATGTGTATTTATTTCTCTATTACCCTTTAGGGCAGTGCTGCCACAAGCTAAATCACTATTAGACGGAGGCAAGATTTTGGCCTATTTTCCCACAAAGATGCTCTTTTTGACATGTCCATCAAACTTATACTAACACACAAATATGCACACGTTGCCCTAGTGCTTGTTTCCTGTTTGTACTTTGCGTTGCCCTTATGCCTTTAGCCAGAATGGCAGTACCTTCATATTTCCCTAATGCATGTGTCCTGTTGTGTAGTTTGGCAACTCAATTTGTTGCCCTGGCCCCTGGCCCCAAGTTTTGTGTATATAGCGCTGCCATGGCAAGCATGAAAGGGCAGAGGTATTCTTTCCAAGTTCTAGTAAAAGGCAATTTAATGGACTAGTGGGGCAAAGAATAATGATAACGTGCACAAATCATCCTGCACGATATACTCTTTAGCGAAATACCAATTGTTTAACTTTCACAACAGCAACCGGAATTTAGTCTAATTCTCCATGCAGAATCCCCTTTACAATGCGTCCATTTTGCTCCAGCGATGAAAGGCATGTCGCATTATTGTTATTTTAATGTTTCACATTAATGTTCCCCAATCCCAAACACCATCAAAAATTCAGTGCAATTTTATATTCCAGATTTACTTTGATAAATGTCACATTGCACCGCTAATAAATTTATACTCTCTCGTTTCATGATTCTCAAAGTATATAAAATCATTTGCCCATGATCTTTAAATTAAAACACGAACAGTTGATGTACCTGTTATGAATATGTTCCTATTGTCGATAGGGTGGGCAAAAGCACAGAGTTATTATTACTTGCTAATCTATCTTTATATGAAATGAGTTGCCGGTCTCTGCACTGTGAGATTTTGTGCAGTGATGTCTAGCTCCATTCCCCGACGTCTCAGTTACAAGGGTAACTGCTGGTAAATGCATGTCTGGGCTCCTTATGCTAAGCAAAAATGACACTTTTTAGAAAATGCACACATTTTATATTTTTCATAACTGCAGATACCCTAACTTTTTAGATTTTTCATGAACTGATTTCATGTTTACTTATACAGAAAATATTTGCCCTGCAGACCCACTCCGAATTTTATCTCTGTGGAGTTTTCAGTTGCTATATTAAGAATAGGAACGTCTCTGTGTTTTTCACTCTACTTTATAAGGTTAAGCATTCACATTTATTATTTATGACCATATGTAGAATGAAATTTATTATTGTGTCAAATAGAGTGACTTGAATGAAAATCTAATTTTTTGTTGCCGTAATGCCTGTAAGCTGTTGGTGCTATGTACATGTTGCCCTGATGTCACTTTCCTGTAAATTAGGTTTCTGTATGTTATACCCTCATGTCCATTATGACAGCTCTTCATAAAGAAAAAAAATTGGCCTCAGATCTAGAGAGGCAATGGTGCTGAACAGCCAAATTTCATAAAATGTTTGTAATCAATATGAAGTTTTTCAACTGCAAAACTGTTATTAAGAAACATTACTAAGCATAGTTCACTTAAGTTGGTCTCCGTGCACTTTAGGTGCCATGCCAGATGTCCCAAAAATTTCTGTGGGTCCAGTGCCAATCCATGATGCTGTAATGACTGTCCTAGATGCCCTGTGGCATGTTGTAGCACCCCTAGTGCATTTGAGTCAACAAATAAGACCCAGGTTCCCCTCCAGAAAAGATTAGTTGTGCGCAACTCACAACCATTTCCGGTTCATGTATCCCCTAGTGACAGTACTGCATGCCAGTGAGCATGCACAATCTTTGCATAGGAGGGACCAAAAGCAGGGATGGTTGTGTAGGAATATCAGTGACCAAAGGGGAGTAACGTTTCTTAAAGTTCAAATGAAAAGCTTGGTTTCTGTTGCAATATGATAGAAACCCATATAGTTGTAGGCATCTACACACCGGAACTCCAATGATTCTGTTATATTATTGGCAAAAAAAGCAAAATAATGAGATCAATTTTCACCCAGTCTGTTGTTTCCGATCATCCTTTCCCGAAGTTATGAATACACCACTGCGGCCAATCAGGTGCAGGTTACCGCACTAAATAGTTCTTGGTTGTCATGTGCTGACACCTTTGGGGGCCATTTACCTGTAATTAACCCACTGTTTCAGCTAGACTATTACATGAGCTTATCAGCCTGTTTGTGTTGTATGGTTTGACAGATATTTTTTCCATGATGAGTTTTATAAACAGAGGGCAAATCACATATTCATACGCAGTGACGTAATGCTGGCAAGCCGTGCTCGGAGCACGTGTTTCCTGGCTATGACAGGTAAACACTGGCATAACTTTTGATTCTATCTATAGACTCGCCGTTTTTATTTTGAATATTTTCAATGAAAGGTGTCTGCACAACACCAACTGCATACTTTATTTTAAAAAGTGATGCAACAAAAGTTATACGCCTTTATGCTAATATGAGAATATACAGTAAATATAATGGTGGTTTCATCCCTGAAGGAAAACTGATGCTGACAGATGAAATTTTAAAATTTCACCTGCATGTCAAATTTATTTGCTCTAAATGTTGCCTTACCACTTATATTTGTCAGATCAAACCATTTGAGATGGTTATCTTTGTTTGTTTATGTAAAAGAAAACAATTAAATTGTGTCAATGGTTTATAATAGGGTACATTGCTGGATTTTCATGTATTAACCAAAACAACAATGATATTTGCATATTTTGGGGAAAATGAAGAAAGAGTGACTTTTAAATTGATATTCAGGTTAAATTCTCCATTTTAAAAGATGATTGAATGGGGATGAATGATATTTCAAAGGAAAATATGTTGAAATTGACTTTAATCTTTGCATATTTAAAAACAGCTGAAAAAGCCCCCAACTACTTGATAAATGAAGATGGAAACTAGGAAGGATTACAAAGTAATCATGATGGCCTTGTAACCACTTGATGGTAGAAATAAGACTGATATATATGTGTACAAACAAGTGTGTATCGTCTATAGTTAAAATTTTATTAGAGCAACAATGAGGCAGCTTGTACCACTCAGCAGCCATCATTTTTAAGGGGGGTTGGGGTGGTATCAAGGTCAATGTAAGTTCACTGACCAAGTTTTTTCTGGCAAGCTGTATTATTTGATTACAAACAGATAATAATAATGTAACCCAAGTGAAAAAAATTAAGATGAAATCCAATTTTTGAAGAAAAAATAATGAATTTTATTGATTGGTGGGGTCAGTTCAAAACACATAAAATTGCATTGGGAATCCATTGTGATAGTGCATCGAAAAAGTGTTATATTTCCAAAAGTATATCAGTTAGCTGAATTTTCTTTTCACAGTATTACACTTGTATGGGTCAGTATTGCATATGCATAATTAACATGAATATTAATTGTCATTTGCATAATGAAGGTATGAATACACCATTGCGGCCAATCAGGTGCAGGTTACCGCACTAAATAGTTCTTGGTTGTCATGTGCTGACACCTTTGGGGGCCATTTACCTGTAATTAACCCACTGTTTCAGCTAGACTATTACATGAGCTTATCAGCCTGTTTGTGTTGTATGGTTTGACAGATATTTTTTCCATGATGAGTTTTATAAACAGAGGGCAAATCACATATTCATACGCAGTGACGTAATGCTGGCAAGCCGTGCTCGGAGCACGTGTTTCCTGGCTATGACAGGTAAACACTGGCATAACTTTTGATTCTATCTATAGACTCGCCGTTTTTATTTTGAATATTTTCAATGAAAGGTGTCTGCACAACACCAACTGCATACTTTATTTTAAAAAGTGATGCAACAAAAGTTATACGCCTTTATGCTAATATGAGAATATACAGTAAATATAATGGTGGTTTCATCCCTGAAGGAAAACTGATGCTGACAGATGAAATTTTAAAATTTCACCTGCATGTCAAATTTATTTGCTCTAAATGTTGCCTTACCACTTATATTTGTCAGATCAAACCATTTGAGATGGTTATCTTTGTTTGTTTATGTAAAAGAAAACAATTAAATTGTGTCAATGGTTTATAATAGGGTACATTGCTGGATTTTCATGTATTAACCAAAACAACAATGATATTTGCATATTTTGGGGAAAATGAAGAAAGAGTGACTTTTAAATTGATATTCAGGTTAAATTCTCCATTTTAAAAGATGATTGAATGGGGATGAATGATATTTCAAAGGAAAATATGTTGAAATTGACTTTAATCTTTGCATATTTAAAAACAGCTGAAAAAGCCCCCAACTACTTGATAAATGAAGATGGAAACTAGGAAGGATTACAAAGTAATCATGATGGCCTTGTAACCACTTGATGGTAGAAATAAGACTGATATATATGTGTACAAACAAGTGTGTATCGTCTATAGTTAAAATTTTATTAGAGCAACAATGAGGCAGCTTGTACCACTCAGCAGCCATCATTTTTAAGGGGGGTTGGGGTGGTATCAAGGTCAATGTAAGTTCACTGACCAAGTTTTTTCTGGCAAGCTGTATTATTTGATTACAAACAGATAATAATAATGTAACCCAAGTGAAAAAAATTAAGATGAAATCCAATTTTTGAAGAAAAAATAATGAATTTTATTGATTGGTGGGGTCAGTTCAAAACACATAAAATTGCATTGGGAATCCATTGTGATAGTGCATCGAAAAAGTGTTATATTTCCAAAAGTATATCAGTTAGCTGAATTTTCTTTTCACAGTATTACACTTGTATGGGTCAGTATTGCATATGCATAATTAACATGAATATTAATTGTCATTTGCATAATGAAGGTATGAATACACCATTGCGGCCAATCAGGTGCAGGTTACCGCACTAAATAGTTCTTGGTTGTCATGTGCTGACACCTTTGGGGGCCATTTACCTGTAATTAACCCACTGTTTCAGCTAGACTATTACATGAGCTTATCAGCCTGTTTGTGTTGTATGGTTTGACAGATATTTTTTCCATGATGAGTTTTATAAACAGAGGGCAAATCACATATTCATACGCAGTGACGTAATGCTGGCAAGCCGTGCTCGGAGCACGTGTTTCCTGGCTATGACAGGTAAACACTGGCATAACTTTTGATTCTATCTATAGACTCGCCGTTTTTATTTTGAATATTTTCAATGAAAGGTGTCTGCACAACACCAACTGCATACTTTATTTTAAAAAGTGATGCAACAAAAGTTATACGCCTTTATGCTAATATGAGAATATACAGTAAATATAATGGTGGTTTCATCCCGGAAGGAAAACTGATGCTGACAGATGAAATTTTAAAATTTCACCTTCATGTCAAATTTATTTGCTCTAAATGTTGCCTTACCACTTATATTTGTCAGATCAAACCATTTGAGATGGTTATCTTTGTTTGTTTATGTAAAAGAAAACAATTAAATTGTGTCAATGGTTTATAATAGGGTACATTGCTGGATTTTCATGTATTAACCAAAACAACAATGATATTTGCATATTTTGGGGAAAATGAAGAAAGAGTGACTTTTAAATTGATATTCAGGTTAAATTCTCCATTTTAAAAGATGATTGAATGGGGATGAATGATATTTCAAAGGAAAATATGTTGAAATTGACTTTAATCTTTGCATATTTAAAAACAGCTGAAAAAGCCCCCAACTACTTGATAAATGAAGATGGAAACTAGGAAGGATTACAAAGTAATCATGATGGCCTTGTAACCACTTGATGGTAGAAATAAGACTGATATATATGTGTACAAACAAGTGTGTATCGTCTATAGTTAAAATTTTATTAGAGCAACAATGAGGCAGCTTGTACCACTCAGCAGCCATCATTTTTAAGGGGGGTGGGGGTGGTATCAAGGTCAATGTAAGTTCACTGACCAGGTTTTTTCTGGCAAGCTGTATTATTTGATTACAAACAGATAATAATAATGTAACCCAAGTGAAAAAAATTAAGATGAAATCCAATTTTTGAAGAAAAAATAATGAATTTTATTGATTGGTGGGGTCAGTTCAAAACACATAAAATTGCATTGGGAATCCATTGTGATAGTGCATCGAAAAAGTGTTATATTTCCAAAAGTATATCAGTTAGCTGAATTTTCTTTTCACAGTATTACACTTGTATGGGTCAGTATTGCATATGCATAATTAACATGAATATTAATTGTCATTTGCATAATGAAGGTATGAATACACCATTGCGGCCAATCAGGTGCAGGTTACCGCACTAAATAGTTCTTGGTTGTCATGTGCTGACACCTTTGGGGGCCATTTACCTGTAATTAACCCACTGTTTCAGCTAGACTATTACATGAGCTTATCAGCCTGTTTGTGTTGTATGGTTTGACAGATATTTTTTCCATGATGAGTTTTATAAACAGAGGGCAAATCACATATTCATACGCAGTGACGTAATGCTGGCAAGCCGTGCTCGGAGCACGTGTTTCCTGGCTATGACAGGTAAACACTGGCATAACTTTTGATTCTATCTATAGACTCGCCGTTTTTATTTTGAATATTTTCAATGAAAGGTGTCTGCACAACACCAACTGCATACTTTATTTTAAAAAGTGATGCAACAAAAGTTATACGCCTTTATGCTAATATGAGAATATACAGTAAATATAATGGTGGTTTCATCCCTGAAGGAAAACTGATGCTGACAGATGAAATTTTAAAATTTCACCTTCATGTCAAATTTATTTGCTCTAAATGTTGCCTTACCACTTATATTTGTCAGATCAAACCATTTGAGATGGTTATCTTTGTTTGTGTGTATCGTCTATAGTTAAAATTTTATTAGAGCAACAATGAGGCAGCTTGTACCACTCAGCAGCCATCATTTTTAAGGGGGGTGGGGGTGGTATCAAGGTCAATGTAAGTTCACTGACCAGGTTTTTTCTGGCAAGCTGTATTATTTGATTACAAACAGATAATAATAATGTAACCCAAGTGAAAAAAATTAAGATGAAATCCAATTTTTGAAGAAAAAATAATGAATTTTATTGATTGGTGGGGTCAGTTCAAAACACATAAAATTGCATTGGGAATCCATTGTGATAGTGCATCGAAAAAGTGTTATATTTCCAAAAGTATATCAGTTAGCTGAATTTTCTTTTCACAGTATTACACTTGTATGGGTCAGTATTGCATATGCATAATTAACATGAATATTAATTGTCATTTGCATAATGAAGGTATGAATACACCATTGCGGCCAATCAGGTGCAGGTTACCGCACTAAATAGTTCTTGGTTGTCATGTGCTGACACCTTTGGGGGCCATTTACCTGTAATTAACCCACTGTTTCAGCTAGACTATTACATGAGCTTATCAGCCTGTTTGTGTTGTATGGTTTGACAGATATTTTTTCCATGATGAGTTTTATAAACAGAGGGCAAATCACATATTCATACGCAGTGACGTAATGCTGGCAAGCCGTGCTCGGAGCACGTGTTTCCTGGCTATGACAGGTAAACACTGGCATAACTTTTGATTCTATCTATAGACTCGCCGTTTTTATTTTGAATATTTTCAATGAAAGGTGTCTGCACAACACCAACTGCATACTTTATTTTAAAAAGTGATGCAACAAAAGTTATACGCCTTTATGCTAATATGAGAATATACAGTAAATATTATGGTGGTTTCATCCCTGAAGGAAAACTGATGCTGACAGATGAAATTTTAAAATTTCACCTTCATGTCAAATTTATTTGCTCTAAATGTTGCCTTACCACTTATATTTGTCAGATCAAACCATTTGAGATGGTTATCTTTGTTTGTGTGTATCGTCTATAGTTAAAATTTTATTAGAGCAACAATGAGGCAGCTTGTACCACTCAGCAGCCATCATTTTTAAGGGGGGTGGGGGTGGTATCAAGGTCAATGTAAGTTCACTGACCAGGTTTTTTCTGGCAAGCTGTATTATTTGATTACAAACAGATAATAATAATGTAACCCAAGTGAAAAAAATTAAGATGAAATCCAATTTTTGAAGAAAAAATAATGAATTTTATTGATTGGTGGGGTCAGTTCAAAACACATAAAATTGCATTGGGAATCCATTGTGATAGTGCATCGAAAAAGTGTTATATTTCCAAAAGTATATCAGTTAGCTGAATTTTCTTTTCACAGTATTACACTTGTATGGGTCAGTATTGCATATGCATAATTAACATGAATATTAATTGTCATTTGCATAATGAAGGTATGAATACACCATTGCGGCCAATCAGGTGCAGGTTACCGCACTAAATAGTTCTTGGTTGTCATGTGCTGACACCGTTGGGGGCCATTTACCTGTAATTAACCCACTGTTTCAGCTAGACTATTACATGAGCTTATCAGCCTGTTTGTGTTGTATGGTTTGACAGATATTTTTTCCATGATGAGTTTTATAAACAGAGGGCAAATCACATATTCATACGCAGTGACGTAATGCTGGCAAGCCGTGCTCGGAGCACGTGTTTCCTGGCTATGACAGGTAAACACTGGCATAACTTTTGATTCTATCTATAGACTCGCCGTTTTTATTTTGAATATTTTCAATGAAAGGTGTCTGCACAACACCAACTGCATACTTTATTTTAAAAAGTGATGCAACAAAAGTTATACGCCTTTATGCTAATATGAGAATATACAGTAAATATAATGGTGGTTTCATCCCTGAAGGAAAACTGATGCTGACAGATGAAATTTTAAAATTTCACCTTCATGTCAAATTTATTTGCTCTAAATGTTGCCTTACCACTTATATTTGTCAGATCAAACCATTTGAGATGGTTATCTTTGTTTGTGTGTATCGTCTAAAGTTAAAATTTTATTAGAGCAACAATGAGGCAGCTTGTACCACTCAGCAGCCATCATTTTTAAGGGGGGTGGGGGTGGTATCAAGGTCAATGTAAGTTCACTGACCAGGTTTTTTCTGGCAAGCTGTATTATTTGATTACAAACAGATAATAATAATGTAACCCAAGTGAAAAAAATTAAGATGAAATCCAATTTTTGAAGAAAAAATAATGAATTTTATTGATTGGTGGGGTCAGTTCAAAACACATAAAATTGCATTGGGAATCCATTGTGATAGTGCATCGAAAAAGTGTTATATTTCCAAAAGTATATCAGTTAGCTGAATTTTCTTTTCACAGTATTACACTTGTATGGGTCAGTATTGCATATGCATAATTAACATGAATATTAATTGTCATTTGCATAATGAAGGTATGAATACACCATTGCGGCCAATCAGGTGCAGGTTACCGCACTAAATAGTTCTTGGTTGTCATGTGCTGACACCTTTGGGGGCCATTTACCTG
Source organism: Hermodice carunculata (assembly GCA_964020975.1). Taxonomy (NCBI): domain Eukaryota; kingdom Metazoa; phylum Annelida; class Polychaeta; order Eunicida; family Amphinomidae; genus Hermodice; species Hermodice carunculata. Next base: position 88,420,774 of record OZ026618.1, on the reverse strand, counting down.
TAATTAACCCACTGTTTCAGCTAGACTATTACATGAGCTTATCAGCCTGTTTGTGTTGTATGGTTTGACAGATATTTTTTCCATGATGAGTTTTATAAACAGAGGGCAAATCACATATTCATACGCAGTGACGTAATGCTGGCAAGCCGTGCTCGGAGCACGTGTTTCCTGGCTATGACAGGTAAACACTGGCATAACTTTTGATTCTATCTATAGACTCGCCGTTTTTATTTTGAATATTTTCAATGAAAGGTGTCTGCACAACACCAACTGCATACTTTATTTTAAAAAGTGATGCAACAAAAGTTATACGCCTTTATGCTAATATGAGAATATACAGTAAATATAATGGTGGTTTCATCCCTGAAGGAAAACTGATGCTGACAGATGAAATTTTAAAATTTCACCTTCATGTCAAATTTATTTGCTCTAAATGTTGCCTTACCACTTATATTTGTCAGATCAAACCATTTGAGATGGTTATCTTTGTTTGTTTATGTAAAAGAAAACAATTAAATTGTGTCAATGGTTTATAATAGGGTACATTGCTGGATTTTCATGTATTAACCAAAACAACAATGATATTTGCATATTTTGGGGAAAATGAAGAAAGAGTGACTTTTAAATTGATATTCAGGTTAAATTCTCCATTTTAAAAGATGATTGAATGGGGATGAATGATATTTCAAAGGAAAATATGTTGAAATTGACTTTAATCTTTGCATATTTAAAAACAGCTGAAAAAGCCCCCAACTACTTGATAAATGAAGATGGAAACTAGGAAGGATTACAAAGTAATCATGATGGCCTTGTAACCACTTGATGGTAGAAATAAGACTGATATATATGTGTACAAACAAGTGTGTATCGTCTATAGTTAAAATTTTATTAGAGCAACAATGAGGCAGCTTGTACCACTCAGCAGCCATCATTTTTAAGGGGGGTGGGGGTGGTATCAAGGTCAATGTAAGTTCACTGACCAGGTTTTTTCTGGCAAGCTGTATTATTTGATTACAAACAGATAATAATAATGTAACCCAAGTGAAAAAAATTAAGATGAAATCCAATTTTTGAAGAAAAAATAATGAATTTTATTGATTGGTGGGGTCAGTTCAAAACACATAAAATTGCATTGGGAATCCATTGTGATAGTGCATCGAAAAAGTGTTATATTTCCAAAAGTATATCAGTTAGCTGAATTTTCTTTTCACAGTATTACACTTGTATGGGTCAGTATTGCATATGCATAATTAACATGAATATTAATTGTCATTTGCATAATGAAGGTATGAATACACCATTGCGGCCAATCAGGTGCAGGTTACCGCACTAAATAGTTCTTGGTTGTCATGTGCTGACACCTTTGGGGGCCATTTACCTGTAATTAACCCACTGTTTCAGCTAGACTATTACATGAGCTTATCAGCCTGTTTGTGTTGTATGGTTTGACAGATATTTTTTCCATGATGAGTTTTATAAACAGAGGGCAAATCACATATTCATACGCAGTGACGTAATGCTGGCAAGCCGTGCTCGGAGCACGTGTTTCCTGGCTATGACAGGTAAACACTGGCATAACTTTTGATTCTATCTATAGACTCGCCGTTTTTATTTTGAATATTTTCAATGAAAGGTGTCTGCACAACACCAACTGCATACTTTATTTTAAAAAGTGATGCAACAAAAGTTATACGCCTTTATGCTAATATGAGAATATACAGTAAATATAATGGTGGTTTCATCCCTGAAGGAAAACTGATGCTGACAGATGAAATTTTAAAATTTCACCTTCATGTCAAATTTATTTGCTCTAAATGTTGCCTTACCACTTATATTTGTCGGATCAAACCATTCTAGATGGCTATCTTTATTTGTTTATGTAAAAGAAAACAATTAAATTGTGTCAATGGTTTATAATAGGGTACATTGCTGGATTTTCATGTATTAACCAAAACAACAATGATATTTGCATATTTTGGGGAAAATGAAGAAAGAGTGACTTTTAAATTGATATTCAGGTTAAATTCTCCATTTTAAAAGATGATTGAATGGGGATGAATGATATTTCAAAGGAAAATATGTTGAAATTGACTTTAATCTTTGCATATTTAAAAACAGCTGAAAAAGCCCCCAACTACTTGATAAATGAAGATGGAAACTAGGAAGGATTACAAAGTAATCATGATGGCCTTGTAACCACTTGATGGTAGAAATAAGACTGATATATATGTGTACAAACAAGTGTGTATCGTCTATAGTTAAAATTTAATTAAAGCAACAATGAGGCAGCTTGTACCACTCAGCAGCCATCATTTTTAACGGGGGTGGGGGTGGTATCAAGGTCAATGTAAGTTCACTGACCAGGTTTTTTCTGGCAAGCTGTATTATTTGATTACAAACAGATAATAATAATGTAACCCAAGTGAAAAAAATTAAGATGAAATCCAATTTTTGAAGAAAAAATAATGAATTTTATTGATTGGTGGGGTCAGTTCAAAACACATAAAATTGCATTGGGAATCCATTGTGATAGTGCATCGAAAAAGTGTTATATTTCCAAAAGTATATCAGTTAGCTGAATTTTCTTTTCACAGTATTACACTTGTATGGGTCAGTATTGCATATGCATAATTAACATGAATATTAATTGTCATTTGCATAATGAAGGTATGAATACACCATTGCGGCCAATCAGGTGCAGGTTACCGCACTAAATAGTTCTTGGTTGTCATGTGCTGACACCGTTGGGGGCCATTTACCTGTAATTAACCCACTGTTTCAGCTAGACTATTACATGAGCTTATCAGCCTGTTTGTGTTGTATGGTTTGACAGATATTTTTTCCATGATGAGTTTTATAAACAGAGGGCAAATCACATATTCATACGCAGTGACGTAATGCTGGCAAGCCGTGCTCGGAGCACGTGTTTCCTGGCTATGACAGGTAAACACTGGCATAACTTTTGATTCTATCTATAGACTCGCCGTTTTTATTTTGAATATTTTCAATGAAAGGTGTCTGCACAACACCAACTGCATACTTTATTTTAAAAAGTGATGCAACAAAAGTTATACGCCTTTATGCTAATATGAGAATATACAGTAAATATAATGGTGGTTTCATCCCTGAAGGAAAACTGATGCTGACAGATGAAATTTTAAAATTTCACCTTCATGTCAAATTTATTTGCTCTAAATGTTGCCTTACCACTTATATTTGTCAGATCAAACCATTTGAGATGGTTATCTTTGTTTGTTTATGTAAAAGAAAACAATTAAATTGTGTCAATGGTTTATAATAGGGTACATTGCTGGATTTTCATGTATTAACCAAAACAACAATGATATTTGCATATTTTGGGGAAAATGAAGAAAGAGTGACTTTTAAATTGATATTCAGGTTAAATTCTCCATTTTAAAAGATAATTGAATGGGGATGAATGATATTTCAAAGGAAAATATGTTGAAATTGACTTTAATCTTTGCATATTTAAAAACAGCTGAAAAAGCCCCCAACTACTTGATAAATGAAGATGGAAACTAGGAAGGATTACAAAGTAATCATGATGGCCTTGTAACCACTTGATGGTAGAAATAAGACTGATATATATGTGTACAAACAAGTGTGTATCGTCTATAGTTAAAATTTTATTAGAGCAACAATGAGGCAGCTTGTACCACTCAGCAGCCATCATTTTTAAGGGGGGTGGGGGTGGTATCAAGGTCAATGTAAGTTCACTGACCAGGTTTTTTCTGGCAAGCTGTATTATTTGATTACAAACAGATAATAATAATGTAACCCAAGTGAAAAAAATTAAGATGAAATCCAATTTTTGAAGAAAAAATAATGAATTTTATTGATTGGTGGGGTCAGTTCAAAACACATAAAATTGCATTGGGAATCCATTGTGATAGTGCATCGAAAAAGTGTTATATTTCCAAAAGTATATCAGTTAGCTGAATTTTCTTTTCACAGTATTACACTTGTATGGGTCAGTATTGCATATGCATAATTAACATGAATATTAATTGTCATTTGCATAATGAAGGTATGAATACACCATTGCGGCCAATCAGGTGCAGGTTACCGCACTAAATAGTTCTTGGTTGTCATGTGCTGACACCTTTGGGGGCCATTTACCTGTAATTAACCCACTGTTTCAGCTAGACTATTACATGAGCTTATCAGCCTGTTTGTGTTGTATGGTTTGACAGATATTTTTTCCATGATGAGTTTTATAAACAGAGGGCAAATCACATATTCATACGCAGTGACGTAATGCTGGCAAGCCGTGCTCGGAGCACATGTTTCCTGGCTATGACAGGTAAACACTGGCATAACTTTTGATTCTATCTATAGACTCGCCGTTTTTATTTTGAATATTTTCAATGAAAGGTGTCTGCACAACACCAACTGCATACTTTATTTTAAAAAGTGATGCAACAAAAGTTATACGCCTTTATGCTAATATGAGAATATACAGTAAATATAATGGTGGTTTCATCCCTGAAGGAAAACTGATGCTGACAGATGAAATTTTAAAATTTCACCTTCATGTCAAATTTATTTGCTCTAAATGTTGCCTTACCACTTATATTTGTCAGATCAAACCATTTGAGATGGTTATCTTTGTTTGTTTATGTAAAAGAAAACAATTAAATTGTGTCAATGGTTTATAATAGGGTACATTGCTGGATTTTCATGTATTAACCAAAACAGCAATGATATTTGCATATTTTGGGGAAAATGAAGAAAGAGTGACTTTTAAATTGATATTCAGGTTAAATTCTCCATTTTAAAAGATGATTGAATGGGGATGAATGATATTTCAAAGGAAAATATGTTGAAATTGACTTTAATCTTTGCATATTTAAAAACAGCTGAAAAAGCCCCCAACTACTTGATAAATGAAGATGGAAACTAGGAAGGATTACAAAGTAATCATGATGGCCTTGTAACCACTTGATGGTAGAAATAAGACTGATATATATGTGTACAAACAAGTGTGTATCGTCTATAGTTAAAATTTTATTAGAGCAACAATGAGGCAGCTTGTACCACTCAGCAGCCATCATTTTTAAGGGGGGTGGGGGTGGTATCAAGGTCAATGTAAGTTCACTGACCAGGTTTTTTCTGGCAAGCTGTATTATTTGATTACAAACAGATAATAATAATGTAACCCAAGTGAAAAAAATTAAGATGAAATCCAATTTTTGAAGAAAAAATAATGAATTTTATTGATTGGTGGGGTCAGTTCAAAACACATAAAATTGCATTGGGAATCCATTGCGATAGTGCATCGAAAAAGTGTTATATTTCCAAAAGTATATCAGTTAGCTGAATTTTCTTTTCACAGTATTACACTTGTATGGGTCAGTATTGCATATGCATAATTAACATGAATATTAATTGTCATTTGCATAATGAAGGTATGAATACACCATTGCGGCCAATCAGGTGCAGGTTACCGCACTAAATAGTTCTTGGTTGTCATGTGCTGACACCTTTGGGGGCCATTTACCTGTAATTAACCCACTGTTTCAGCTAGACTATTACATGAGCTTATCAGCCTGTTTGTGTTGTATGGTTTGACAGATATTTTTTCCATGATGAGTTTTATAAACAGAGGGCAAATCACATATTCATACGCAGTGACGTAATGCTGGCAAGCCGTGCTCGGAGCACGTGTTTCCTGGCTATGACAGGTAAACACTGGCATAACTTTTGATTCTATCTATAGACTCGCCGTTTTTATTTTGAATATTTTCAATGAAAGGTGTCTGCACAACACCAACTGCATACTTTATTTTAAAAAGTGATGCAACAAAAGTTATACGCCTTTATGCTAATATGAGAATATACAGTAAATATAATGGTGGTTTCATCCCTGAAGGAAAACTGATGCTGACAGATGAAATTTTAAAATTTCACCTTCATGTCAAATTTATTTGCTCTAAATGTTGCCTTACCACTTATATTTGTCAGATCAAACCATTTGAGATGGTTATCTTTGTTTGTTTATGTAAAAGAAAACAATTAAATTGTGTCAATGGTTTATAATAGGGTACATTGCTGGATTTTCATGTATTAACCAAAACAACAATGATATTTGCATATTTTGGGGAAAATGAAGAAAGAGTGACTTTTAAATCGATATTCAGGTTAAATTCTCCATTTTAAAAGATGATTGAATGGGGATGAATGATATTTCAAAGGAAAATATGTTGAAATTGACTTTAATCTTTGCATATTTAAAAACAGCTGAAAAAGCCCCCAACTACTTGATAAATGAAGATGGAAACTAGGAAGGATTACAAAGTAATCATGATGGCCTTGTAACCACTTGATGGTAGAAATAAGACTGATGTATATGTGTTCAAACAAGTGTCTAACATCTATAGTTAAAATTTTATTAGAGCAACAATGAGGCAGCTTGTACCACTCAGCAGCCATCATTTTTAAGGGGGGTGGGGGTGGTATCAAGGTCAATGTAAGTTCACTGACCAGGTTTTTTCTGGCAAGCTGTATTATTTGATTACAAACAGATAATAATAATGTAACCCAAGTGAAAAAAATTAAGATGAAATCCAATTTTTGAAGAAAAAATAATGAATTTTATTGATTGGTGGGGTCAGTTCAAAACACATAAAATTGCATTGGGAATCCATTGTGATAGTGCATCGAAAAAGTGTTATATTTCCAAAAGTATATCAGTTACCTGAATTTTCTTTTCACAGTATTACACTTGTATGGGTCAGTATTGCATATGCATAATTAACATTAATATTAATTGTCATTTGCATAATGAAGGAAAACTGATGCTGACAGATGAAATTTTAAAATTTCACCATCATGTCAAATTTATTTGCTCTAAATGTTGCCTTACCACTTATATTCGTCAGATCAAACCATTTGAGATGGTTATCTTTGTTTGTTTATGTAAAAGAAAACAATTAAATTGTGTCAATGGTTTATAATAGGGTACATTGCTGGATTTTCATGTATTAACCAAAACAACAATGATATTTGCATATTTTGGGGAAAATGAAGAAAGAGTGACTTTTAAATTGATATTCAGGTTAAATTCTCCATTTTAAAAGATGATTGAATGGGGATGAATGATATTTCAAAGGAAAATATGTTGAAATTGACTTTAATCTTTGCATATTTAAAAACAGCTGAAAAAGCCCCCAACTACTTGATAAATGAAGATGGAAACTAGGAAGGATTACAAAGTAATCATGATGGCCTTGTAACCACTTGATGGTAGAAATAAGACTGATATATATGTGTACAAACAAGTGTGTATCGTCTATAGTTAAAATTTTATTAGAGCAACAATGAGGCAGCTTGTACCACTCAGCAGCCATCATTTTTAAGGGGGGTGGGGGTGGTATCAAGGTCAATGTAAGTTCACTGACCAGGTTTTTTCTGGCAAGCTGTATTATTTGATAACAAACAGACAATAATAATGTAACCCAAGTGAAAAAAATTAAGATGAAATCCAATTTTTGAAGAAAAAATAATGAATTTTATTGATTGGTGGGGTCAGTTCAAAACACATAAAATTGCATTGGGAATCCATTGTGATAGTGCATCGAAAAAGTGTTATATTTCCAAAAGTATATCAGTTAGCTGAATTTTCTTTTCACAGTATTACACTTGTATGGGTCAGTATTGCATATGCATAATTAACATGAATATTAATTGTCATTTGCATAATGAAGGTATGAATACACCATTGCGGCCAATCAGGTGCAGGTTACCGCACTAAATAGTTCTTGGTTGTCATGTACTGACACCTTTGGGGGCCATTTACCTGTAATTAACCCACTGTTTCAGCTAGACTATTACATGAGCTTATCAGCCTGTTTGTGTTGTATGGTTTGACAGATATTTTTTCCATGATGAGTTTTATAAACAGAGGGCAAATCACATATTCATACGCAGTGACGTAATGCTGGCAAGCCGTGCTCGGAGCACGTGTTTCCTGGCTATGACAGGTAAACACTGGCATAACTTTTGATTCTATCTATAGACTCGCCGTTTTTATTTTGAATATTTTCAATGAAAGGTGTCTGCACAACACCAACTGCATACTTTATTTTAAAAAGTGATGCAACAAAAGTTATACGCCTTTATGCTAATATGAGAATATACAGTAAATATAATGGTGGTTTCATCCCTGAAGGAAAACTGATGCTGACAGATGAAATTTTAAAATTTCACCTTCATGTCAAATTTATTTGCTCTAAATGTTGCCTTACCACTTATATTTGTCAGATCAAACCATTTGAGATGGTTATCTTTGTTTGTTTATGTAAAAGAAAACAATTAAATTGTGTCAATGGTTTATAATAGGGTACATTGCTGGATTTTCATGTATTAACCAAAACAACAATGATATTTGCATATTTTGGGGAAAATGAAGAAAGAGTGACTTTTAAATCGATATTCAGGTTAAATTCTCCATTTTAAAAGATGATTGAATGGGGATGAATGATATTTCAAAGGAAAATATGTTGAAATTGACTTTAATCTTTGCATATTTAAAAACAGCTGAAAAAGCCCCCAACTACTTGATAAATGAAGATGGAAACTAGGAAGGATTACAAAGTAATCATGATGGCCTTGTAACCACTTGATGGTAGAAATAAGACTGATGTATATGTGTACAAACAAGTGTCTAACATCTATAGTTAAAATTTTATTAGAGCAACAATGAGGCAGCTTGTACCACTCAGCAGCCATCATTTTTAAGGGGGGTGGGGGTGGTATCAAGGTCAATGTAAGTTCACTGACCAGGTTTTTTCTGGCAAGCTGTATTATTTGATTACAAACAGATAATAATAATGTAACCCAAGTGAAAAAAATTAAGATGAAATCCAATTTTTGAAGAAAAAATAATGAATTTTATTGATTGGTGGGGTCAGTTCAAAACACATAAAATTGCATTGGGAATCCATTGTGATAGTGCATCGAAAAAGTGTTATATTTCCAAAAGTATATCAGTTAGCTGAATTTTCTTTTCACAGTATTACACTTGTATGGGTCAGTATTGCATATGCATAATTAACATGAATATTAATTGTCATTTGCATAATGAAGGTATGAATACACCATTGGGGCCAATCAGGTGCAGGTTACCGCACTAAATAGTTTTTGGTTGTCATGTGCTGACACCTTTGGGGGCCATTTACCTGTAATTAACCCACTGTTTCAGCTAGACTATTACATGAGCTTATCAGCCTGTTTGTGTTGTATGGTTTGACAGATATTTTTTCCATGATGAGTTTTATAAACAGAGGGCAAATCACATATTCATACGCAGTGACGTAATGCTGGCAAGCCGTGCTCGGAGCACGTGTTTCCTGGCTATGACAGGTAAACACTGGCATAACTTTTGATTCTATTTATAGACTCGCCGTTTTTATTTTGAATATTTTCAATGAAAGGTGTCTGCACAACACCAACTGCATACTTTATTTTAAAAAGTGATGCAACAAAAGTTATACGCCTTTATGCTAATATGAGAATATACAGTAAATATAATGGTGGTTTCATCCCTGAAGGAAAACTGATGCTGACAGATGAAATTTTAAAATTTCACCTTCATGTCAAATTTATTTGCTCTAAATGTTGCCTTACCACTTATATTTGTCGGATCAAACCATTCTAGATGGCTATCTTTATTTGTTTATGTAAAAGAAAACAATTAAATTGTGTCAATGGTTTATAATAGGGTACATTGCTGGATTTTCATGTATTAACCAAAACAACAATGATATTTGCATATTTTGGGGAAAATGAAGAAAGAGTGACTTTTAAATTGATATTCAGGTTAAATTCTCCATTTTAAAAGATGATTGAATAGGGATGAATGATATTTCAAAGGAAAATATGTTGAAATTGACTTTAATCTTTGCATATTTAAAAACAGCTGAAAAAGCCCCCAACTACTTGATAAATGAAGATGGAAACTAGGAAGGATTACAAAGTAATCATGATGGCCTTGTAACCACTTGATGGTAGAAATAAGACTGATGTATATGTGTACAAACAAGTGTGTAACATCTATAGTTAAAATTTTATTAGAGCAACAATGAGGCAGCTTGTACCACTCAGCAGCCATCATTTTTAAGGGGGTTGGGGGTGGTATCAAGGTCAATGTATGTTCACTGACCAGGTTTTTTCTGGCAAGCTGTATTATTTGATTACAAACAGATAATAATAATGTAACCAAAGTGAAAAAAATTAAGATGAAATCCAATTTTTGAAGAAAAAAAAATGAATTTTATTGATTGGTGGGGTCAGTTCAAAACACATAAAATTGCATTGGGAATCCATTGTGATAGTGCATCGAAAAAGTGTTATATTTCCAAAAGTATATCAGTTAGCTGAATTTTCTTTTCACAGTATTACACTTGTATGGGTCAGTATTGCATATGCATAATTAACAGGAATATTAATTGTCATTTGCATAATAAAGGTATGAATACACCATTGCGGCCAATCAGGTGCAGGTTACCGCACTAAATAGTTCTTGGTCGTCATGTGCTGACACCTTTGGGGGCCATTTACCTGTAATTAACCCACTGTTTCAGCTAGACTATTACATGAGCTTATCAGCCTGTTTGTGTTGTATGGTTTGACAGATATTTTTTCCATGATGAGTTTTATAAACAGAGGGCAAATCACATATTCATACGCAGTGACGTAACGCTTGCAAGCCGTGCTTGGAGCACGTGTTTCCTGGCTATGACAGTAAACACTGGCATAACTTTTGATTCTATCTATAGACTCGCCTTTTTTATTTTGAATGTTTTCAATGAAAGGTGTCTGCACAACACCAACTGCATACTTTATTTTAAAAAGTGATGCAACAAAAGTTATACGCCTTTATGCTAATATGAGAATATACAGTAAATATAATGGTGGTTTCATCCCCGAAGATAATAGTTTGAGTTTTACCGCTAGAGGGACACTCGTGACGTCATTTGTGACACTCCGTAGTTACACATGTACAGCTAGCAAAATGGCGGATGGAGAAATGAGAGAGTTGGAGGAGGCGATGAGTTCCCTGCATGCTGAGGAACCCAAGCCCTATATATACGATCCCTTGGTCGGTAGTTCCCCACCACGCAGGGAACTCAGTAGTGATGAATTCGAACAGTCAGATGAAGAAGTGGTAGAGGAAGATGATGAAGAAAGGCAGGACCCGATTGAGAACCCACCTCCTCCCGTAGATGAATGGTTGGTTTCTTGAAATTGAATTTTGTTGACCGGTGGTTACTCAAATTACTGTTGACGTGTTCGTTTTAGTGACTTCCTGAAGTAAACTATTGTACTTCAGTTCATCTGACTGCATCTACCGTTGCTGGAATATGACTATTAAAATATAGCCTGATGATTAAAAGTAGTTGAAAACTGTAAGTATACCGATCTCAAAAAGGGAGACCTACTACTGTCGTAGGAGCGAGCATTATTATTTTCTTTTTAATAAAGAGATCGTATTATTATGAATTGTCACATTTTTCTTTTTGTTCCCATCAACCATTTGCTCTTGTTGAAAAAGTAAAATCATTGATGGGAGTTGGGCAAACAGAATTGTAATATTGCTATCATTCAACCTGTCATTGAGTTGAGCGTCACTGAAAATTCATTTGTCTTGATTAACTGAATTGATTACATGCTTGGCATTTAGCCAAGCCTAAAATTGGACCCAAACGAATTGCGTCTTGTGTTTCGACACGGCCATGGGGAACTGTTGGATTGGAATACACTGATAATGGAAAAGTAGACCAAAAAGCAAACAGTCAATTTGACTTTTTTCCGTGTATTTCTGGAGAGTCCATCAACACTGCTCATGTATGATGTATACATGTACTACAGGTTTGCATGTGTGGTGTCCTAAGACAAAGCAGTGAAAATCCAATCAATGCTCACATTTTAATGATTTATGTGAATATAATAATTGGTTTTTCCCCTTCTTCAATAAAAATTTGTTTGCACTGTAAAGAAATGAACAAAAACATTTCTGAATTTCAGTGTTGTCAAGCCAAGTGATCAGAATATTGACATAGCAATGGGGTGTTTCAACCAAACTTGTTTTTTAACATTATCCATCATGATGACTGCACATTGGCATGGGTCTCTACAGCATACTTACACCATGTAGACCTCAATTTGAAATGGTGCACCATAATAATAATAATATTTATTAACCCCCATTCCTGAGGAGACATCAAAATACATACAGAGAAACATGTCAGCTAAAGATAAATAAAATATGTCATATTACCCTTTGGCTGGGCGGAGATCAAAATACATACATATAATTGATATTATTATGCCAAACATACAGAGGTACACATAATTCAATATACAACACTCTATTAAAACTCATCAAAATGATAGCACATGCATGGACATCAGGAGTGGAGGGCGGGGAGGTCGGGCACTGGGACCCGAGCCGTATATCCGTGCATGGGACCGTCGTATATGGTCACATGCGCCAATGGACAGCCATAAAACCCCGTACATCCGACCAACCCGTGCACCGCCAATATCATTATTATTTCAGTAAAACCTCCATTACTGTAACCATAAGGGACCGACCATTTGATACTTAGGCGGGGGCTATGCATTTAAAAAAAAAAAAAATATGTACGTCCCAACATTGCTGAAAAAAATAATGTCCTTCATAATGTCACCTGAAAAAAATAAAGTACGTCATTCCTCTCTAAAAAAATACTGCTTTAATAAAAAGATAGTATCAATAGTGGCATTTAGATTTTGTATATACGTAACTGTATGATTCTCAAAATATTTGATACATCCACGTTCCTATTCTCGTTTTGGCTAACCAAGAAAAAAACTGCTTATTTTCCCATCAAATTCCGTGTATTAGTGGGTCAATAGCTTTCCTTGAAAACTTGGGAGCCCACCATTTGTTGCGAAATGCCAATTTGAATGACGCAGAAGAGTGATCTTGTTCCATTGCTTTACAGGCTATATACATTTTTCCATTGCTTTACAGGCTATATACATTGTGCAGATTATTCTGTAACCCAGTATGGATATGGCAATTCTATACATGTAAATGCTGAATATCAAATTATTAAGGAGGGTCCTGCAGTCATCACTCCACCCATTTGAGACTTAGAGTTAATATCATAAAATATCTAAATATTAATACAAGAGAAGGATTTTCACAATGCTGTTAAAGTTTTAATTTCACACGGCCACTCAGGCATAAATACCGTGTCCCCAACAAAAGAAATGTGAAGCATCAATTGTTAAATAGTTCTTTCTTAATTGAAGGCAATGATGGTAATATTAGCATTTTAATAGTACTATCCTGGTTTGGAAAGACACGTTGATAAAAATATTGATATTGAATTTTCTTCCATTGGATACTATTGCATGGGGAATGTATGTACATTACTTTCAAACCAAGTGCCCGTAGACTTCCATCGACTTCCATCAGTCTACAATAGTCTTTTATCATGTGACAAGCCTCCCCATAGGGGTGAGAGGTCATATGATCTTCAGAGCTGAAAAAAACATGGTGGATGCCAGTTAAAAGCTTCTCAAAAAGGAAAACAAAGTTCCTATGAGTAGGGGTTTAATTCACATTTCACAACAAGTGCCTCTGTTCAGTTAGAGTAGACTCTGCCAAAGGTGACTATATCATGCACTCAGTCAACTCAACAAAATGTAAGAGATTTGGTAGAGAAGTTTTTAGCACTTTATTGCAGTAACTTGCATAAATTAGTCTTCACGTAATGCACATATGCATAGTGTGAATAAAAATCAAAATTGTACGTGAATGACTTAGATCAGGTTGCTATTATCAAGCCATCTGTTTGATACATCCAGGTGCTTGAACAAATCAAAATGGTCAATTGGTTGCAAGCATTTACGAGAATGGTAGGAAAATACAATATTTAATATGAATTTGGCTCGATAATCTTGTAATTCCTGTAAATTTGGGACTGAAAACTTCCGTCAATAATAGTAACAAAAACCTGATCAATTCTTGGGCTCTAGAGCAAGAATGTGGTCTCTCAAAACAGGTGGTCTTTCATTACAGGTACAATAATGTGGAAAAGATAACTTCAGTGTTCTCAGAGAGCAATTATATAAAGGTGTGTGATCTCTCATTGGATTTTTAATAAGTTCTATGCTCATTTTCCCACCAGTGTCAATGCTCATGAAGGAAACAATAAATTCCCCATTTTAACTGCTGCACACATAAAATTAAGGCAAAAACATACACTTTCCTTCAAATTACCAGACCTATTTTACTACACAAATACTCTGGATATTTCATTGACAAAATAATAATAGATGAATTCCCAAGTATCTTCACAGAGGAAGGTACAGACCCGCCCATTCAATACCCCAGCTTTATTCATAATAAACTGGACATAGACCATCACTAGAACCCCTTGAGAAGGCCAAGTACAAAGGAGTGGTCACGATGTCCACTTTATGACGTCATAAAACTCAGTTGGAGCTATGTGACTTCTCTCACCTCACAATAGAACGTAGCAACCCATTTACATTACTATTAATACAGCGTTAGCAGCCGTTAAATTTTCAGTGCCTGATGAGCCCCATACAGAGGTGAAACCGGTCGCACTTGGAGTGCTATCACCATGGTGTCGTTCTGACCATCTCTTATTGGAGGGGCCTCTCAAGACAGGTACGACTGTATTTCAAAGTCCTCTCTCTAAGACACACCTGAAGATATAGGTTAGTCTGCCTCCTGACCGGCGTGTCATATTTTGCCCCAATAAAGGGGTTATTGTCATAAACTTGTAAAAAGGGGAAATAGGGACACAGTCGCCAAAGGCGATGACTTATTCTGCGCAAAAAAATATGAACCCGTCTGGTTCAAACTGCAAGGTTCAAGGTGATTGCGTGCACTGTCCAACCACTTTTCTTGCCGGCAGTGTTACTTTGAGAATGTCAAGGTCAAGGACAGGTGACTACAATATGGCTTGGTTGGGCTGAACGATAAACCAAGTGACCTCCCACTTTTGTTTTCCTGGCACATAACTTTGACGTCGATGGTGATGACACTTTCTGAAGCTTGTTGCCACCAAGACTTGCAACATCAGCATCAGTGGGCAAACCCCTTTTGGTATATTGCATTCTATGTGATGCTTACACACTTTTTAAAGTGTGCTCTACTTCTGCTATTTAACTTTCCTGATGCTGATTTTGCAAGTTCATTTTGTAGCCACCTGTCCTTGACCTTCTCTGCGTAGCACGACCGGGAAAAAAAGTGGTCGGACAGTCCGCACCCTGTGTAGTCTGCACCTTGAACCTGCTGTTCGAACCAGATCGGTTCGTCACCTTCAGCGACTGTTTGTCTTTTTTCCTTTTTAATTTAAGCCAATTACCCCTTTATTGGGACAAAATATGACAAACCGGTTTGGAACCAGATAAAATAATGGTGTTCATTTTCGTCGAACGTAATTTAACTTCACAGCGTGTGAATATCTTGAAATTTATGAAGACATACATACAGATGAACATGGCTGAAAACTTAGACATTTTAGGCTCAACTGTGATGATGCTCTCTGCTGTACATATGAGACCACACTGTTATGGATACTTCATGTCACCACTATTTCTTGCAGGAGCAGTGGTCTTAAAGTAGGAACTAGTGCTAGAACTATATATTATGCCCTCTGGAGAATGGGAATGAGCATCCAATGGCCCATACACAACTTGCATACATGTACTTGACACAGACTACAATTGCCATCATTATTCAGCTCCACAGAAACAATATCTCTGACTGGGAGGTATGATGTCCGGATGCAGTACCTCAAACTCCTCTGGGTTGAGACTCCTACAAAGCTGGCCACAGGGATCATATGGCAAAACCTAGTTCAAGGTGTCCTTTGAAGTCTGTAGAAGGGTGAACTTTGAACCCACCTAATTTGCATAATAGGTATAACTGCCCCTCAGAAGTTGCAGCCTCTTAAACCACATTTTCAGAATTTGCATATATTTCAGCATCACATAATTTGACCAGAACCCCCCTTTTCCCATGATGGGTCACATTTACCATGTTTATTTGTGTGTTTCAGTTTTACCTTTGGCAACATGCCAGACATCAAACCAATGTTTTATGTGGGCCATAGTCTCTCTCATGAACTTTTTGATGGAAGGGTGTCTGTCAGTAGTCAGACTGGTGCAGGCGACCTTTTACTCCTCTAAAAACGTAAGACTTCTTTTCAGCCCTTCTAGTTCCATGGCTTGAGAGGAGGTGACTTCATTTGACTTTAAAAATACATGGGTGTATGAAGATAAAGAACATACATGGTACACACACTATAAGAAAAACAACTTTTCAAATGTAATCACATTGAATATAAGCATACCTTTCTATTTAGGAATAACCACTGTATATAAATTTATAAACTTTATGTTCGAAATGATGTGATAACTATTGTGTCAATAATAAAAACAGAACTAAACTCTCTATATTGGAACTGATGCAGTTGAGATCTTTAGCATGAACTGATGATAATTCAAAACCTTTTGGGGCAAAATTAATTGTGAAGAAAGTTAAAGCTAAAAAGAATTGTCACTGATGCAGAAGCAGAGTGATATCCACTTATATTTTTCATGTAAATATACATGTTTTATCATCATGGTCATGTATGTAAACATAGGTTCATATTTTAATTGAATTCACAAACTTCTTAACGTAAATTAAGAGGAATCCTCAAGCTTTTAAGTCCAAATTTAGTCCACTTGCTTGGAAAAAATATTTCCACTTAGGCAAAACAAAAAAATCCCAGGTAGGTAGGTAGATAGGTAATTTTTCTTCCAAATTTTTTGGCTTAAATATATTTATTTTTTGTTCTTTTTCTCTGGATTTTACGTTCATAATAAGGCAAAAATTGGGAAAAGTATGCTTTTTCTTCTTGCGGCTCCATTAAAAAATTAAGGTAGGATTTTTTTGGCAGGTAGGTAGGGTAACCAGAAACCAAGGTGATTTTTTTGTTTGACCTAACTACCAACATGCTAAATATTTCCAAAGAAAAGGCCCAGGTCAACAGCTTTCCTCATCATTCTTCTAGTTTGTGAGAACTGAAGAGTGGAAAGCTGTTGACACAATGTCAAGTTTCCAACATATATCTGAACCTACTGGTACTTAAATTCACAGTGAGTGTTTAAAGAACCCTTAACCCTTCACTAGTAACTTGTTTCGGCGTTAGTGGGTGCGTTTCGGCGTTTCAGGGCGGTTCCCGGCGTTACACAGCGTTTGCCAGTGTTAGACGGCATTTGCCGGCGTTACAAACGCCGACTAACGCTGGCAAACACCAAATCCAATTAAGCCTTTTGGGGCTCGGCGTTAGTCGGCGTTTGCCAGCGTTAGTCGGCGTTTGCCAGCGTTTGACACCCTTTCAACGCCGGCAAACCCTGTGAAACGCCGACTAACGCCGGCTAATGCTGGCAAACGCTCTGTAGTCCTCTCAACTAGCAAACTCAATGGGATACATGTAAAATTTGAATTCAGTTGAACTGGGATTAGAAGGATCCATGGAAATTTGTGTCTTGTACTTGTACTAATCATCAATATACTTTTATTTTTTATACTCATGGGCAAAACAACATAATTATCTCTAATATTATGATGATGATTTATCCATTGAGGTGTATGTGTATTGAATGACTTTGCTCATGATCACTGATATATATATATTTTGGTCACCCCAATCTTGATTGCAAAGTAAAGACAAACAAACAACCAACCCTGTTTTCAATTTTTATTTAAACACAGCACAGCAATTTTTTATTGTTTGCACCCCAGAAATCAGCAATGCATAGCTTTGTGCTAGCATAGATGTGAATCCCTGTGAATATAATACATGGAATTTATTATCAAATTCCATGTATTATATTTAAGTCAGTAATGTATAGCTTTGGGCTAGCATAACTGTCAAATCTTCCCCCATAAGGTGAGAATCTCCCACTTTTTCACCCCATTTTTTTTATTTACGGGCAAAATTTTGCAAATTTGGCAGAATCTCCTGCATTAAAATTTAGTATTTTCTATTATATTCTAAAATACAAATCTCCCCCATGGATTTTTAAAATTTACAAAAATCTTCCTATTTGAGGTGTGGAATGTTGACAGGTATGGGCTAGCATAGATTCCGGGTGAGTATAATACATGGGATTTAATAATAAATTCCATGTATTATATTCACAGGGATTCACATCTATGCTAGCACAAAGCTATGCATTGCTGACTTGTGGGGTACAAACAATAAAAAATTGCTGTGCTGCGTTTAAATAAAATTGAAAACAGGGTTGTTTGTCTTTACTTTGCAACAAAGATTGGAGTGACCAAAATATATATATATATCAGTGATCGTGAGCAAAGTCATTCAATACACATACACCTCAATGGATAAAATAATCATCATCATAATATTAAAGATAATAATGTTGTTTTGCCCATGAGTATAAAAAATAAAAGTATATTGATGATTAGTACAAGTACAAGACACAAATTTCCATGGATCCTTCTAATCCCAGTTCAACTGAATTCAAATTTTACATGTATCCCATTGAGTTTGCTAGTTGAGAGGACTACAGAGCGTTTGCCAGCGTTAGTCGGCGTTTCACAGGGTTTGCTGGCGTTGAAAGGGTGTCAAACGCTGGCAAACGCCGACTAACGCTGGCAAACGCCAACTAACGCCGGCAAAAGCCGAGCCCCAAAAGGCTTAATTGGATTTTGGCGTTTGCCAGCGTTAGTCGGCGTTTGCCGGCGTTTGTGACGCCGTCTCATGCCGGCAAACGCTGTGTAACGCCGGGAACCGCCCTGAAATGCCGAAACACACCCACTAACACCGAAACAAGTTACTAGTGCTTGTTATATAGATATGAAAATGTGTTAAAGAAAAGTGGACTTTGTGATCTGTCAGAATAAATACATGTATGCCGTATACATTTTATTTCATATTTACCTGGACCAGTCTCACATCAACCACTTCCTTGCTGTCCATATCTAACATGCTATAACTCCCATATTTTGCTGTATGCCCAGGTGAACAGCATCTGGCATCACCAGAAAGATGTACAGATTCTTTGCCCCTCAGTCTTGACAGAATACGGCCCTGTTCTTTCTGCCACACCTGTTTGACAGCAGGAATGATGTAATGTGACTGCAAATTATTATATGTCCTGAAAGAAAAAACTGAAATCCCAATGTGTTTCAGACAGTTGATCACTTATGGCACTAGCCCCACTACCGAATATTCCAGTTGCCAGCCTGATATTCCCACTGGGCATGGATCCTTGACACGGTTGACTTTGCCAGGTGTTTTGTGTGTCCATTTGTGCAGTACTGTTCGAAAACTACTAAGGTACCCACCACTCTCTTCCTTACAACAAGACAGGACTCCTTGCACACAATGCAGATGGCCAAAAGTGTACGGAGACAGGCCTCAAACACTATGTACTGCCTGTGGCCCGATGTGTCACCAACAGATCTGTAACATACATACAGAGAATAATATTGTTATTTTATCTGCATAGATTGGTGCAAAATAGTATGGTCTGTTAGTTAGTTTCATTTTTGGGGGGTGGGGGAGGGGGATGGAGGTTGTCACACTGAATATTTGGATAAAATATGCCTGCTTGCTTTTCCTATTCTCCCAACTGGTGTTACAGGAAAAACTGTCAATAGGAAAAGATTAGGCTGCCTACTTAGAGGGTTGTTTGTCCATGTCCTAACTGACCCTATTTTGGGCTGCAATAATAATAAGAAAATGCAATTTTTTTTTCACGTTTGCAGACCGACCTACAATCCAGCACACTGCCTATCCAAAAATTGACTCTTTAGAATGAAAGGAAAAAAAGAGAGAGAGAAGAGAGAGACAATGCCAATACTGAAAAATATGCTATATATATTGTTCATTTTACCCAAGATTAAATGTTTTGCCATCTAAAATATGCCAAATATGGGTCTCTCACTGGGGTTTATCTTATGTAAATTTCCTAAGCGCACAAGGCGCTAATTAGGGATAATACGGTAAGTATTTTGAATTGTTGATTGAGCTGATTTCTATTATTCACCAGGACTGGCTGTTAGACAAAATGCTCTACTGTAACAGCTTCCCATCAAAATTTTGACACTTGATGAACTTTTTAATAGTTCTGGTGACCTTGAAAAAGTAGATCAAGGTAATCCCTATTATGTAGTATTCTAGATTCAGGTCTGATACATAAATCATGTAAGTTTGATTGACTAGCTAAATTTTTAGCTAGGACACTGAATTCATACCAGTAATGTGTCAAGACATTTTATTTCATATTTCATAGCATCACATTCAATCGACATTTTGATCTCGCCCACGACCCCACCAAATTTCATGAAGATCTGATGAAAATTAAAAATGCTTGGGTGTTCACAATATTTTCACATTTTGTCCTATGTACATGTGTTAGGTAATAATGTAGGTGACACCACCAATATTGAGCATGACTTGGATGTTTATGCACATCAGAAGTCCTGAAGTTTCATGGCGCTAACCTAAAAACTGCAGACTGCATCATGTTCAAAAGCAAAAGTTTAGGGACAGACAGACGGACCGGCGTGAGTGATCATTTTGAGGCCTGCAACCTTAGGTCAGCAGAGATAAAAATTTTGATCAATGAAACAAACTGGTTTCAGCTTTCAACTTTCCCAACTGATCCATGAAGGACAAAATAAGAGAGGTCAGAATTAGCAATATTATGTGTATTCAGCTGAACACACAGTCCAATACACAAAATGCCAGAGGGATTGAGTTGGGTATTCCCACTGAATTACATCTTAACGCAATGCTGCTTAGATTTTTTACTTAGATTGCTTTTGCCCTTAAATTTATGTCAGGGTTATAATGGTAAGTAATGGAAATATACAGCCATTGCCTGCATATATATATATATATATATATATATATATATATATGTGTGTGTGTGTGTGTGTGTGTGTGTGTGTGTGTGTGTGTGTATGTATGTATGTATGTATGTATGTATGTATGTATGTATATACTATATTCATTCCAATCAGTGCCCTTAGAAAAATTCAATTGGAAAATATGCCTAAAAAACAGGTAATGGACTAGAATTGAGTCAGAAAATTCACCTATATCTGTAAAAACAAAGGTTTCTTTTATGATACAAAATAGGGGTGTGCCCTTTTTAGAGCATGTGCCCTTATTGGAATGTATACGGTATACTGCTGTGATCTCTACTGGAACCCAAATGAAACTCTTGATTCTGTCCTTTAATAGTGATGCTTTACAATGAAATGAACCAGTAAGTACAGGATCAGGGAAAGATATTTTAGGTTTGTTTTTGTTTTTTTGGGGGGTGGGGGAGGGGTGTCACTGAATATCAGGATCAATATGCCTGTTTGCTTTTCAGTTTCCCAGTTTTATAGGAATAATTGTCAATAGAATAGAATTGGCCTGCCTGCTTGGAGGGTTGTTTAGTCTGATGCAGCAGATGATTATTTTGTAAATACCCACCGTAATCCTTAAATCTCATTCTTACCCATCAATAAGACCTTCCTCCTCCTCCTTGTCCCATTCATCATCTTCACTGTCATCATTCTCAGAATCTTCAATGTCGTCTTCAGAATTGTCATCAATGCCATCAAGACTATCTGACTCCACTTTTGTTGTTTCTAGATGTTTACTTTTTACAGTTGTATCTTCTGTCAGATCTGCAGTGTCACACCCCACATCCACACAAACATGTTTATTTAAACCTTCCGTGTCACAAGCAACATCCACAGATACAGAAGACTTCATAGGCAAAGTCACCTGTATCCCACGTGACACTTTTTGCCAATAGGTTTGTGTTTGTCTGGCCATCATCTAAATTGGTGTAAAAAGAAAATAAGCATAGATATATGTATATTTACCGTTTACCTTTTATATAATCATCATAATAAAAAAAAGTGCAACAAAGCAGTGCAACATTCATTTTGTCATGTTTTATATCATACATAAGTCTTTTCTGTTTGAGAGTACTGGTTCTGCTGACTGTCTGTGGGACAACCACTGGTACATGTGACTTGGTCGGCCTCTGTCTGGTTACTACTTTCTTGCAGTCTATCAGCTTGCTTTGTTTCATGCTAAAGCTGAGAAAAAGACATGATAGTCATGCTAACTAGTCATGAAATTACAATGAAATGAGTCATATACAAGTTATTGATGAGCATTGTCTCCAAACAATATACAGAAACTAGTGTACATGGAGAAATGCACTATGTAGAATAATTATGCATGTATTGTTGAACATCGTGTATCTATAGATGTAATGTCAGTAAGTTTGCAATCATATTTTTGTGTATCATTTTTCAGATCAAATTTACTTCCATATACAGGTTAATATGCGTATCATATGCTGCATAAATCTGTTAATGACTGCTGAAGTGTTTTCTAGTATTGACAAATGCAACTTCTTTGAGCCTCAAAATTAAAGAAAGAGCACCCAAACAAGTCACCTATATCAAAACTTTGAGTTATAAATAAAGAACTGTGATGCAATCAAGCAAACAATTATTATTCACAGTATGCCATTGTACATATATGCCGATTTATAAGGAATGTTTTGCATTGACAAAGTACATTAAGAACAAAGCCACTCAATGCATTGACAGATCTGAGAGCAGAGCAAGCATCCAGAGATCCAACAATCCAGTGCACAGGTAGAAAAACAGATACCTGTATGATGGTACACCTGTAGTTAATTTGTACAAAGGTCGGAACTTTAACCAGTAGTACCTTCAGTCAGCTCCAAATCTTCACCTGTCCTACCTGAAGCACCTGCAAATTTACTTGCACACACCAAAACTGTTACAGTCAGTAATGACCCATTATAAAGAAAATAAGTGCTATGTCAGTCTACATGCTTCCTTTATTTTATCATTTTCTTTATCTTGAACAATTTCATCATGGTAATGCAATAGTATTAGATGATGACTGATATTTTAACCTTATCAAAAACCGGAATGGCGTGAATGGATGAATAGAAGCTAACAGGGAGTGAAGTTTATTTTTTTATTTTTTTTTTTTTTTATGTGAACAATCATTCCTTTTTTCAATGCATGCAAATGATTTGCAAAAGATATAATGAAATACTGTTTTTTTAGACACAAAATACCACCTTTTCATTGACTAAGTACTGTGATAGAATGTATATAAGCGTGTTAACACCAATGAGCCTCAACTTTGAAAGAAAGAGCACCCAAACGTGTCACCCATATCAACATCACTGTCTTCTTGTAGTTGCTTGACTTGAGGTCTCTGTGTGTGTGTGTATGAATTATAACCTGCTGTACCACAATCAATATATATTGAACATTTATAACAGGCAGTGATCAATATTCAGTTACGACTGTAAAGTAAAAAGCCATTCTTGAATGTAAAGATAATTTATTATTTAGAATCTGGCTGGAATAACTCATACACTTTCTTCTGTTATACCCTTTTACACTTGTGTCTGACTACACAACTCACATGTACCTGACTGGAAGAGTAGACCCTGTGCTCTGGTCCTGAGTTACAGTTAGACTGTTAGTACAGCCTACAGGGTCTACCTCTTTCCTGTGCTATAGTTACCTCCAAGTTCCTCCTTTTGGCGAAGGCCAAACTGCGCCTTTCCCTGGTCTCTGTGGCAGGGGGGTCTCGCTTTTCAAATATGCTTGGAACTGCATCGGGCTTGAGGCGTAATTGTCCAGGCTTGCACCCCACAGACTTGTACACATGTGGATCCCTCATGAAGGCACTCCCCTCGAAGTGGTCCTGACAAAGCCGGCTGTGCCTGGTGACCGTGAACCCAACCCTGCTCACCCGGGCAGCCCACAATCTATGACGCCTGGGCTCTTTCTGTGGATTAGGAAAACTGAAAAGACTCTTCTTGTGCCCTAGTGAAGAATTGGTCGTACATTTGTAGGCTGCACACTGAACCATATTGCAGATAATCAACAAAACAACCAACACGCACTACTCACTGTTTACCACTTTGAAAATGGCGGCACAGATGAAGGTCGTACGAGTGTCACAAATGACGTCACTTCCGCTATTGACTCCGCTTCAGACCGAAGTCTGGGCCGCGGCTAATTCGAAATCTGAATGGTCAGATCGAGTGGACAATTATGTGATATTTAATGCTAAAACCACGATTCTGTGTGGCAAAAATGAACAAAGGAGTTTCTGAAGGCCAGTACTGTTTGTTTTTAAAATTAAGGCGAGCTTTTCATTTGAACTTTAATAATAGTTTTACTGTTGAAAAACTTCATACTAAGGATAAATCACCATAGTTTACTTTAGATGATGTAAAATCAAATGGGAGGAAGGAGGTACATGCATAAATATCTAGCCCAAAACTGTGCACTAGGGAGCCATGGACAAGAAAACCATCAGAAGGTGTTTGAGCCTGGTCGTCAGAAAAGTTGCAAAAGAGGAGGAAGAGCCCGTTGGGCTCCATGCTGAACCCCAAGAGGTTGAAAGACCATTCCCTCTTGGGACACCAGGGGCCCACAAGAAGGACTTTGCACTGCTCTTCCAGTATCTTGTGTAACACCCTCTACAAGACCGGGGTGGGAGGAAAGGCATACCCCCACATTCACCACCATGAAATTAACATGGCATTTGTTGCCCATGCCAACTCACCTGGGAATGGGGACACAAAGGTGTCAATCTTGTGATTGTCCCTCATGGTAAAGAGATCAATGTGCAGTTGGCCTTAAAGGGCCCAGATCGTTTACACCACCCTGAAATTCACAGACCACTCAGTCTGAATCACCTGCCATTGGCATGAGAGCAGATCCACCTTGACACTCAGGCAAACTGGAATGTGCTGGCATTCTTTTCTCACTCTGAACTGATGGCACCAAAGCAAGATTGACCTGCCCAGGGAGAAGAGCCTCTTCGACCTGGTACTTCCCTGTTTCTTCATTAACGCAGCTCAAGTAAGGTTATCGCACATCACCAGGACATGCTTGTTCTCCCATGTGACTTGAACTGGAGCAGGCTTGATGTTTGCTCGATGGTACCTCAGGTACAGAATTAGCAGATTGACATGCTGATGGGGCCGATGCCCTTCTGAACCTGAAGCCGAGTCAAAGAATCACTGAACTGCCATTGTTGGCATAGGAATACATTGTAGTTGGGGCACTGCTCTGACTGCACTAGCCACCTTGGGCTTCAGTGCACTCTATAGAACACTGGGCACCACTCTTACAAGAGGGGCAAGGCAACTCCGAGTGAGTGGGGAAAAGAGGAACGACTGGAGGCTCCCCAGAATAAACAGTCTGCTCCTATCTGCACAAACAAAGCTTGACCCAATGGAACACTTGGAAGGAAGCCTGGAGGAGGAGCGCTAACAAGGACTGATGATGGCGTCACCCTGTCCTTACCTTCAGTTATTACTGACTTTTCCTCACCTTGGTATTCACTGCCTTTGTAATTACCTAGGTACCGTCCTTTTGCTGTACTACCAACGAGTGTTCAGGAGTAAGGCAGACACGACCAGAGGGACGTTTACCCCCAGAACTGCTCAGTGAGCAGAGGTGACTCTGGATCGAACCCACAAATGGGACCTCTCTACCACAGTCCACTTAACGTCCATAGACCTTTCTCATATGGGCCTTGATTCAAGGGCTTTTCTCAATTTGAGGACTAGGGGCCTCGATTTGAGGCAAATCCTCATAACCAGTATGAACACACGTGTTCAAACTGGTCACCCCACCAATGGGTTCTTTGATTCTAGGACATGTTTCATTTTAAAGATCAGCTTGTAGATAACATTGCACATGCCTAGGCAAGCTGCCAGGTGCCTGGATGGCTGCATCTGCAGCACGTTATGCAACCTGCGCCATTTAAGACCCCACTTGAGGAACACCGTGCCTCTGCACTTTTGAACTGATCTAACGTCAGCCCAACGGACTTCCTGCCATTGATAGGGAGTCCATCATCAACAAACATCACATGGCCTCTCCTCAGTACAAAAAACAAAGCTCTTATGCAGGCAAGAGCTGCATGCAGGGTGTTCATCCTAATAGGCCATCTTGTGATGGATGGCGTCCAAACAGACGTCCAACTCACTATCCATATTCATGGATCTCAGCATGAAAATCACCTGGACAAACTAATTCAGAGGTAGGAAAAGTCTCCCGGGAATATTACTCACAAAGTACAAAAGAAACTACAAACGTACCAAAAGGTAAGAAAAGTTAGGGGGGGTTCCAACAAAACGTGTCCATAAACGATGGGGGCCAGAGTAGGAAATTGATTGTGCATGCTTGTTATTACACATTACTGCCACTAGGGCAGCTGTGACACATCTCAGGGAATCTAGGAGAGACCCTGCAGCAGCATGGATCGGCACTGGACCCAGTGAGAAGTGCGTGGAGACCAGGTCAATTTACCTATGGTGTTGCAATATGTCCTTAATAAATTGCTTCCTGTCTATTGCTGAAAATAATGACAATATCCATATTATTAAACCCTCTCTAAAACATGACTTCACAACAAACTACCCTTGATTGAGCAAAAGGGACTTTTCTGACGCATCTACTCTTCTACAGCCGAAAATACATAATAATGTATTAAATGACATCAGGGGAACCTATAATGAAACAATCAATATTCGTTTTGTGGTAAATGTCACGGAAACCATTGGTCTTGACAACACTGGCACTAATCTGATGTGTAAAGCTGCAAGTAGTGTTTGCAAGCCTTTCGCAAAATTATTTTCTTTATATCTACTGAAAAAAAAAAGTTTTTTCCATTTGAATTGAAAGTACACATGCATCTTCCTCATTTAAAAAGTCTATCAAATTTATGCATTAATTAGATGTCTATGTTTTAACTTTTCTGTACATATAAACTTATGGGGAAAATTACATTTATCATGTTTTAAGTAATTAAAATACAATATGGTTGTATGAGCAAATCATTTTGGGGTATATACACACTTAAGCGTCTGTTAGTTACCATCTGTGTGTTTTGACGTGCATGGCACAACCTCTAAAGATCTGTGAGGGGCAGAGTGGGATATGTAGTTCAGGTAAATGTGTGCTTCTCACTTGGCATGAAGGCACCGCTGCCAGGTATAGAAAGAAAAAAATTTTGAAGGCTGTTGCAATACAATTGGAAAAGTTATTCCATATGCAGTATAAATACGGAAGCATTCTTTCTAAGGTCTGCCTGGCGTACTCAAGAATTCCATATATGTTGCCATAATGCCTATGTTCTGTTAGTATTCTGTAAACGTTACCCTAATGGTCAGTGTATGATCTTTATATATGCTTCTAAACTCATCAATATGGCAGCTTTGCACACACTGCCCCGTGGCTGGTGTCATGGTTATTGTTTTTAACATGATAGTCCAATGGCCAGTATGCCATTCCTGTGTGTGTTGCCCTAATGCGTCTTCCCTGTTAGTGTCATGAGATGGTACCATAGACGTCTGACTCCACAGCAGTATATGCAAGAGTTGAAGATTTGAATATAAAGGTTTTACTTTTTCCCCATAATTGGCAAGGAATTTTGTGGACCTGTGGCCCCTTTAAGTTTACAATTACTTAATTTATACGATCATCCTGGTTTAGGCAAAGGAGGGGCAGGCTATGATGCCACTGCCATGAAACCTGCCACATTGTGCACATTTTTCAAACTATATATGTACACCTTTAATCCAACTTTAGATATTGTATATATGGATCTGAAATCAATTAGTGCTTGCAACATTCATTATTACTATGGCGGCCTACAATGATAATTTTCCCTTCTGTAAATTAAAGTGCAATCTGAGATTGCTAGATCTATGCCCCCAGCTCTGGGACCTTGGGATTTGGGTCAAGGTGATCCATCTTCAAACTTCTCTCAGACCTTATGTAGGATCAAAACCATGTACAATAAGAAAGATCTTAAAGACTTTTCAACTTATCATGTGAAAACCAAATTCACTAAAATGGCTCTTGGACCTTGTCCAAGATGTGATGCAGGACAATAAACGTGCAACATGAAAGCCCTATGTCAAAAAGTTTTTGTGTTATCGTGTGAAAACCAATTTAACGAAGATGGCTCTGTGACCTTGGAAATTAGGTCAAGGTCACTAATTTTCGAACTTGTCCCAGACCTTACTCAGGACTACAAGTATGTGCATGCAATATGAAACCCCTAAGTGAAAAAAAAATTGAGTTATCAAGTGAAAACCAAATTCACTAAAACCTCTATCTGACCTTGGGAATTGGGTCAAGATCACCCATCTTCGAACTGGTCCAAGCCCTTATTGAGGACTATAAGCATGTGCAATATGAAAGCCCTTAGCAAAAAACTTTTCTTCCATACTTATATAAAGGTTAGACAGTGACAGGCTAGTTTATGGAGAGTAAGGAGTTCAGACTGTGGAATAGAGTAATGACTACTAGGATATGGCTCTGGACAAAAAGACACAAATACAAGGTATCAACACGCCTATGTGGTTGTTCCATGCATATTCAAGTAAATATTCCAGCACATTACAGAAGGATTACACCATTTAAATTTTTATGGATTCAAATGCGTTTTGATAGCCATCCAGTTCTCCACAATGTATTTCCAACGTATTACACTTTCCCAGCCTAGGATTTATTTCCAGAGTATGTATCATTAATCGTAAACAGTTTATTCATAAATACATGTACACACACATATAAATGTATATATGTATCTTTGACAAGATGATAAAGTCATGCATGCTAGAATCTTGTCTTATGCAGATTTGCTATATTATGTTTCCCTACATAGTTATTTTGGTGTATAATAATGATTACTGGAATGTCCTTGTCAATATATAAGAATCAAGCTGTTTGGCTGGTACATGAATTAAAACAGGAACTGAACTTACACGTCGAGCCTCTGGTGATGCATCATGATTGCAGACTTCTGTAAAAGTATCCTGCTACAACAGAAACATAAATATAACTAAAACAGGCTGATTTTCCAACAGAAAATCAAATGTCTCCCCATGCGCCTGTACTATTGTCACCCTTACTTTTATAAATAGGCATACCAATTCCAATGATCTACAGATATGGTGAAGGTACACTCTTTATTGACATTTCAAAACTTTGATTTTTGACGAAATGCCCACGTGACCTTGAAAAATAGGTCAAGGTCATACATTAGCAGTTACAAGCAAGGTCTTACAAAAGTCTTACATAGAAACATAATCACACAAAATGTCATCCTCTTTAAGTCAAATCTTTTCTAGAGTGCATCTGCAATGATTTCTAAGTGGCCATGTGACCTTGAAAATAGGTCAAGGTCACCCATCTACAATCCCAACCTAGTTGGTACTATGGAACATAAACAAGCAAAATTCCAACCTCCTACGCCAAATCCTTGCAGAGTGCCAATTTTAGATGACATGCCCAAGTGATCTTGAAAAATAGGTCAAGGTCACCTATCTGCAGTCCCAAGCAAGGTTTTAATATAGAAACATCTTCACAAAAAATTTCAACTTCCCAAGTCAAACATTTCTCGAGTTATCACGTCTGCAATGCACACAAGAAGAAGAGGAAGAAGAAGATGAAGAAGAAGAAGAAACAGACGCAAAAACAATGTGTTCCCTCATTGCACGGGGAGACATAATTAAAGGCAGTGGTTTGGGAGAAGAAGTCTAAAATGCCAATTAGCATTAGAATGCCCATTGACTTACATAGTAATCAATAGGAAAGATGCATTTACTCATAAGTGGCCAAATTGAAAAACTCCTGAAACAAGATGCTTGTGGGAACAGGCCATGCTCAGCTGACCTTGAAATTCATAAAAGTGCTGGCCCTGTGATCTTCAAAGCAATATTGGCTGGGCAGATTCAGAGAAGATTTTTAAGATTCGAACAAAAAAAGAACAAAAAAAAATTCATGAAAAATCCAAAAGTCACTGAAACCTGACCATATGAGAAAACCTGATACAGACGTACCCAAGGTATATCCCCACCAAGTTTGAAGAAGATACAGCCAGGGATTTTGGAGAAGATGTCAAAAAAGGTTACTTGCCATTGCAAGCCCCACTGACATACACAGTAAACAGTTATGTGTGTATTCACCATTAAGTACGTAAACTGAAACATTTAAAAAAAAATCAGGAATCCATAGCAATGCCGCCTAATGTACAGCTTTCTTTAAACTTTCAACAAGGAACGTTTTCACCAAGTTTCTGCATCATCTGAATGACACTTTTTGAGATGTCGATGATAGCAAAAAGCACGAAAAATTTATAAAGCTTAGAAAAAAAATGCATTGCCACTTCTTAAACAAATTAAGGTCTAGGGGTTCCCAGAAGTGTCCCAATGCAATTCCTAAGCATATTGGCCAAGCTGTTTTGAAGAAGAAGAGAGTTAAATTCATATATGTTGCACTGGTACTGTGATCTCAAAAATGAAGTCAAGGTCACTCATGTACTGTCTAAGCATGACCTTCACAGAGAAACGTTAACATGTGCAACATCAAGGTCACAACAGATCTCAAGTTATCAAGTGAACAGTAAATCTCATGTCAGTTGTCCCTATGACCTTGGGAATGAGGTTAAGGTCCAAAAATCGATGGAGAATGACCAATTGCACAAAATAAGTCGACACTTATGAAAGGTACATCCCTACCAAGTTTGACACAAATCTGGCCAAAATTTTTAAGTCAAAAGCATTGCAAGAAACTTCCATGTTAAACGTTTCTATTAAGCGGCCAGGACGGTTTGGTCTATGATGGCTGTGCCGAAACAATCCCAAAATGACTTTTGTTCTCTATCTGAAAGATAAACACCTGGAGTATGTGGTCACCAAATTTTGTTTGAAAAAGATCAATATTAATATGAGAAAATCAATGAAAAACTATGACAAGTTTTAGCGGACCACTGCACATGTATCTTCGGCTTACTTTGGTATGGTAATGCTCCACAATGTTTGAACAGCCATCAGCCGTGCTGACCGGCCCCTGACAACGACAAAGTCACATGACCGCTGGGGAGAAAATGGCGACACGCTTGATTGGATGCACATATCAGTGGAAACATGGCCATGGACCTACTATACATAGTCGAAGAGAGACACACCAAAGGAACTGGTGCTGCTTAGACAACTATGTCTTTTTGCTATTACAGTGACTTATGACAGTATTAGTGATCTAGAGGTATTCTGAACAATGTGATTCATCTAAATGAAGCGTGAACTACATCACAGCAGCTGGTCAACTTGACAAGGTTCCATCGTTTGGACTAAAAAGCTTGTCAAAACTTAACAAGATTAAACACCTTGCGTTACCGAACAATGGGCATTATTATGGTGTTTGATAATAAATTCAATGTTTTCCAAGCTATCTGTGTGATAATGTTCACTGGGGTATATATGTGAATTCAGCCATTTGGCTAACCAAGGAGGCTACACGAAAGCAGAGTCCACTCTGGCTTTTTCGCCAGGTTGATCAATAAACCTGTGCATGTGTATTACGCGGTCCGGCCGCTTTGGGTTTTAAATATCGTGCATACTCACCCAAACTATTTGCCAGTTTTGAAACCTGGGGAACATATGTCTACTTAAAT
The DNA here is from genome assembly GCA_964020975.1 of Hermodice carunculata. NCBI lineage: Eukaryota > Metazoa > Annelida > Polychaeta > Eunicida > Amphinomidae > Hermodice > Hermodice carunculata. The sequence continues at coordinate 88,389,155 of OZ026618.1, read as the reverse complement.
TTAAATGAATAAGTGGGTGTAAGCCAGTACATTCGAACATGCTTTGAACACCATCGTTTGAGAGTGTATTGGACCGCACAGCAAGCCAACATTCATCAGCTCACCGTTGGCTCGTATTGTCTATTTATCTGTGAGTGTGTACTTATTGGAGACAAACTTCAATACTTGCAACTGGTTATTTCCATTTTGTGTTTAAAAAGATTATCTCCCTTTCACATGAGTAAGAATCCATCAAATGCCCTTTTTTTTGTCGCAATTTAAATGACAAAGTCCGAAATTTACACAAAAACCAAGTTAACTTTGTACCTTTGCGGCCTCAATGTTTCTGTTCGACCGCCATGATATTTTACACTGCTGAATAGCTCAGGCGTTTGTCTCTTTGTGTAACAAGCTTTCCAATCGGTTAAAAATTAGAAATCCTGGGGTATCTCTAAAAATGGCGCAAAATTCATCAGTGTTTTAGTTGAGGGAAGTTTCTAGGCCTGTCATTGGTAAAATTAGTCATGTGACATGCACCATCCAATCAAATGCGTCTAATCCCATGTGCTCCCAGCATGTCCCCCATTCATAGGATGAACACGGCCTTGTACAAATAACTTGACCTAGGACCTAGGGTTCTTTTTGTGTTGTAGTTTCACAAAAAGACTTGAATTGAGCAAATTGTGAACACAGAGTAAGGCAGGAGTGAAAAGTTGTCACAGAAAGCAGAAAAGGAAAAAAAAATACGCAGATTCGTCACCACACAGTAACAAACACGACGACTGTGTTGTTATCATGCTGGGTGATCGCTACATGTCGACATGACACATTCATATTGGAACAGTGAACTAAAGTTTATAGTTTCATTAAAAAGTTCAAATGGAACAAGTCTGTAACACAGAACCAGATACGAGTAAAATCCATGACACATGACAGAAAAAAATGGGATGTTATGTAAATCATGCCCGTGATAATGCAGATGCTTATATTCTGCCACCCATGTTGTTTCGAAAAACTGTAACGGCAGTAAAGTAAAGGCTAGACATTTTACATCTCCAAGGGTACATAAACTGGGTGAACTGACCTGGAAACTGCACAGCAATATTAATCATGTAATTTGTGACAAACTTTTTGGTGGTCACTTTCAGTGACACTTGATACAAAAAAGCCCACGCACGTTCAATCCTACACGTGGCTTGTTGCACAAATAATTAAACAGTTGCCTTGTGGAGCCTCCTTGGGCTAACACTACATTGCACGCTGACAGTATGCAGCCTGGCCCAGATGGAACAATCTCAGAGTATAAAGCCTGCCACCCAGGGAAACATTACAAAACAAACCTTCAAGCCACACGCGGACTCAATTGCCGGCTGCCATTTTGAAACAGTGTGTAGTCAGGGCCATGGTCAGGTAACCGTGTAATCACTTTACGCCTTCCCTTTGATCCTTGGAAGCGGCATGTGAAACCACAGCGCTAAAACCAACATTGTGCCTGGCTTTACAAAATTTGTGATGAAAAACTTGATTTTTATACCACAAAACAACGATGTATCTCTGCAAGAAATCACTGGATAGTGACCATTTGAAGAAACTTGGTAGAGGCCCACCTGAGATCCATTGCCATCACATGTGAGTCTGGCAGAAAGTTACTTCGAAGAAGTCAACAAGATATGTTTGTAAAACATAGATGCCCCCCTCCCTCATTACCCTTGCCCTCGCTACCCTATTGATAGTGGTGGAAGGGGCACTCGTGACCTTACAAAATTAGTGAATGTTGATCATACATCAATGTCACATATCTTTATACTTTAACCTAGCCCTTAAAAAACGACTAAAAACCTGGGCAATATAAAAGTTATAGCTGAAAAATTAGTCATCATTTAGAAACCATATTCAGCAAAGTGGCTTTATGACCTTGGAAATTATGGCACGGTCACTCATTTTCACTTGACCTTCTTCAGTAATTGTGCAAAAAACAAAAAAGGAAGTCTATTGTCTGTGTGTGACCCTCAAAACTGGGTCAAGGTCACCCATCTACAAACTCAAACTAGCCCTTATAGGCAACCATAAAGCTGTGCAATATAAAAGTGCTACCTCCAAAATGCAAGTTATCATGCAGAAACAGTATTCAACCAAATGGCTCTGTGACCTTTGAAACTAGGTCAAGGTCACCCATCTTCAAACTTGACCTAGACCTGAATACGGACAATTATCCAGTGGAATATAAAAGTCCTAGTTTAAAAACCTCTTCAGTTATCATGTGGAAACCAAAGTTAACTCAGGTACCAACGTGACCTTGGAAATTAAATCAAGGTCATAAAAATTTAAGCTTCTTCTAGCCCTTAGCAAGAACTATAGACCTGTAAAGTATCCCAGTACTAACTTAAAAACTTCTTGCGTTATTGTGCAGAAACCACAGGAAGCATCAAACCATATTCAGTAAAATGGCTCTGTGACCTTCAAAATGAGGTCAAGGTCATCCATCTTCAAACTTCGCCTAGCCCCAAATATGGACTATTATCCTCTGTAATATAAAAGTCCTACCTTAAAAACCTCTTCAGTTATTGAGCGGAAACCAAAGTTAGCTCAGGTACCACTGTGACCTTGGAAATTAGGTCAAGGTCACCCATCTTCAAACTTCGCCTAGCTTTTGACTAGAATAATACACCTACACAGTATCAAAGTCCTAGCTCAAAAACTTCTTGAGTTATTGTGCGGAAACCACAGTCTACCGACCGACAGACCGACCGACATGTGCAACGCTTTCTGCCCCACCTTCTTCGAAGGGGGGCATAAAAATGTGAATTAGCATCAGAATACTCACTGACTTACATAGTAATCACCAGGACAAGTGCATTTACTGGTAAGTACCCGAATTGAAAAAATTGTAAAAAATCAGAAATCCATAACAGTACCACCAAATGACCAACTTTGTTCGACCCTTTCACAAGGAACATATCCACATAGTTTCAGCTTAATCTGACAGACAGTTCTGGAGAAGGAGGCGAAAGTAGCAAAAACACACAAAAAATTAAAAAAAAAGAAAAAAATTGCAGTGCCATCTGGTGAACAAATTAAGAGCTAGGAGTCCCTAGGAGTGTTCCTGAAGGATGTCAAAGCAATTGGGTAAGGGCTTTGCTAAGTAAAAGAACAAAAATATTCTTGAAAAATTAAAAAAATCATTAGATCGTAACCATTTGAACAAACTTGGTAGAGACCCGCCCCAGGTACATTGCCACCAAGTGTGAAGCAAATCTGGCTGCTGGTTCTGGCGAAGCAGTCGAAAATGTAACTGTGGATGGACAGACAGATGAACAGACGGTGGACGAGTGAGCATCCTAAAAGCTCAGCCTTACTAGAAAGTCAGCTGAGCTAAAAACAAAGGAACACGGTGAGGCAGTTTTCATCTGTTGTTTATAAGTGATGGAATGCATCGCAACATATGCGCAACATGTGTAAATATGCATGTTTGTCAAAATTTTAACACCCAACATGCTTCAGGTTCTTAGATTTTTTAGAAACTAATATAGCATTGTGTCCTGCCCGTTTTATTGTTTTATGAAACCTTGCAACCAAGCAGCATTAGGGCAATGTTGACTAACAAAAATTGCAAAAAGACATATTGATGTCTGAATGCCCGTCCTGGCATGACAGCTGATGCATACCAATTGTGAAAGTAAAATGATCCCAACGCTACATGTATTTGTATAATGCTTTTGTATTAAAACTGTAATCTTGAATTGAGCCAAATAAATTATCCATCTGGTCAACCTACAGGAGATTTTATATGTAATGTTACAAATATATGCTTGCGGTGATGCCTGAGCGATCATTTTCTCACCAGGCAAAGGAATATTTCTGGTCTGCGATATAGCACTTCAACTCAATCCAGGGCTTCCCCTGGGATTTTTATATTTTTAGTAATTTACTAATTGATACCTGAAAAAACTAGTATATTATAATTTGAATTAGTACTATGCTTATTGGGCAAGTTAAAATTAATAGGTACTTGCCCGGTCGGGCAACCAATTTTTTTCACTGGGAACTCTATTCCTCAAATTTTCATGACATAGTTAAAAGTTGCAGTTGTTTGCAAGGCTGGCTACGGGTGGGGGGGGGGGAGAGAGAGGGTCTAATCACTTAAAAAATCGGAGCTTTCGCAGCACGTGCGTGGGGCGCCGATAGGTGATAATAGTCGCTAATTGATTAACATTCCAAGTTTAAACAAATACTTGGTCCGCAGTTGTATTCATCAGACCTTTATCTCTGTCAACACAAGCAGACATTTTCACTGTCGTACACTAGTACATACAATTACGTTACGATAGCAAAGGTACCGGCAGTAATTATTGAGCGGGGTCACACAACTCACCGTCAGTGTGCTCTGCCCCAACGATGTCAAAGCAGCGTCAAAATACAATAAAATTTGCATGGCGAATTCATCTGCAAATTAACATCAAATGCCATTTATCGGGGGTTTTAACAGTGTTGGAAAAAATATGTGCCTTGACGACTTTCAGTCACACGCATTTTTCAGGCCACACAGCCTCACAGGGTAGAGTGGATCTACGGTGAACTGACCCTGTCTCACGGACTGATTTGGGACACATTCGGCTATTTCCGCTATCCTCTACCTTTGCGTATTTGCCTGTGACTCCAAATAATTGTTGCAATTAACACTGGAATCTTAATTTTCGCATGCTGCAATATAAACAAAGCTTCCCGTTTGTGTGTTCCCTCCGTAAATTACGGCAGATTCACACATGTTCACTGGGCGGAAGCCATGATGAAAACACTGTAACACGAGCCGTGATTGGCTCATTTTTGCATGTGACTCAGTTGACCAATCGGGTGATGTGTTGTGCGTCAGACCACATGGCCAAAGCAGCTGTTTGTGTACAGTTGCAGGAAAGATGTCGACGGTGCACACACTCAATTTCTGATTTGAAATATTAAAATTTTCGTTTGAATTTGATTTAGGAACACCTTTTATTGCAAGGAACTTGCCAATACTGTATACGCAAATTTACTACGATGTACCGATATCATTCATGGTAGGTACGCAAACGATATGCGTTTACAGAACTGCCACACGGGGTGTGCCGTCGTGCGAGTAGCGTTAAATCAAGCCTGAAAAAAATTTTTTTTTTTTGCACTGTTGAAAAAAATATTCGCTCGTAAATAATGCGAATGCATAGGGTTTCATTATCGTCATTAGCTGGAAATAATCGTAATTTACGAAAATAAGAGCGGGCAGCGGGAGCCCTGCTCAATCTGCTCCTACTGTTTATGTCAGCACAGAATATTGGTGATGCAAGGTGTGGTCCTCTCCAATTTATGTTTTACTTTGTGGGGTGATGAAAAACAACACAGGGCTCTTTTTCGACACTCAATCGCATCAAAGTGAAGATAAATTCTACGTACATTTCCCCAGGGAGGTGGAATTAAGACCTGAACACCAAACATTGCCATACTACATTAATATTCTATGAACACCACAGTAACTTTGGTAACTTTCATTGGTGCAAAGGATCATGCAAAAAAGAAAGCACAAAACTCCCATTGAGCATTCGGATAAACATAGCTGTGGCCATGCTGGGTATAAATGAAGGCATGGCTTGGAGAACATAAACTTATTTTTACGTAATAAAGATCCATTTTAGAAGAAATGTTTACCATGATAACAAAGCTAACTTTTCTTCAAATCTGAAACAAATAAATGACAGTGACATGTTACACTCGTTCAGTTAAGTTAGTTATCTATTGTCACTGATACAGGGAATATGTTCAAAACTTTTTCCTTCCTGTGCCTGGCTACTGCCGACCAGTAATTTGTGATTACATGGGACTTTTAACATTTATGGGCTATTGTGTGACTATACAGAAGCATATTTCTTGATTTCTTAAGTATCTTTGAAAAAGTTGAAATATGTAAATGCAAAGTCACTGTTCTTTACTGACCACTACCTGCGTTTGTCAGGTGTAAATACACTGCAGGTCAAACTAGAAATACAGTCGCCAAAGGCAGAGTAGATAATTTGATTAAATTCAGTCCAGCCTGGCTAGCCCTCACCTCATGTCTAAACACTCTGAAGCAAATTAGGTTGGGACCTTAACACTGGATGATCCTGTCGGGAGTACATGGGATGCCTCTAGATCCATTTGATATTTTGCTTAACTCCTGGTAATTACCATCATTGTTAATAAAGATAACAAGATTGATGAACAGACAGATGGACAATAGACTCAAAGTGATTTCATCAGCTCTGTTGACTGATAAGTGGATCAGTAGAGGAAAACATTTTAGTCGCATAGTCCTAAACTAATCCAATCACTAATTAATATATTGAAGAATTAAATAATTTGTACATGATTTTTTTGCATTTAGATTACATAAAAAAACACATTAATTAAATCTAAACAAGCTTCATCAGCCCAGATGTAAACATATGTCATCAGTGGGATCGTCTAGAACACGCTTTGTAGTCTAACCCCCAAATAGTTTCCTCTTGGAGGGCTCCTTGCCTTATGATGTTTCTGTGATTTTCCTTGCTTTTAAACTAAAATTGAAAGTATGTCAGCCTATAATAAGGTGAGAATGTTTATACTCACATCAGCCTCTGCTGGTACATCTGCAACTTGTTCTCTTGTTGACACCTCTGGCTGCAACTAAAACATGCAAATAATTAGCGTGCATGACAGTATGTTCTTCTGGACTGATTGAATACTTGGCTTGTGTTAGTCATCAAGGACTACATTTGTGCTTCACTTTTGGTGGGATGACCATTTCCCTTTAAATTGACAGGGACCTGCTTTTACTGGCTAGTGTCATTTAATGGAGAGTGCTGCCTCTGGCTTACATACATGAATGGTAATTAACAGAAAAAAAATCCTCTATTAAAATTTAATGGATCAGCATTTATTTGAATTTGTTATTTAAAGTCATGGTCCTGTTGGTTGGAATGACTTTGCCCAGTGTGCTAGCTCTTATTCCTATTTCTGTCTAAGAAATGATTAAACAATACTCTGCTGACAGATGGACCAAAGACAGAGGGACATATGGACCTACAGACATGAGAGATCTTGTAAGCTCTGTGACAATAGGTCAGCTGAGCTAAAATTTAGTATCATTAGCATTATTTCTTCCCAACATATTGAAATAACTTTGTTTACTTATGTGCATAATGGCCTGGGAAAATAGGTCAAGGTCACCAAATATATGACCAACTTTGGCCATTTGTCAAACACATAATCATTTGGTGAAGCTTCAATATTTCTATTGCAAGTTATGTTTAGAATAATAATATTATGTGTTTTTAATACTACTAATCCTAGTTCTTGATACCCGTGACTCCACATGTTATGGACATTTGTTTGCATAATACGCTGCTGATCGTATTTTGATATATATACACGTAAAGAGTAATGACTTTCACAAAAACAAATTCCCGAAAGGCATTCCTGTGACCTTAGGTCAAGGTCATCCATAGTATACAATATCAAGCTTCCAAGTGTGATACACATTTGTGGTCCACATTATAAATTTACTGCCCATATTGAAGTGCATTATGACCTTGAAAAATAGGTCAAGGTCACCTAAAATACTACAAAATTTGGCCATTTACACAACACATGATTTCTGTAAGTTTCATAGATGTAGCTCAATTTATAATAATAATGAATGTAATATGTTTTTGAACCCCATAACTCTAGTATTACAAACCACTATCAGTGGCGCTGCCGTGATGAGATATGTTATATAATTTTGTTTCCGCAATATACATGTAATGTTTACCAATACATGTAAAGAAGTTAACATGGTTTAGATGTAATGGCCATCATAACAAAGTCATTTCCCAAACTAGAAGTTACTGATTTTGCAACTCAAAATCAAATGTCTCCTGGTGGAACACTTATATCTCTGCATAAGCTATAAGTGAGAACAAATCACAAATGCCCAAGCTAGCTTGAAAATTACATTTTAGCTGAAGCAGACCCACATTCAATCCTGTTTTAGGTCTCACCTAGATACATAACTCTACCACTGAATTTTCATCAAATTCCATTAAGTTCTTCAAGACTTATTGCACGCAAATCAATTTCATATACATGATCCTGTGACCTGAAAAATTAGGTCAAGGTCACCCAAATACAATCCCTACCTAGGTCTTACCTTGATACATAATCCTACCATGTCACATCAAAGTCGATAAAGTTCTTCAAGATTTTTATCACATGGGAACCAATTTCACAAAAGTGACGCTGTAACCTTGAGAAGTTAGTCAAGGTAACAAAAATATAATCCCAACCTGGGTCCTACCTTAATACATAATCCTACTAAGTTTCATTAAATTCCATCAAGTACATCAAGACTTACATGCATTGCACAGAAACCAATTTTACATATGTGACCCTGTGATCTTGAGAATTATGACAAGGCCATCCAAATACATTCCCAATCTAGGTCTTGCCAAGATACATAGCCCCACCAAGATTAACCAAATTCCATCAAGTTCTTCAAGACTTATCAGACAGAAACCAATTTCACAAAAGGGACTCTATGACCTTGAAAATTTAGTCAAGGTCACCCAAATACAATCCCAATGTAGGTCATGCCTAGATACACTACCGTGCTGAGTTTCATTAAATACCATCGAGGTTTCCAAAACTTATTGAACAGAAACAAATTCCAGAAAAGAGACCTTGTGACTTTGACAAATTTAGTCAAGGTCACCCGAATATTATTCCAACCTAGGTCTTGTCTAGATACATATTCCTACCAAGCTTCATAAATTTCTGGCAAGTCCTTCAAGACTTATCACATGGAAACCAAAAGTGTTGAAGAACCTGAATGAGAATGAGAACAAGAACAAGAAGCAGAAGAAGTGGAAGAAACTGGCACTAAAAGAATTTGTCTCCTGGCTTCCACCGGAATACATTAATATATTTCTTCCATCACCTTGAGAGAATAGGTCAAGGTAATCCATATTATGCAATGTCAAACTTCCACATTACACTTATGTGGTACATTTGGTATGATAAGCTTGATTTTTTTCACAACTCAAATCTACTGTCTTCAGAAGTGATTATGACCTTGAAAAATCAGCCAAGGTCACCCTAAATATAAGAAAATTTGGCCACTAGCCTAATGCTTATCAGGTGTAAATTTGGTAGTTTTATCTCAATTCATAATCATAATAATGAATTTAATGTGTGTTCGACTGCCATAGGGCTAGTTCCACTTAATAACACCAGAAGCACCACCATGACTACATACATCATAGACTCTTGTCTCTGTAATATTCCTGATATAGTATGTGAATATACATGTATGAATTTAATGTGTTTTTGACGAGCCATTGGGCTAGTTCAACTTAAAAATACCAGTGGCGCCACCATGACTCCATACATCATAGACTCTTGTCTCTACGAAATTAATGTCATAGTACAGTAACGCTCGCGTTCAAGTTAACAAACGCCAAACGCACCAACGTTTCCCAAACGTTTCCCAAACACTTTCAGTGAAAGTCAAACGTTTTGCAAACGCGTAGCAAACACTTTGCAAACACTTTCCAAACGCTTTACAAACACTTTGCCAAACGCCTTCAAACACTTTGCCGAACGCGTTTGGTGAAAGCCGAACGTTGTCAAACACTTTTCCAAACGCTTTCAAACACTTTACACTTTCCGCCAAACGTATGTGATACATGTACAAGTACACTTGGTAATCTAATTCTAATGACAGGAATATTTTTTAACAAGTGTCTAAAAAGCTTATCAGCACCTAAAAATCCCAACAACATGTGCATGCCTTCATTTATGGATAAGACAAAAAGCTCTACTATGTATATTTCACAATAAAGTTGAAATTATGCTTTTTCAAAAAAGACATCAGTTCTATCTAACAGTTTGTACACGTATCACTTGCAATGCATGTGTATATATTGTAGGCTATATAATTGTTTTCTTGTTTGCGTGACAAATTGCAACTGGTTTATGCCTGTGATACAGTGGAAAACGCAACAAAAGCTACCTTCTAAGATGTACATGACACTACCCACTGAATTTGCTTCAGTGGACGTAAACTAATTTCATTCAGAGTAAATTTATAGGCAATATCATGATCAGATCATGAATCATGATCTGATCATAATATTGCCTATGGATATACTCCGAAACAATTTTTGAAAGATGACGTATTCATGATATTTAAATGAGGAATTACGTTTTTAATTAATTTTAGTTGAATTAGACACTTGGGTAAACGTATTTGGATCGTGTTTTATATAAATATATACAACCTATAATGCTGGATATAAGTGCACATTTACATGTAGGTACATCATATATTGCTGGACCTGTTGAAAACATGTTTGGAGATTCTTCATAATTTAAATGGAAGTGTTTGAAATGCATAGTTTTTGAATGCGTTTGTGAAAGTGTTTGAAATCGTTCGGGTAATTGTTCAACGCGTTTGGAAAGTGTTTGAACGCGTTTGGACAAGTGTTCGGTAGCTTTGTGAAAGTGTTCGAACGTTATGTGACAGTGTTTGAGATTTTTCCCAAACGCTTTCCAAACACATTCCAAACACTTTCCAAACACATTCCAAACGTTTTCAAAGGTTTCCAAACACAAGCCAAACACCAGCAAAACGCGAAAAAAGCGTTTGGCTGTTAACTTTTAGCCGGGCGTAACTGTATGTGAATATATGAATTTAATGTGCTTTTGACAGCCATAGGGCTAGTTCCACTTAATAACACCAGTGGCACCACCATAATATTACTGTAACAGTGTGTGAATATATGTTTACAAGTATACAGATTTAATGTCCATCACAAAGAATTCATTTCCATATCCTTCCCTCTATGACCATGCGAAGGTAGGTCAAGGGCATCCATATTATGCAATATAATACTTTAACATATGATATACATATGCGGTACATTTGGTGTCCTTCCCCATATCATTACCCAAGATATTTAATTTAAGGTGGCGATCTAGTAAAGACTAATCAAGTGCTCCATAATTTCATTTGCTTTATCAGCTTCAAAAGTAAATTGAAACACCATCAAAACTATACATATCCTAAAAGAAGAGAAAGAGGGGGACACAACAATGGTGATTATTTTTGCTTGTATTCAAAATTTCAAAAGATATAACTAACTATACAACCACTCAAATTTTAATTAAAATTCAAACTTTTGAAAAATCTGGAACTGACAGTAGTAATGCAGAATCAATTATTTTGGTGCCAGAGCTAAAAATGACAGTCATAGAGCTTATAGCATCACTTATGTGCAGAGCTAAAAATGACATGTTTTCTTCATTTTTGTTAAACTACCAAGAGTAAAAAGAAAAAGACCCCACAAAACATATATCAGAAGAAACCACAGGAAATACTGAATCAGGCAGATAACATACCAAAATTAAAAAGTTAAACTTCAAGAAAATTTAAGGCTTACAAGAAAACACCCATATGTGCACATTCCCCTGCAACAAGCCTAAATGACAAGGCAGGCAATCCCTACAGCTTCACAAATGAATTAACTGTAGGTATGGCTTTTTTTTTTTACCTAAATGGGGAGGGGGGGGGGAGATCTTGTACATTGTGTTCCTCTTTTTGTTTGTTTGTATTTTTTTATTTTTATTTTGTTTCGTTATTTTGTTTTTGTGGGAGGGGGAAAACAGATTGAACAAACAGCAGACCCTGGATTTCCCATTGTTTGTTTTTCAAATGTTGATCTGCTACTCTGGCACATTTTGTCATGCATCTGACTTGTTTGCAAGGTAAATGTTAGTACCATTTTTTTAAAACGGAAGTATTTGAAAGGCATCATGGAAACAAATTAATAGAAAGCAATGAGTTTTTCAACTGCAAATCATCTTCAAAGCAGACGAACAACATAACATTATCAGTGCCAGAAATGGATCATCATTTTCCTTGAAAATTGAATGCAGAGAGCATTCACACAATATTTAAAACAAAACAAGTTGCTGCTGTTGATGGACTAATGCCCCACCAACAATTTCCTTTTATTGGTACATAAATATGCATATCACATATATTATTCATGTTAACTTGGAACAGTAAATCTGCTTGGATGACGTTTTTCATGTGGGCCTACTGTTATATTTAATTTTGACTTACCTTGTATTCATCTTGTGGGTTATGAATCCACAATATGGATCCAGCACCAAGTGTGTAGCATAGTCATGAATATCACACAACTCTTTGGCTGACATGTTTGTGCATGGAGGGAAATGCCTGCTGGACTGTACAACCATCTAAGTCTGTCTGAAACAAAAAAAATGCAGGATGTTAAAAAAATCTTATAAGATTTTACTGGTATTGCATGAAAATATCAAATGTCTCTGCAACAAAGAGTATTGTATCTCAAACAGTTAGCTGTGAGAAGCCCATCATCTTGTTTTAAAAATTCTTTACCTTGGTTACGCAAGCTTTTACATCTAAAATTTGTTGGTGATCAGTTTCAGAGAAGATTTTTTTAAGATCTGCACAAAAAGAAAAAAAGGCTTAAAAAATAGCAAAGAGGTCCATGGGCCTAATGCTCTGCTGAGAGACATATGGACATGCGTTATTTTATAATCTCTGTGGCTATACGTCAGCAGAGCTTAAATTTGGTATCATTAGCCCTATTGTTTGCAAACATTTTGAAATAAAAGTCCTTGCTAAAGAACATAATGACCTTGTAAATAGGTCAATGTCTTTCAAAATATTAGCAACTTGGGCCATTTATTAAACACATATTTGATGTAAATTCCGTATTTCTATCTCAATATATATGTTCAGAATAATAAATTTTATGTGTTTTTTAATGCCCCTAATGCTAGTTCCACTTAATACCACCAGCGGCACCACAATGACTCCACACATTATGGATTTTTGTTTGCATAATATTCCTGTGATGGCATTTTGATTTGCATACAAGATAAGAGTAATGACCTTCACTAAAAAAAATCCCCAAAATGCAATCCTGTGACTTGAGAAAGTGGGTCAAGGTCATCCATATTATGCACTATGAAACTTCCAAGTATGATACACATGTGTGGTACATTTGGTACTATTGGCCCTATTCGTTATCAACATTATGCACCTACTAACCATAATATAACTTATGCATAATGGCCTTAAAAAATATAAGGTCACCCAAAATAACACAAAATTTGGCAAATAGCCTGATGCATGTTTTTGTAAATTTCACAGTTCTACCTGAATTTATAATAATAATAATAATAATGAATTTAATATATTTTTGATGCCCATGATTCTTGTACATGTATATCAACTAGCAATACCAGTGGCGCCACCATGACTCCACATGTTATAGACTTTTGTTTGTTTAATAATCTGATCATCATGATGGTATATCGCTATATGTAAAAAAGATAAGATGTAATGGCCATCACAACAAAACCGTTTTCTTATATATGTTCCCCTCCATGACCTTGAGAAAGTAGGTCAAGGTAACACATATTATACAATGTCAAAGTTCCATGCATGTTACACTTGTGTAGTACATTTAGTATCATTAGCTTTACTTGATTTTTTTCAACAACTCAAATCAATTGTCTTTACATGAGTAGTAATGACCTTGAAAAATAAGTCAAGGTCACCCAGAATAAAACAAAAATTGACAATTGTCTTGACACTTATTTGATGTTAATTTGGTAGTTCTATCTTAATTCAAAATTAAAATAATGAATTTGATGTGTTTTTGACAGCCATAGTTAATGCCACCTGTGGCTCCACCATGACTCCATATGTCACACACTCTTATCTCTAGGCCTATACTATTCCTGTTATAGTATGTAAATATACGTTTACAGCTACATATGCAATGACCATCACAAAGAATTCATTTCCATATCTTTATTTCCTGTGTGACCTTGAAAAAGTAGGCCATGCTCATCCATATTATGCAATATAATACTCCAACATATGCTACACATGTGTGGTAGGATCACCCGGGGTAATACAGCGGGAAGTAGACGGCTACGTTCCTGCTCCTAAGTGGAAAATAAAACTAAATTCTGCTTGGAAAAAAGTCCTGAGATCCTTCACAACTGGTGTCGCTTCTTCAGAAGACAGTTGAATAACTGGTAGATATAGTTTTGGGGCTCCTTATGTAACCTACTGTTGTGTGTGGGTTCTTCTGATTGGTTGTTTGTCATTGTCCAAATACTATACCATGCATGAGCAGGTGTGGTGTGTTATTGGTTGTTTGTTTGTTTACGTCCATGGGTTGTTGAATGTTGTGATTGGTTGTGTGGAGAGCCGGTTGTTAGTTCTTATAGGTGCTATGGGCGAGAGCCTAATCCTTGTCTGTTAGATGTTGTGGACCTTTAGCTTACCGGGAGCCGGGAGTAGGTTCTGCAGTGGAACCTGAAGTTCTTCGGAACCGGAAGTTCTATAGTTGGAACTTGAAGGTTCTGAAGTGTCGGTGGAGAACCGGTTGTAGGTTCTTGTAAAAGTCAGAATATGAGGTTCTTGGCTTCTTATTAAGAACCGGTAAAGAACTGGTTGTTGGTTTTGTTGGGTTGTTGAGGAAAGAACCTGGTTCTCGTATGTGCTGAGAACCGCTGGTTTTCCAAGAACCGGGAGCCGAGAGCTTAAAAGAGGGATTTGTTAAAGCATCAAAATTTTCTTCTGAAACCTACCAACCCAATTTTTTTATTAGCTCTGCTGACCAAAGGTTGCAGAGCTCATACGCAACCACTCATGTCTGTCCGTCCATAAACTTTTGCTTGTTAGCGCAATACCGCTCACAGTTTTCAAGTTAGCCCAATACAGTGGAACCTCTCACTACCGATTGCCCTGGGGAATGAGTGAAAGTGTTAGGTAGTGAGAGGTGTTCAGGAGTCGGAGGTTGGGGTGTTCAGCTACTGGGCTATAAACTTGATATAATATGTGTGTGTAGCTATTTCAGCAAAACTATCCATTCATTCTTCATTCAAATGACACTACATGCACACAATTTATGCTAATAACACAAATTACATCTGTACTGTCCCACTTCTTGCTATCAAAATATCAATTTGTTTCAGTCACAACCAGTTTCACTCAAATATGTCAACTTATTAAGACAATGTGTAACTGTTGGGAAGATCACATACACTCAAGAGCAAGGTGGACTATCACACCAAAATGCTATGAAAACTGTAACAGTTTTCACTGTATTTGGAGACAATTCAGCATTCAGGGCTCTCAGTTGCCTGCTTGGCTTACTCAATGGGCTGTTGGTTTTGATGGTGGATTGGTCAGCAGACATACCAACCAAAGTCAGTTCTAAACTAAGGCATTCTTTCACAGAATATTATACAATAATCTTGATTGTACCAACCAAGGTGTGATCTGTTAACCACAGAGACAGGGTGGGAAGCATAGCATAACAAAGGCATGTCTACTCTTATCAGCCTTCCTGTGTTGGCCCAGCATGCATGCAATGTGCCAGCTTTTATCCCCAGCGACAAACAACCGGCAACTGACCATGGGCCTGGTTATGGCTCACAGAGAAAGCACATGTTCAGTAGTAGTGGTAGTGGAAGGTTCATTTGTGGCTTTGGGACTGAAAAAATGTGTTCAATGTTCAGAAGTGAGAGGTGTTCTGTAGTGAGAGGTTATGAACAGCCAGGAAGAGCCAGGTGCCTACTAAATCACATGTAAGCATTTGGGACTGAAAAAAAAGTGTTCAGAAGTCAGAGGTGTTTGGCAGTGCAGGTTTTACTCTACAATTTTCAGGACTTACAGGGTGTATGAAAATTTAGGCCTCTTTGGATATTGGTGGCACCACCTCCATTATTATGTAATATAGGGGTCAAAATGGGAAAATCTTGTGGTCACACTAGCATCTTTAATTTTTGGCAGATATTCACCAAATTTGGTAGGATTGTGGGGAAGGTTAAAATCTAAGTTGCTTATGGTATTAGTGGCACCACCTATAATTTGACAAAAATTAGGAGCCAAAATGTGCTGTAAGATGTAAAATTCCATATTTGGACAAGTAATAAGATTAGATTTGCCAAATTTATAAGATTTATAGATCATGGTCAAAGGTAGAATGTTATGTAACATCAGTGACCTTGACCTATTTTTGTGAGGTCACCATGCCTGTAAAGTTGAAAGAGGTGAGTTTGTAAAAGCAGGGTGTAGCTTGGACATCAATGGCAAAGAGAATTAAGACTCCAGATCAAAATTACACTTGATTACATAATATATAAAACTGTACTTGGTGACCCACTTTTTGTGTCACTGTGACCAAGTAATATTATGGAGTTTGGCCCTTGTGCAAGTTTATTGTTTTTTGTCAATAACTCCAAAAGTTATTACAATTTGAACATACAGAATATATATGGAAAGCTGGATGTAGGGTGCACATCTTGAATATAACAATTCTTTAATCCAAGTTAAAGGTCAAGGTAAAATAGCCATTTTAAATTTAGGAGTCATCTTGTAAATTTATGCTCTGCAGCCCACAATTTTTAAGATTTTTTTAATATAGGCCCATATAACATTTCGTAGCTATAAAGTGTATAAAAAATCTTGGTAGACATCGACGTTGGTGGTGCCACCTATAGTGTTATGTAATATACAGGTCAAAATGTGAAAATCTTGGGACGACAACCATCCACACTTTTCAAGGTAGCCCAATATAACACTCAGGACTTATAGGGTGCATGAAAATCTAGGTCCATTCGATATTGGTGGTGCCACCTACAATATTATGCAATATAGGGGTCAAAATATGAAAATCTTGTGAACACTCTAGCATCTTTAATTTCTGGTGTATCTTCACCGAATTTGGTGGGATTTTGGGCAAGGTGTTTAAGTCGCAAATAATACTAGTCATGCCACCTATAATTTGATGGAAATTGTGGGCCAAAATGTGTTTTCAGATATAAAATACCATATCTTGAAATGTAATTGGATTAGAATTGCCAAAATTTATAGGCTATATAGACAATGTCCAAAGCTAGAATTTTATATTATATCAGTGGGCTTGACCTATTTTTGGTGAGGTCACCATGCCTGTAAAGTTGAAAGAGGTGATTTTGTAATGGCAGGGTGTAGCTTGGACATCTATGGCAAAAACCAACACAGCACCAAACCAATGGGCCTCTTGTATTATATAATCTGGGTGACCTTGATCTTTTGTCCCAAGGTCACTGAGGACATAAAATTAAGGACTCACTCATTGTTTTTTTTGGCAACATGCAACAATATCTATCACAGGAATTGTACAAATAAGCTATGATTACATGTGGAGTAAAGTGACATCTAGTGGACACTTAATACACTAAATGTACATAAGCTTTACATGTTCAGAAGCCACTTGAGGAGTCGCAACTCTGATATGAAGAGTACAATATAGCCACAGTGCCAGCAGAGTATGAGGCCCTTGGACCTCTTTTTTTCTAAAAAAAAGTTACAACACACATATGGATTTTTGAAAACAGATCATATTACTTATTCATTTCGTGAAATTACTTGTACCATTTACTTTAGAAGTAATGAGATTTTCATCAACTGAATAATCTTCCAATATAGTAATTTAGCATAAAATAAATTGGGGGGGGGGGGTGTTGACATGCAGTGTTTCAACAAGTTGCACCAATTTGCACATGCTGCCCAACCATTCTATACACATGATACGAGCCCATCTATCAGATTTTGAAATGCAGATTGCTTTGAATCAACAAAGGTATGCCCATGTTCATATGGGTGTGAGGTTAAGTTTGTCTTAGGCGGCAGTACACTTGCATACAATTTGGGTGATACCAATGGGTATATATGAAGGTGCAAAAGGTCTACAGGCAGGGCTGCTATATGCAAGCCCTACTCCCAAAACTTTGGTGCACTATACATGTGTATCTAGGTGTAGTGTGGCAAGATCAATAATAAATAGAGCCTGACCGTATCCGAACAACGGAACTCGAGCTTACCGGGTTTCAAGATAGAAGCCCGGCGCGGGTTTGGCTTTTACAGTCACTAAACGTTCGGGATCGGTTATCACTGTCAATGTTGGTAAAAAAGCTAAATAAGAAGGTCACTGAGGTTACCAGCGAAATTTGCAAATTATAATTATTTGTGTGTAATAGTACTGAAAATATTAATAAATGAGTTCCTACTTGACAATATAGATGAAATAAAGCTTTAGATGAACATTCTAAGATGTCTAAGTTTATTTATTTCATGTTTGAATTGCATATACCGAACCTGATATGTTCCTATTAGCGATAGGGTGGGCAAAAACACTGTTGTTATAACTTGCTAATCTATCTTTATATGTGATGAGTTGCAGGTCTCTGAACTGTGAAATTTTGTGCAACGATGTTTGGCTCCATTCCCTGGGATCTCCATTACAAGGATAATTGCCAGTGTCAGAGTATACTTGTTCCCCAGAAACGAATATTTGTTCTCCCCAGGAACAAATATTTGGGAATATTTGTTCCCCAAACAAATATTTGGTCCCCCCCCCCCCTTTATTTTAATTTTCAACATAATTTCTTCTGCACAGTGACATCTACAGAGAGTATATGTGTAAGACATCTTAAACAATGTTTTACACAAAATATCTTATTCATGTTGTGAGTTGTTTCACGATTCCATGTTCAAATAAAGCAAAAGGGGAAAGAAATGCAGAAACTAAGCTATAAATTAAAACAGCATAACATATAAAGACCATATATATTTGTGAATATTATACTTCTCCTTCTTGCTGAATGAAATATTACAGAAGCTAAAGTATTATATGTCTAACTTAAAAATTAAAGCACTGGGACCAAATATTCGAGGAATCTTTGTTCCCCCCCACATAAGGTACATATATATATATATATATGTTTATAAATGGGTGAGATGTGATGGTTGTTTTTGCTCACACAAAATGTTATAAATGAAGAGTTAAATTACACCACAATGAAATTTGATGATCAAAAGAATAAAAATGGGGAAAAAGTACAGACAGTAAACTACATTTATGAAAATCATGGTGGCCATATATTTGAAGAAGATAATATATATAATATATATGATAAAGGATGTCTTTATAAAAATAATACTTATATGTAAATAGTATGAATAATTGAGTGCTTAGAGCATGAGGACAATATAAATTTACTGAATATAAATTCTTCATCCACAAAGGTAGAGATACATAGGGTGAAAACAGGTGGAAACAAATGTTAATGGGTAGGAACAACAAATGTTCACCAAATATTGGTGCCCCACACGGGGGGAAGGGGGGGGGGGAGAAATGTCTGTGGGTAGGAACGAATATTCGTTCCCCCAGGGGAACCAATATTCATGGGAACAAATATTCATTAACACCTGTCAATGCATATTTGGATTCCTTACGCTAAGCAAAAAGCACTTTTTTCAGAGAAGGCACACATTTTATATTTTAATAATTGCAAACACCCTACTAGCTTTTTAGATTTTTCATAAACTGATTTCATGTTTACTTATACAGAAAATGTTTGCCCATCTGACCCACTCGGAACTTTATGTGTGTGGAGTTTTCAGTTGCTATATCCATAATAGGAACATTGTTTTTACAAGTTCGTCACCAGAATTGAAGTGACATGTCTTGCTCAGACCATATGTGTTCATCAAGAACAGACAACTTTGTTCAGATTTTTATCATGGAAGTACAGCTTAGAACTTTAAGTCTGTGATTTAAAACAGTAATTTTCCTATCCTATGGTCAGTGTTGTATTGTGCTGCATTTTTACAAACCGCACGGCTAAGCCTATCGATAACTGGTACATCGGGCATATGTTCAGATAACTGCACCAGGATTTAAGGAAATAAGGAGGTGTCACACTTACCCCAGGTGACCCTACATTTGGTGTAATTCCCCTTATTATTATCCAAAATATTACATTTAATATGTTTAACACATTTAGGTCCATATCTTCCATAATACTGTAGCTGGTGTCACCAAATTTTTACGCGTTTTCTTCTATTTGCCCAATTGACACTCAAAACAATTTTCTTGAAAAACTCTTTGAAAAACAGCATTCTCAAAATTTTCATATTTTGGTCCATATATTACATAATAGTATAGGTGGCCCCACCAATATAAAAACTTGACCTATTTTTTCTTACACTTTGTAAGTTCTGAAAGTTATAAATATGGGCTTAGCTTGAAAAGTGTAATTTACTGTATTTCGTCCACAAGAAAAGTTTAGGGATCGACGGATGTCTCTAGTATGATACACTTATGTAGAAAAACATGACCCATATTCATAAATAACAAACCCAACAAAACAATGACAGCAAAGAGATTCCAGAGTTCTCAAAGCACCAACATTCATCTTCCAATACCAATGTGAAGAAACAAAGTTCACTCCTGACTTGAGACAGGCAGTCACCCACAAAAGGCAACTGGTGGTTTTAAACCGGTCCTCTCAACCTTTGAAATATTGTTCATTAATTAAATAAAGACTACAGTTTTTTCCAATATGTATAGGCCCAACCACTCAAAATCAAAATTGTATCACTTCTACAAAAAATAAAAAGAGAATAATTATCGGTAGGCCCATCACTTTTTTTGTTCTTCTGACTAGTACGTCAAATGAGTTTATAGCAAAAGTAGAGAATATGCCTATATCTGTTCTGTGATATCTATGAATCTGGAACATAACATAATTAATAAGTTAAGTGATTGAATCACTGTTATAGAGTATCAAATGCAAGGAGCAGACTTCTACAAGACCCCCACTTCTACAACTCCCACAATTGAAGCTCTGCGGACGGGCATCTCTAGTATGATACACTTATGTAGAAAAACATGACCCATAATCATAAATATCAAAGCCAAAGTGATTATATGAGCTCTGCAACCTTTGGTCAGCAGAGCTAAAAAAAAATCACCAGACCATGACTATTTGCACAACCTTGGAAGAGACCCACCCAAGGCCGGTAGATTTTCCACCAAGTCTGAAGTGAATCTGGCTGACGGTTTTGGAGAAGAAGTCTAAATTTGTGAATTACCATTGGAATGCCTATTGACTTACATAGTAGTCAACAGTAAAGGTGCATTTGCTGACAAGTACCCAAATTGAAAAAATTGTTTAAAATCAGGAATCCACAGCAGTGCAACAATAGTGACAAACTTTGTTTGACCCTTCTACAAGAAACATATCCACCAAGTTTCAGCTTAATCTGAGTACCAGTTCTGGAGAAGTTCAAAATAGCAAAAACACACAAAATATCATTAAAAAAAAGAAAAATTGCAGAGCCATCTGGTGAACAAATTAAGAACTAAGAGTCTCTGGAAGCTTTCCGGTGTGATATCAAAGCAATTGGGTGTGTGATTTCGGAGAAGACAATATTTTAGGATTTGCCCCCAAAAATGAATCCTAACAATCCAAAAATCACTGGAGCATGACTATTTGAACAAACTCGGTAGAGACTCACCCAAAGTACATTGCCAGCAAGTTTGAAATCAATCTGCATAAAGGTTTTGGAGAAGTTCAAAATGTGAATTAGCATTAGAAAGCCCATTAACTTCCACAGTAATCAATAGGAAAGGTGTACTTACCGATAAGTATCCGAATTGAAAAAATCATTAAAAACTAGAAAAGAAGATTTGCTTCAAAGCAAATCTGTCTGTGTGCCTTCAAAAGTTGTAATTATTAAATGCTACGACTTTTATCCTTTGGTACTTCACATTACATTAAGCTTGTGGCTGGATGCAAATTTCAAAGTCTAAATGACCTTGACCTTTGACCTTTACAGGTCACATGTAAATTGCACAGCGTTACAATATCCACAAGTTAAGCTCAACATGAACCAAATAGGATGAAAATTGACCAAGTTATGGCAAGATGAAACTTTCAAAGGGCCAAATGACCTTGACTTTTGCGGTTAAATGCTCTAATAAAAATGTGCAGTGTTGCAATACCTACAATTTGAGTCCAACATGATTAGAATTGGATGGAAATTAGCCGTGTTAAGGCTGGATGAAACTTTCAAAGGTCCAAATGACCTCGACTTTGAATTTCAGAGGCCACATGTAAATTATAAAAATGTGTAGTGTTACCATAGCTACAATTTGAGCCCAACATGATCAAAATTGGATAAAAATTGAGCGAGTTATGGCTAGAAGAAAACCACCATCAAAAATGGCCTTTGACCTGGAGATGACCTCTACCTGAAGTGAACCTTGACCTCAAAAATGACATTTTGGCCTAAAATTGACATTTGACCTTGACATGACCTTTGACCTTGACATTTGAGATGACCTTCACCATGCTATAATCAAACTCCTATATGACCGTTTCCATGAAATTGTATTACACAATATCTAAGTTGATATGTATATAAATATATATGGTTGTTAAACATGTTTTCTACGATACTAAAGGGTGTGAACCAGCAAAGTAATCTTTTTTTAGGTGGCCCATGCGACAGCGGATGTTTTTCATCCTTATGCTGGGTCATCCTGACACAATTATGCTCAATGGTTGTAGCAACAATGTTGGCTTTTCTTAAATGTATTGTTTGTTTGCTATTACCAACAAAATGTTACATGTATCCACTTATGTCAAATAAATGAAAATATGAATCTGAATCTATACACTCGGAACCACATCTACTATAGTATATAAGATATCGAAGATTTAAAACTTTAATTAGCCCTCATTTGCATAATTTTGAAAAGCATGACCTCTCATTATAAAAAGGCCAGACTTCATCTATAGAAGTGTAATTGTGCCAAGTTTGGAGTTTCTACGTGTAATACTTTTCAAATGAAATGTTGGACAAATTTGCCAGTAAAGAAAGAAAGAAAGAAAGAAGAAAGAAAGTAAGAAAGAAAGAAATAAAGAATACCTAGAACAAGAGGGCTGTGTGAACAGCCCGTGCCTCAGCTGATCTTGACATTCATCACACTTGCAGCTCTATGAACTTGGGAAAGGATCAAGGACACCATGCTCTGAGTAAGTCTGAACTTTATAGAAGAACACTTACATGTGCAACATCAAAGCTCAAGTAGTTCTCAAGTTATAATGAAGAGTAAAATTCATGTATGTTGCACTGTGACCCCACAAACGAGGTCAAGGTCATTCATGTGCTGTCTCAGCATGACCTTCATGCAGAATAATTAACATGTTTAGCTAACTCAAAACAGATCTCAAGTTATCATGTAAACAGTAAATTTCGTGTCAGTTGTCCTGTGAATTAGCATTAGGATGCCCATTGACTCGCATAGTAATCAATAGGAAAGCTGCATTGAACGATAAGTACCCAAATTGAAAATCCTTGAAAATTAGAAATCCAAAGCAGTGCCACCTAGTAAACAACTGTATGACCCTTCCACAACAACATTTCCATCACATTTCAGCTTAATCTGAGGGACGGTTCTGAGAACAAGTGAAAAATAGCAAACCATACAAAAAATTCATCAAAAAATTGCAGCGCCACCTGGTGAACAAATTGGGAACTAGGTGTCCCCGGGAGTGTCTATGTACGATATCAAAGCAATTGGGTGAGCGTTTTCAGAGGATAAGAATTTTGAAAGGTTTGCCCCAAAAAAAGAACATAAAAATTCTTTAAAAAATCCAAAAATCAATAGAGCGTGACCATTTGAATTCACTTGATAGAGATTCACCCAAGGCATATCCCCACCAAGTTTGAAGTAAATCTGGTCAATATTATTAAAGTTATGACCACTACAAGGAATTCCCGTGTTAAACTTTCCTATTAAAACTTTTGTAGAGATTTTTGAAAAAAAAATCACAAAAAAATCCAAAATTCATTGGAACATGACCATTGGAACAAACCTGGTAGACACCCACCCATGGTAAACTGCCACCAAGTTTGAAGTAAATCTGGATGATGGTTTTGGAGAAGATGTCGAAAATGTAAATTAGCATTAGCATTGACTAACATGGTAATCAATAGGAAAAGTGCATTTACGGCAAAGGAGCCGAATTGAAAAAATCATTAAAAATCAGAAATCTGCAGCATTCCCACATAGTGAAAACTTTCCTTTCATAAGGAACATATCCACTACGTGTCAGCTTAATCTGAGTGACGGTTCTGGAGAAGAAGTCGAAAATAGTCATAACACAAAAATTCATAAAAAATTAGAAAAGAACTGCAGCGCCACCTGGTGAACAAATTAACAACAAGGAGTCCCAAGGTGTCTTCCTGTGTGATATCAAAGCAATTGGGTAAGCAGTTTCGGAGAAGAAGATTTTTTAAGATTTGTCAAAAAAAAAACAACAACAAAATTCATTAAAAATCCAAAAATCACTGGAGCATGACCATTTGAACAAAACTGGTAGAAACCCACCCAAGGTACATTGCCACCAAGTTTGAAGTTAATCTGGATGATGGTTTTGGAGAAGAAGTCGAGAATGTGAATTAGCATTAGAATGCCCATTGACTTCCATAGTAATCAATAGGAAAGCTGCATTGACCAGCAAGTACCTGAATTGAAAAAATCGTTAAAAGTCAGGAATCCGTAGCATTCCCACATAGTGAACAACTTTGTTTGACCCTTCTACAAGGAACATATAAACTACGTTTCAGCTTAATCTGAGAGATGGTTCTGGAGAAGAAGTCGAAAATAGCTATAAAACACAAAAATTTATAAAAAATTAGGAAAAAATTGCAGCGCCACCTGGTGAACAAATTAAGAACTAGGAGTCCCAGGGAGTGTTCCTGTGTGATATCAAAGCAATTGGGTGAGCGGTTTCGGAGAATAAGATTTTTTAAGATTTACCCAAAAAAGAACAAAAAAATTCATTAAAAATCCAAAAATCACTGGATCATGACCATTTGTACAAACTTGGTAGAGACCCACCCAAGGCACATGTCCACCAAGTTTGAAGTGAATCTGGCTGACTGTTTTTGAGAAGAAGTCGAAAATGTGAATTGTGGACAACGGACGGACGGACGGACGACGGACCCTCAAAAAACCTCAGCTGACTGACAAGTCAGCTGAGGTAAAAACAATATGTCTGTGTTGGCACACAGACATAATCAGGAATCCACAGCATTGCCACCTAGTGAACAATGTTGTTTGACCCCTCTATAAGAAACATTCACCAAGTTTCAGCTCTACCTGAGTGACAGTTCTGGAGAAGAAGTAGAAAATAGCAATAAGACACAAAAAATCATAAACAAGAGGACTGTGTGAACAGCCCATGCTCAGCTGCCCAAGAGATTCATCACACTTGTGGCTCTGTGAACTTGGGATAGGATAAAAGTCACTCATGTACTGAGTAAGTCTGACCTTTATAGAAGAACATTAAAATGTGCAACATCAAAGTCCCAGTTCAAGTAGTTCTCAACTTACTTACAGTGAAGAGTAATATTCATGTATGTTGCTATATGACCTCAGAAATGAGGCCAAGGTCACTCATGTACTGCCTAAGCATGACCTTCATAGAGAAACATTCACATGTGCAACATCAAGGTCCGAACTCAAAATAGATCTCAAGTTCTCAAGTGAACAGTAAATTTCATGCCAGTTGTCCTGTGACCTTGGAAATGAGGTCAAGGTCCAAAAATCAATGGAGCATGACCACTTGCACAAAATAGGTAGGCAATTATCAAAGGTGCATCCCTACTAACTTTGACAAAATCTGGCCAAAATTATTTAAGTTTAAGTAACCATCACAAGAAATTCCCTTGTTAAACTTTCCAATTAAAACTTTTTAAAAGATTCCCCGCCTCCCCCCCCCCCCAAAAAAAAAAAATAATAAAAAGTCCGAAATCGCTGGAGCATGACCATTTGAACATACTTACCCAAGGCACATTGCCACCAAGTTTGAAGTCAATCTGGCTGACAGTTTCTTCTGAGAAGTCCAAAATGTGAATTAGCATTAGAATGTCCATTGATTTCCATAGTAACCAAAACGAAAGTTCTCCATTAACCAGCAAGTACCCAAATTGAAAAAAAAAAAAACATTAAAAATCAGGAATCCACAGCAGTGCCACGTAGTGAACAACTTTGTTTGACCCTTTCTCAAGGAACATAGTTTCAGCTTAATCGGAGACGGTACTTGAGAAGAAGCCGATACTGGCAAAAACACACACACAAAAAATAGAAAAAATTGCAGCGCCACCTTGTGAACAAATTCAGAAATAGGAATCCCTATGAGTGTATGATATCAAGGCAATCAGGTGAGTGGTTTTGGAGAAGATTTTTTAAGATTCCCCCCACCCCCCCCAAAAAACAAAAATTTTCACAAAAAAATTCAAAAATCAATGGAGCATGACCATTTGTACACTTTGGTAGAGACCTGCCCAAGGTACATACCGACCAAGTTTGAAGTAAATCTGGCTGACAGTTGTGGAGAAAAAGTCATAAGTGTGAATTGTTGACGACTGACAGAAGTAGGACCATAAGATAAGCTCAGCTGACTGACAAGTCAGCCGAGCTAAAAATTAGAAAAAAATTGCAGCCCCACCTAGTGAACAAATTAAGAACTATGATTCTGTACTCCTGAGTGTTCCTGTGTGATATGAAAGCAATTGGGTGAGCGGTTTTGGAGATTTTTTAAGATTTGCCCCCAAAAAGAACAAAAAAACAAAAACAAAAAAATCCAAAAATCAATGCAGCGTGACCATTTCAACAAACTTGGTAGAGACCCACCCAATGTACATCTCCAACAAGTTTGCAGTGAATCCGGTGTGGCTTTGGAAAAGTTGAAAATGTGAATTGTGGATGCCGAAGGATGACAGATGTCTCAAGTATGTTACACTTATGCAGAAAACATGACCCATATTCATGGATGCATGATGGATGCCTGACCACCACATAAGGTCAGCAGAGCTTAAAAAGGAAACAAGACATACTCAACATCAGGGTGAGTGTGTGCCTTGGACATTTTTATACAATACCCTATCTTACTCCTACACCAGATGCAAAAAGGTACCTGTTCTTAATGCTGTAATGTGTTGAAAGGAGTGTTGCACTGGTGCATCCTGATTGTTACCCCTATCCTAATCCAGCTGTGTACATTTTGGGGGGCTTTTGTAATCCTGGGAGTACTGAAAACAGGGCCTTTCCCACGGCACAGACCCAGTACAATCCTGCATGGAAGTATCCCCCCCTCCGGGACGGGGTTCTGGTATACTTGTAAATCACAACTATTATTCCATTTGCATCGAATCTAGTTAATCAGTGGTTAATCCAAAACAGTATAACCCTTTTATCTAAATGCGTATAATGATAATGCAACAAAATTTTCCATAATAACTGCAGCGCTTTGCTGCCGTGATAAATTCTACAACAGGCAAGCGCACTTAACATGAAAAGTATTCATCAGGCTCCCTGTAGGAGATTAGTCAATTTGTAGGCCTAGGCTCCTTAAGGCAGTAGCGTAGTTCTCATGATAATCCGTATGTAAACTATCCTGCATTTGAATATCTGAACATTCACACTCTGTTGTCTTAATGAAGACCTAGTGTGACTTTTTTCATCTCTTGATCTCTGCAGACTGGGTTAGACCAGTAGTTTGAGAACCAAAACAAGCCCTATGCCAGTTTATACCCTTTTCAAGCGTACTAATCTGGGGCTCTTTTCTTGACGAGTTCTCAGTATCACTACGTATCCCATGGAAGACAATATGAAAATTGAAAATAAATCGAGAGTAATGTGTATATTTATGAAAGAAAGGGATTAAATCACTGTTGTTAAACTTTAGCTTTCCCAACTCATTACGCCGGGGGGGGGGGGGGACAGTCAATACTGCTATCTATGCCAACGTCGCCACCCTTCGGTTGGGCGGGGACGATGCCCTCAATTTACAGGCTACAGACCGCTCAGGGGGGCGTATATTCGGTCAACCCTTAGGTCTAGCATCAAAATTTTTTCCCATATTATAGCAAAATTACAACTGAAATCCAAACAAAAAGATCATACTTCTTAATTTGACGTATTACCCTAGCTTTCCATGTACCTTTCAGGTTGGATCTGACTGATCTTCATTCTGGTTGGGCGTAAATCGGAAAATTCAGCCTTTTCACGTTCGCAGCAGAGGTGCTGATCAAGCAATATGCCTGCCCAGTTGGAAAGGTCGAACTTGAAGGGGTTTTGGGTCCCATCGATAAGCTGTGCTTTCGAGAACCTGCAGGCACGCGCGCTTACAAACTGAACACTGATGGTCGGTTCATGACTATGTTGGGAAACGCATCTGAAACTGAGAAATCACTTTCAGCAAAGCTGTTGTACACGCCTCACCACATAGGCCTAATGAAGGGAATTGTTTCGGCCTATAACAAAATCATGCGTTTTTTGGGGGGGTGGGGGGGTTGTTTTTTTTTCTTTTTTTTTTTTCTTTTTTTGTTTGTTTGTTTTTTGTTTGTTTCCAAAGTCTACTGCAGTATTGTCATACAGTTTTGCAATGCATTTCGCACATGGTGGAATAAATTTCCTGGCTTCAATGTGCCTTTGATTGTACGCGCTGACTTCAAGTGGCCTAACACATCCTGGATGAGGATACATCAAATTCCACTTTTACTTTAAAGCTAGTAGAACAGTATGGGGAATTCAAAGAGTCGGGCAAATCCGGCCATCGGGTAAAACTGTCCACCTCAATATCGTAGCTCTGCGTAGGCCTATAGGTGGCGCGCTGGTAGATGCACCAGCATCCTAACATCAGGCAGCGATGCCATTTACGTGCAGACAGATCAGGTTCCTGGGGCAGTGTCAGGGGAAAAAACTTGCGAGCCTGATTGAGTATTCTACTTTGAATTTTGGTAACCAACCCTATGATGTCACATGGCTTCAGCAGGAATTATGAGATTTGAACATTGTAGTCCCATTTGTGTTAGTAGCCGACATCAACTGCAATGTAATGATACCGACATGCACAGCCTCCCATGTTTTTCACTCGCAGCTAGGGGTCCAGCAACTATGACCTTAGTGTGTAATTCCAGACAGGTGGCCGAATTTCCCCTCTTTTTCCGGGTAATTTCAGCCACAACAAAAATTTGCCTATTTGTGGGCCTACATTTAACATTTCAGTTCTGATTGTTGTACCAAGCCCCCCCCCCCCCCCGTCCCCCCAAAGGGGGGGGGGGGGTGGAACTATAGCTAGATGCGATCCAATCTTGAATCTTGAGAAGTAGGCTATAGCTACCTCATGATAATCATCAATTAGCCTAAGGCTACATAATACAAAATGTGTGGCCTACAACTGAAGAAGAAAGAAAATTGAAATTCAGGACTGTAAAAAACACAAAGACATATTTACAACAACATGGTGCCTACATATACACGAAATAAATAATTAAATAGAAAAAAAAAATCTGATCAACAACTGTTCTGCTGTGAACGAAAAAACTGGAACACCTGTGTGGTACTGTGTAATACAAACATGTTTTTATTTTTAATTTGACCACTTGTGAGAAAGCAACATGCTAGCCACACATAACTGCACAATTTTTGTTTATTTTAGGGGATACTATTGATTTTTGTCCAAGTAATTAAATTTCTTTGTCTTCTAAAAATAACATAAATCTTCATTTTACTTCATCTGGTCCCCCATATGAATATTACCATCCGCTGTAAATACAGCCCTGGTTATCATTATTGTTTGTTGGGGTGGTATGGGAGCATGAGCTTTGGTATTTCAGAGCAAAGTGGGTCAAAATGAGACTTAAAGCAGCACATGGGGCCTTTTTCCTTGTATAACCAATAGGCGACATTCATATTTAACTGCAATCCTGCTCACTTCCTGTGTTGCCGGGGCAACAGACTGATGCTTCCACTATGATCAGGGCAGATTTGTTATATACTACATAAGCATCCCTAAATAACACCTTTTCAACCAAAAGAGAGCCCATTTCCAATTAATTTAGGCATCCTTTATGTTTCAAATATATGTTAATACATTTTCTTAACATTATTGAGTGTTTGTGTTGTTCATTTTGTTGAAAAAGTACTTTTGACCATGCTGAATACATGGGTCTGCCCTGATGCAGGTGGCTCCCTTTTTTCCTCAATAGGTGTTAGAGTAGGACCACATTTAGATATGAAAACATCATATTGCAGTGTATGAATCATTGTTAAGTACTGTAATAAATTTATGTATCTTGAGGGTGGCCTGCACGACAGCGACTCACTGGAGTCTTAGTGCAGAGTCTCCCGGTTTAAACATCTGAAGACTATACTATGTACACAATATATATTTAGACCGAATAAAGCAACTGTCAACTGTCAACTGTCAACTGTCATATTAGTTGTGAGCAGCCACAAGTTCCTAATTATAAATTCATACATATCACCCTCAAAATGGTTACTAGGGATACAGTTCCTGTACAGCCAATCAGAGAACAGGATTCTCACACACCCTAATTATAAATTCAGCAATATCAACCTGAAGATTGACACAAGGTTGATATTTATGAATTTATAATTAGGGGGTCTGTGAGAATACTGTTCTCTGATTGGCCGAACAGGAACTGAATGCCTACGAACCAGGGTGATAGGATTATGAGCCTGGTTCTCTTTTGTCCAAATTTAAAAGTATTTGAGGATATCTGAGTGAGGCTGGCTACCCTGGGACTGAGGATCTGCATTCCATAGCCTGGGTCTATTGACACAGAATGTAAATATAAAGGTTATCACATGGTTGTAGCTGTATCTGCCCCTTGCATCCGTATCGTCACTCGACCTTCGATCTTGTGAGGATACAGGTGCTCGGGGGCTGATACAGCTACATCCATGTGATAACCTATAATTAGACTTTTTTTCACATGCCTTAACCCTTAGACCGTCAGACCGGTCGTTAACGACCGGTAATCACGTGATTTTATGCTGTGCTCACACTAGCTTAGCCTTACTTGTGTAAACAACTCATAAACCATTACCAAACTTGACATAGACAGCTGTTGTGTTTCCCCCAAGAAACAAATAGATCTATTTTTTCATACTGCCCCCTCTAGCGTCTCTGCCTGTCATTCAGGGGATTCCCCATTGATTCCCTTGAAGTGCATGATGTCACAAAGAGGACAGCATCCAGCAGCAGTTCAGCTGCAGGTGTCCGTCAAATATATACAAGTGCCCAGGCTATTAATCTTATTCAGGAGTGGGCAGGGTGAGATTATGTAGAGGAGAGGGACAGTGAAGTCTATTTTGGGCGCGAGGATGTAAGTATTTTGTTTATAATGAGGCTGGAGCCCACAGAAATCAAGTGTGTCAGTGGACCATGCGTGGTCCATGTGGTTCCACTGTAGGTCCCATAGTTTGATATTCAGCCGATCAGTCACTCAAATTCTCAATCCTTGACAAGGCCTGCACTTCCTAAGTATCCCCAAGTCTGTTTCCCTGTCAAACCTGTGTTTATCAATAAACTTTATGAACATGACCTTTTGCTTTGGCCCAGTAACGCAACTATGCATTCAAACATAAATCGTTTTCTGCGCTCAATTTACACGGAGATGGGGGGGGGGGGGGAGAGTAGGAAAGAGCAGGAAAGGAGCATGGTTGCAGACTGATACATGATAAATATTGTTGCTGTCTCAGAATTGTGGTAGGCAGCCAATACCAAAGGCCTACTTTGTCTTTTGCATTGAAATAAATAACTCTATAATTGCATGTACACTGTATGCATGCATGTCATCCACATTTGCAAACTACATATCAGTATAAGGCATCGTATATATAATTGTGAATCCAATTACCCTTTGTTTCCATGGCAATATTAAGTATACATATTCAAATGGGGGAAAACACAAATTTTTCATAGAGATATAGCAGTGTTGTTTTATTTCTGTCATTGCTTGCAGAATATTTAACCTGAAACACAATCCATGAATACTTATGGTGACTTGGCTGCCTCTTACTGGCTTTGCAGATCTAAGTAAAATTGCACTTTTTCCAATTTTTAGCCAAGCACAAGCAATACTTATATTTTATTTTCAAAGTTTACTGAAAGTTCTTATCTCCAGTTATCCAAATACCATGCATATTTGGAGAGAAGATTTTTAATTAATTTTTGCCATTTATGAGTGATTAAAGTGGTTGCCATGGCAACCAGTCACGTGACTCTAAGCAAGTTATTGCACATAATGAAACTTGGCATTCCAGATATCACAATGATATATACTTTTGGTATGCTTCAAAGAAAGCTGTTCCCACAGCACTGTGTTCAATGAAAATTGTTACTTTTATTTTCACTGGTACAAAAAATAACTTGACCCTTTAAGGGTTAAACCGGGGACATGCTATACTATAGCACATCCCTGATTAAACCAAGTTATCTTTTATGTGGCAAGAAAGAAACAAGTTGGGCCTAGTTGTATTTATTTATTTGTGAAGATTGTTCAGAAGAGAGATAGAAACTTTTTTCTTTAAAAAAAAAAAAAAGACATGTTTGTATTACATAGTAGAGGGTCACAGTACCAGACAGGTGTTCCAGTTCTTTCCTTCACAGCTGAACAATTGTTGATCAGATTTTTTTTTTCATGATTTTTTCATTCATCTATTTGTTTCGTATAAACGTAGGCACCATGTTGTTGTAAATATGTCTTTGTATTTTTTACGGACCTGAATCTCAACTTTATTCTCAATTTAGTGATTCCCCATAAGTCCTATCTTGTACATTACTTACTGGGGCTGTCGTCAGCCCCGGGAACATGCGTAATAACCCGTGTGCGAGAGAGCAGTTTCAACCAGCGTCCGCCAGACGGCGCGCGTAATCGTTGTTGCTATGCCCGGCAAACATTGATCTCCGCCATGTTTTCTCCGCGGGTTTTACCTGTGTTTTGACAGCACTCAGGGTGACGCTATATTGAAATTCGCGGAAAGTTTTCGTCAAAAATGAAAGATTTTGCTGGCTACACAGTGCCAAGGTTGAAAGATTATTTGAAAACTAAAGGAATAAGCGTAACAGGCTACAGAAAACAGCGACTTGTACACTTGGGTAACGGCAACCTGTGTATCTAAGCCTACTTCAGCAGGTTGTAACGTTAGGTTCGTCACCTCCGAGTCTGTCTGTTCTGACTGGGAAGAAACTGGAAATAAACAATAAATGAAAATTTTTTTTTTTTTTTACATAGATTTGTTTCTCATTTGGATGAAAAACTGAACATGTATAAGTAGTAGTAAGTCAACCAAGTCTGGAAACCTCAGAACACCGATCATGAATGAAGCCATGTCCGGCAGTGTCAATAACTTTGCCTACGCAGGCAGGCTTTCCTTAACGTATTGTGGTCATCCGTGTCTTATTTATACTAATATATTTACTGTTGTTTCATGCTATTTAAAAACAATTTTATGATGTTAACAGGTAGGTATGCGATTGTCTTATGTCAGCTACGCTCTAAGACTCAGTTCTAAAGTTACCTTCATCAAGACATCGACATCGTAAACAATCTTCCAACATGGCGGCCAAATACGATCGAAACGATGTTTTCTGAAGTTGCATTTAACATTAATTATCCATTCGAAATACATGTATAAATTAATACTTTCATGACACAGATGAGAACGAAGAACTAGTACTGATCTTTCATTTCTTCTGTGTCGACACTACGACGAGACTTTTTACTGGGAGTGGGGGTTGTCCTTTCTTTAGGTGCCGGCCTTGCTTTTCTTTTCAAGAAAATGCTCTTTTCCAACTCGGTTGCCACAGCAGGTATTGGGTCAGGGAACTCTAATGTTGGCCCTTTTCCACCGACGAAATGTTTGGAACAAACGTAGGTATGTTTGGTAATGTTTTGTGCCCCAAAATTTTTGCGACCACAACATTTGATCCATCGCAAAGACTTATCTAACTTTGTCTTAGGCTTGGGAAATAGGATGAAGAATACCCCCTTCATATCATCCCTTTTGTCAATATACCGTTGGTCTGAATTGCACGTGCCATACGAGCACGTTTTCGTCATGTTGTCGACAAAGTTCAGGCTAATTTAATTGAAGATGTTTGCCAAAAATATTAACTTTATTACGCTGCTAAATACGACTTTACCAGTATATCTTGCATAGGCAAGATGGCGGAACACGCATTGTTTGCCGGAGGTGTAGCGTCGCTAGGGCCAGATTAGCACATCCGGGGACTCCGCCGCCATACTCGCACATACAGTATTGTTACTAATCCCACCCCACCCCACCCACCCCGTTCTGTCCGTATCCCCCTGCCGTTATGTTAGTGTCCCTGAAGCACCAAGTTATAACAAACTGATTAATATTATTGATTATGAATCACTCGCAATGATATACAATATCAATCTTTTCCAGAAATCAGGCTAATCATTGGAAAACTGCATTTTGTAATACCGACAATGAAAGACGAAGGGGGGTAAGGGGGGGGGGTCGGTACGCTGGTACAGGTAATTATTTTTCGAGAGTACGCAGTACGGAAAATAAAAAATCTTTCACAATTTTGAATAGTACGAAGTACGTAAAACAAGAGGGTTTCCAGTACGCCAGTACGGTAAATAAAATGCCCCAGTACACCAGTACGGGAAACCCCTTACCGACCCTCAAAGACATGGAATCACTACCGTCACTTTTGTGTTCATAAAACGTTACCAAATTATAAATGATTGACCTGAAACTTCATCATTTGTTTCTTCGAGGTTTTTTTTTTTTCGTGGAAATGACCACTTCGATTACTTCCCCGTCCAAAGGCTTGATTTTGGCGTTGGAATCCTGAGTATCCATTTGATCATCCAAGCGATCCGCCATTTTCACTCCCGGTACGCACGTTTCCTACCTCCCAGATAGGAGTTTACCACCGCTTACCTCCCAAAAAAATGAAAAATTAGGGCGTGTCGATTAGCCACCGTGAAATGAAAAATTGCAATCAACGGTAAGTCCCAACAAACCCCCGGGTGACACACACAATCCAATCTAATCCGTTTAATTACATGCGCTCCCAACATGTCCCCAAATTCAGATTATGATCACGACGCGTGCACGTACGTAGGCCTATAAAGTATAAATCATTGGATCTTGGACCAATTTTTTACGTTGTAACTTCACAAAAAGACTTGGATGGCACAAATTCTGATCCCAGAGTAAGCAGTAGTGAAAATTTGTGACGAAAAGCAAAAAAAATACGGAGATTTGTCACCGCACCGTAATGAAGCCCCTGTGAACACGTAGATCATAATGTGTTGTTATCGCGCCGGGTGGTCGCTAGGTGCCGAGATGACACATTAATATAGTCCTGAGCAATCAAGTAAATTTTATAGAAAAAAAAGAAAGATTTTTTTCAGAATAAGAATATTGTTGTCCTAGTTGCATTTATTTTTTTTACAGATTACACAAATGGAGAGACAGAAATAGGGGTATTATCGACCGCGGTGTGGGCCATGCACTCAGTGGTCAGTGAACACTTATAATAATAATAATAATAATAATAATAATAATAATAATAATAATAATAATAATAATAATAATAATAATAATAATAATAATAATAATAATAATAATAATAATAATGCTGTGGCTCTCCGCTTCTGTACCGCGGTCCTTTGCGACACAGGTGGTCCAGGAAAAAGGGAAAAGAAAGGAAAGAAAAGAAAAGTAGATGAGGCGGAGGATACCATGGTTTTTCTAATCAGCTCGTGCTGCCATGTTTTCCAGGACCAGAGCCGAGGCACAGGGTCCACCACACGTGTAGGGCCTACACTCTCACAGCTGTAGTGGGCCCCTGGTCCTGGATATATTTATTTTATTTAAACATAGGCTATTTATATCATCTGGATCGCCCTATCGTACATCGAAATGATACTAATAAGTTGGGTTCCCCAGGACATGGAGATACACACACAATATGTACCACACACTCAGGACAAACAATATGACCAATTCTATATAGCTAAACAACTGTAGGGATATATCTCCGTACACTCATCGCTTGTCTTATAACATAAGGGCTACCACCATTCCCTTTCCTCCCCGCATCTGACATTCTAATTTACACTGTCGCTATCGAACCCTATCAATTCATTCTTTTCCACCAGCACAGCCACGCTTCAAACCTAAACCCATGCTACACGTTCCTCTTCCTCTTAACACTGAACCCGTGTATTGCAAAGAAGGTCCGCCGGCCGGTGATAGCGATCTCGGTAATAAATTCGACCCATCAAGTGAGATCAGAACAAAAACACCAATTAATTACATTACAACACTTTTTATTCCAAACAAAGTTGTTTGAAGCCCAGGGACTTCCCTCTTCTCTGTCTCTACCCTCCTTTCTTATCTGAAATAAAATCTATTGACCACCAACATTTTCGCAGCAGACTATCAGCTGATCCACGCTCAGACTCTCCGCCCCAACCTTCCACTCCAGACACCGCCAACTGTGAAAGCAACACAATACAGATACTGCGCCCCCCCAAAAAAAGATATATATATATATATATATATATATGTATATATATATATATATATATATATATATATATATATATATATATATATATATATATATATATATATATATATATATATATATATGCCTAACTGTAGCACCTGTTCTATTATTCTCATTGTTTACCCTCTTATTGACCTTTTTTGTACAAACATACCTGTGTACCATGAGTACAGAATATAGGATATATACATGTATGTATGTATGTATGTATGTATGTATGTATGTATATATACACATATATACATGTATATATAAATATATACATATATATATATATATATATATATATATATATATATATATATATATATATATATATATATCTAAAGAGTGTGGACACTGTTATCCTTGTGGCACGAACTGAAGTGAAGCAGTGAACAGTTCCACACACGTGTTCCCATATGGTTGGTGACCAGAACAAGCTACTCATGAATATTATACAAACGTATATATTGGCGCCATTTATGCATAAGTCCAAGCTTGGTGCAAATGTTAAGGACAGATAAGACACTAAAAACTTATACACGGGCTTTTGAGATTTCAACGGCTTTCACAAGATAAATGTCGTTTCTATAAGTTGGCAAAAATTCAAGCTCGTAACAGAGGTGCCAAGTTGCCCAACATATGAAAGGGGTGCTCAAGCTGAAAAATGTTGTAAAAAGCGGGAGTCCTATTATAGTATAATGGAGGAAACAGGTGAAAAAGCCGGAGATAGACAAATTTTGGTGATTTATGTCATTAAAAAAACGGAAGATCTCCCGCCAAATCGGGAGACTTGGCCCCTCTGTCGTAACTAAAGTAGAAATATAAGAAAAACGAAAAACAAAAACAAAAAAAAAAAAAAAAAAAAAAAAACAAACAAACAAACAAACAAACAAACAAACAAACGAAAAAAAAAACACTAAGCATGTGAACATATGAGGGTCCCTGTGTCATTCTTTTGGTTTTCAGTCGCCTAGCGGAACAATGCCACCAGGCAATCATACTTAACAGTTTGTCACGTGGCTTCAGGTAGCAACGACCGATGGCAAAAACGAGAGGCGCCACGAAGTCAGGCGGTATGCCGAAAGTGTGTTTGTGGAGAGAGAAATGATGAGAACATCGCAAACATATCACAGGCTTGGTGGTTTACGTTATAGTTATCCTGCTTGTTTTGAGTTTCAATGAAGGAAGACTTTAAATGTTCTGGGGCGGCGCGAATCGTTAGGCGATATCCCTTCAAAGGCCGTGCCGCAATGGATTACCCCAACGGCCCTGCACACCAAAGACAGGTTTGAAAAAACTGGTACATTAGGCCTAATCGACAATACCCATGTACATAATAGTTATAATATTTTATCGAAGCCCGAGGATGAGCAACTAAAAGTACAAATAAATACACCGAAATAAGCATAAACGTGAACGCAAATGAAAACATACAAAATGCCGATACAAAACTCAGGTTGAAAGAAAAAAATGAAACTCATTGAGAAAATAAGTACAAAAAAATTACAAGCTAACTATGTAAACTATACAGACAAGTATAAAAAGCTAACTAAATAAAGTATACATATGGGAGTAAATACAACTAGAAAAGAAGATTTGCTTCAAAGCAAATCTGTCTGTGTGCCTTCAAAAGTTGTAAATATTAAATGCTACAACTTTTATCCTTTGGTACGTCACATTACATTAAGCTAATGGCTGGATGCAAATTTGAAAGTCCAAATGACCTTGACCTTTGACCTTTACAGGTCACATGTGAGTTGCGCAGTTTTACAATACCCACAATTTAAGCCCAACGTGAACCAAATCGGATGAAAATTGACCAAGTTATGGCAAGATGAAACTTTCAAAGGGCCAAATGACCTTGACCTTTGCCCTTTTGAGGTTACATGTTCTTATAAAAATGTGCAGTGTTGCAATACCCACAATTTGAGTCCAACATGATTAGAATTGAATGGAAATTGGCCGAGTTATGACTGGATGAAACTTTCAAAGGTCCAAATGACCTTGACCTTTGACCTTTAGAGGTCACATGTAAGTTTCAAAAATGTGCAGTGTTACAATGGCTTCGATTTGAGCCCAATGTGATCAAAATTGGATAAAAATTGAGCGAGTTATGCCTAGAAGAAAGCCACCATCAAAAGTGGCCTTTGACCTTGAAATGACCTTTAACCTTGAGCCAAGTTATGACTGGATGAAACTTCAAAGGTCCAAATGACCTTGACATTTGACCTCTAGAGGTCACATTTAAGTTTAAAAAATGTGCAGTGTTACAATAGCTACGATTTAACCCCAACATAATTAAAATTGGATAAAAAATGGCCTTTGACCTTGAAATGACCTTTAACCTTGAGATGACCTCTACCTGAAGTGAACCTTGACCTCAAAAATGAAATTTTGGCTTAAAATTGACCTTTGACCTTGACATGGCCTTTGACCTTGACATGACCTTGACATTTGAGATGACCTTTACCTTGCTATGATTGAAATCCTATATACTCGGAACCACATCTTCTATAGTATATTCGATATTGAAGATTTAAAACTTTTATTAGCCCTCATTTGCATAATTTTGAAAATCATGGCCTCTCATTATAAAAAGGCCAGACTTCATCTATAGAGGTATAATTGTGCCAAGTTTGGAGTTTCTACATGTAATCCTTTTCAAATGAAATGTCAGACAAATTTGCTTATAAAGAAAGAAAGAAAGAGAGAAAGGAAGAAAGAAAGAAAGAAATCCTAGAAAAACAATATGTCTGTGTTGGCACACAGACATATTGAAATACTAACCCTAAAAACGGGAGGGACATGCACCAAAGGCGGAAGACAAAAGCCGCCACCCGTCCACTGACCACGAGCGGCAGGAGACTGCCCCACTGAAGCAAGGCAAGACAACTTTCGTTGCCAGGCTTGAGGTCAAGTAACCCGAAGGGCCGCTTCCATGACGTCACGCTTTGAAACCAGATTGTCGCTGTCACCGTTTGACAGATCACTGAATAATGTTTTCCGCACTTCAAAGGCTCTTTTATTGGCCAATAATTGATTGACAACCTCATCAAATTTCAAATGACGAAGTTTACTCCGTTTTGTGCAAATTTAAGCGCAACTTGAGCAAACGGTATTGTTTCAGATGCAAATGATCATCATCGAAGACCTTTGAAGCTCGTTTTCTCAGAAAGGATAATAGGAAGAGAGCCCCACCTAGGAATGGTTATTCCACGAAAATGGCTGGGCGAAATTTTATCTATTTAACGGCTTTCGATTCTGTAATGTGTGAACTGCAAAAACAATTCAGGGATTTTCAAAAGTTTGCTTCGTTCTCTTTCTATGAAATAAAGAAAATGAACATCCTGGAAATCAAAGGGAAAATTGAAAAGTCAAACTTTGAGGATGAATAGACCCAACAGAAAAACTAAGGCAAACATAAAAAATGCAGGATTTTTGTTGTTGCCAGTATAATAATAATAATAATAACAATAATAATAATAATACTAATACTAATAATAATAGTAATAATAATAATAATAATAATAATAATAATAATAATAATAATAATAATAATAATAATAATAATAATAATAATAATAATAATAATAATAATTTTATTGACCTCCGCGAACGTAGAATAAAAGTTTGCATCTGTACAATATAATACAAATCAATACACATAGACTTAGACATATAAAACATAACCATGGCAGAAATAAAAATTGACTAAGATGAAGATAGACCAGCTGCCCGTCGTAATGTAACAGTATG
This sequence comes from Hermodice carunculata, assembly GCA_964020975.1. NCBI lineage: Eukaryota > Metazoa > Annelida > Polychaeta > Eunicida > Amphinomidae > Hermodice > Hermodice carunculata. The sequence goes on along the minus strand of OZ026618.1, from coordinate 88,349,063 downwards.
TCAGGATTAAGATGCTTGGGTAATTTTGACTTTATCACAAATAATAAGTGACTTATCATTTATGGGGTGATGGTTTGCGGTCAACTTTCAATTGTTTATTCAGCGTCACAGACACCCAAACACGGGACACATAAATTCTTTGGAATATGACTATTACACGCGCATATTATTTGTGATTCTGACGCAAATGCATTTTGAACTGGGATCTATTAAAGTGAAATTTATTTTTGGTGTATTAGCTGTCCTTCAAGTGCGGAGTAATAATATGTTAAAAATACAGTATCTCCCAAAGCACAATAAGCAGTTTCATTTTTGAATGAACAATATCCACTATATCGTTGATAAAGGATTTAACGGATATCTAATTTCCGTACATTTGAAGGATAATTTAAAGTATCTCTAATTTCCATACATTTGAAATATTAGGGATTTCAAACCCAAGTGCCAATTTCGATAACAAAGTTCTACAATCATACAATACAAAGTCTTCTTTTTAATTTCAAGCTATGTTTATCGCTCATAAAGCCTCATATGGAACGGAAGAAAGAAAGAAAGAAAGAAAGAAAGAAAGAAAGAAAGAAAGAAAGAAAGAAAGAAAGAAAGAAAAATAGAAACGAGTAGATGACACTTAGATCTTTACAACCGGTTGGCCAAAGACTTCCATGTTCGTCGCAAAAGCAGTTTTGCTGCCTTATTGACAAATCCCAAGTGCATGTAATACAGAGCCGTACCCAGGATTTTATTTGAGGGGGAGCATATCGGGTAAAAGTGGAACATGCGAGGGAGTTTCACGACCGAGTGGGGGGAGGGTCTGGGAGGGGGCTTGCCCCTCTCCCAGGGTACAGAGCTTTTGCCAAAAAGTAGTGTGTTTTAGTGGTCTCTGGTGCATTCTGAGACAAGAAAAGTGATATTTAAGCAATACGAATTTTTTCTTACATATTTTACATTTGTTCATGAACAGCATTTATAAACAGGTGTTGATTAATTTTTACTGGAGATAAAATGCTATGTTATGTTGTATCATAACATCTAAGGCATCTATATCAGTAATGAATGGTTCCAGGTTGGGCCATTCGGCAAACCAGGATGTTCTATGTTTTGATTAGCGCCATAGTTCCATCAAAGCAGAAACTAAGATACTTTAGAACTTGCTCTTGTGGTCAGTCGGAAATTGTATCTTCTCTTTCATGCATCTATGTGATTTCACGAAGTAGTTTTGATTATGAAGAATCGTTACTATTTTGATTTATGTATTGTAACATCCTCTAATTATTTGTTGTGTTCTTATTGGTTCGGAACATGTAGAATAAACATTTCTTAGTATGTAAAAGTTGTCAATTATTACCTTTGTAATGAAAGTCCGCCCTCAACATACACTTTGTAATTTGATTGGGTAAAAGATATGGAGACAGGACTTTCTGATTTTTGTTGTGTAGAAGAGCAGTGTGCTCCAGGACACCCTACCTATAGACTTCAGCTAGGCGAACTGGAGTATGGAACCATGTGGAACAGAAGGACAAATATACTTTGAAGACAGAAAACTTGATTCATCATTATGTAATTAACCCAATCCCATCACAACATACACCACTACCCCCCCCCCCCCCCGCATAATCTAAAACAAAAACAAAAAGAAAGATACTTTATTGACATGAATCTTATTACTGTACAAAAACTCAAAGACATTATAAAACAGAGAGAGAGAGAGAGAGAGAGAGAGAGAGAGAGAGAGAGAGAGAGAGAGAGACCAACGCAGTATACAAAGTAACAATCAACCTAATCAGGTGTACAACCAGACTAGGCATACTTATGTACAGAGGATACATTATCTTGTTCTTGAGTATCAATACAAGGAAATGGGCACCTGGGCATCCGACCAGATTTCAAACATCAAGTTCAGAATAGAGGCCAGGAGGCCTTTTTGTCGACGCAACAGGAGGCAAATTAATAAAAAAAAACAAACAAACAAACAAACAAAAAAAAAACCTCTCAAACAAAGCAAAACAAAACAAACTCGGTTTTGCTTTGTTTCAGATGTGAGCAAGGTTTAGACCATTAACAATTTAGGGTCTAACACATTATGATCAGATGTGCATATAAACAGTCAGCAGACAACGCGATAAAAACTTGTGACTCAAGTCATCCGCAATATATGGCCCATTGCTGTTGTTGCTTGCAAACCTTGGTATAACCCCATGGTTTATTGACAAAGAACCAGCCAACAGGGACTTCTTTCATCATGTATGCATCAGATAGGGAGTATATCGAGTTACAGATGGTGCATACTGACTGAGGATAGATAATGCGTTCACTGTGGTTGGTCAAGGATTTATATGTGACTGTAGCCAGCATAATTAAGCACTTATTGTAAGTCTCAATTGTGGACATTATCAGCTGTGTGTGTGTGGGGGGGGGGGGGGGGGGCGAGTGCTTGCGCACCCCTCGCACCCGCCCCACACCCACCCCACCCCCATCCCCCCACCCCGGTACGGGCCTGAATAATAAGACAAAGTTGAACACAATAACACATGAACAAATGGGTGTTTTGTGTTGAAAGTAATAGTAAATGATTTTGTCCATTTCTGCGCCGAGTATGACGGCCGGATCGTCAATGAATTGCATTCCTTGTTGTTCATGTCCATATACACGACACGTATGCATGCTGGCCGGTTTGCGCGCACCGGGCAGTGCTTCTGCCCCTGAAGTGCCTGTGGGGTTGGAGGCCACGATGGTCACAGGAGGCCACATTGTCTTGAAGAAAGATACTGCACATGCAATATTTACCGATTTGCAGAGACTCCTACAGGTATTGGGGGTGGGGGTGGGGGGGCACTACCCCGATTTTCAGGTATGTATGCTCCACTGGGGGTGTGAAAGCCAGACCTAATGGAAGCTGAATCAATGTGAAAATAGGCGGTCTTTGGGAGTTGGGTATTGACAAAGTAAGCCCGTTGATAACTTCCCTTTGGTGCAAAAACAAAAAAAAAAAAAAAAAAACAAAAAAAAAAAAAAAAAAAAACTAGAAAAGATGATTTGCTGCATGGCAAATCAGTGTGTGTATCTTCAAAGCATATTGCTATGGCAATGTACAACTAGTCCATAACACAGGAGTTGAAGTTGGAATGGCATCTCTATCTATTATAGCTTTGAAGTTATTCAAGATTTAAAATTTCTAATGGTGCTATTCAGCATAATTTAAATTGCTGCAACTTTTAATTTTAATTCACTAGCTGCGCAATGGTCAACAACCCCCTAGTAGAAGTTGGAGCGACATCTCTATTATAGTGTTGAAGATATTCAAGATTGAAAATTTCGAATACTGCTAATTAGCATAATTTAATTGCTACAACATTTTTTTTAGATTCATTAAAAATTGTAAATATAAATGTTACAACTTTTATCCTTTGGTACTTCACATAACATTAAGTTTATAGCTGCATACAAATTTCAAAGTCCAAATGACATTGACCTTTGATTTTTACAGATCCCATGTAAATTGCGCAGTGTTACAATACCCAAAATTTAAACCCAACACGAACCAAATCGGATGAAAATTAACCAAGTTGTGGCAAGATAAAACTTTCAAAGGGCCAAATGACCTCGACCTTAACCCTTTCGAAGTAACATGTTCTTATAAAAATGTGCAGTGTTGCAATACCCACAATTTGAGTCCAACATGATTAGAATTGAATAGAAATTGGCCAAGTTATGACTGGATGAAACTTTCAAAGGTCCAAATGACCTTGACCTTTGACCTTTGGAGATCATGTGCAAATTAAAAAAAAATATGCAGAGTTACAATAGCTACAATTTGAGCCCAACATGATCAAAATTGGATAAAAATTGATCAAGTTATGGCTACAAGAAAGCCACAATGGAAAGTGGCCTTTGACCTTGAAATGAACTTTAACCTTGAGATGACCTCTACCTGAAGTGAACCTTGACCTCAAAATGACATTTGGGCCTAAAATTGACCTTTGACCTTGACATGATCTTGACATTTGAGATGACCTTTACCTTGCTATGATTGAACTCCTATACACTCGGAACCACATCTACTATAGTATATAAGATATTGAAGATTTAAAACTTTAATTAGCCCTCATTTGCATAATTTTGAAAAGCATGACCTCTCATTATAAAAAGGCCAGACTTTATCTACAGAAGTACAATTGTGCCAAGTTTGGAGTTTCTACATGGAATATTTTTCAAATGAAATGTCGGACAAATTTGCCTAGAAAGAAAGAAAGAAAGAAAGAAAGAAAGAAAGAAAGAAAGAAAGAAAGAAAGAAAGAAGAAAGAAAGAAAGAAAGAATTCCAAGAAAAACAGGAAAGTGTGTGTTGACACACATACACACACTTAAAAAAAAAAACTAATTGAGCTTCCTCATGAATATATGGGGGTGTTTGGGGGGGGGGGGTAATCAAAAAAGGGAGGGCCTTTAGGATCGATGGTCAGAAAAAGAGGGGTCTTTGAGAGCGACAAGTGTTCCCGGGACACTGTCACCCTCACTAGCTAGACACACTCTCACGAAGTCTCAGGCAGCAAAGTTATCTAATGAAGCTTGCAGTCAGTGGGCACATTTTGAAGGACTCGAATAAATTGCAGTTTTAACATGCACGGGTCGATCTTTGTTTATAGAAACCTGTATATTTGGAATCCCAAAGATAAGTTCTGGTGACAAAAAAATGCTAGATATTATGCTTTTTTAGCATTGTGGTGGCCAGTCTACAAATAATCGAAAGAAAACAGTCTATAGAGTTTTTTGTCGAGTTAGGACAGCCCACGGGACTTGACAACCCACACAAGCTAACCGCGTTTACACTTATGGTTAAACGTGGTTAGATTTGATTTGTACCTAAGTATCTCGGAAGTTACCTTCATACATTTATTTTCCACCAGAGCTCATCAATTGAGAAACTTTCCTTAAGGCGACACAAAGGTGATTAAAGTTCAAGTGTCATATTTTCAGTAACAATGAAGCAAAATAACTAGATAACATCACGATGAAACAACAAATCATTGTTCACGTGAGCTTCACAGCCATAATAGTCTTTGAAATAAAGATCCACACACAAACCTGAATTGACAATCCAAATGTTGATCTTTTCCGCGACAAAACTGACAACCGCTCTTATTCTCAATGGACGTGCAGTCATACAAGGTTCCAGCTATCTGTCATTGACGTCAGTTTGTCGTAGGCCAGCACAACCGCAAATACTGTGTGACGCAGTACTAACTAGAAAGAAGATTTGCTTTACAGCAAATCTGTCGGTGCTACCAACAAATTTTTAAAAAATCAAGTTTGAAATGTTTCTAATACACACAACTTGAGTGCAAGTTATGCATGGCTATATAAGCCAAAGAAAGTGAAAGTTTAGTTATTGTCTTTCCGAAAGGTACCAGCACTTCCTGATAATCCTTCTTAGATTAGATAGCCCATTCTCACAAACCTATAGCCAGCATTTAAAATTATGTCTCTATTTATATTAGTTTTGAAGATATTAGAGGTTTGAATTTCTAAATGTCCTTAATTTGCATAATTTCTATTGTTACAAATCTGAAAATATATTGTATTGGATAGCCCAGCCTCACAAACCTATAGCTAGTATGTAGAATCATTTCTCTATCTGTAATACTTTTGAAAATACCAAAGATTTAAATTACCAAATGTCCTTAATTGCATAATTTCAATTGCTGCAAATCTGAAAACATATGCATTGGGTAGTCACCCTTACAACCCTCACAAACCTACGGCTAGCATTTAAAATCGTGTCTCTATCTATGATAGTGTTAAGGATATCAAAGCTTTAAAATTTTTAATGCCCCCAATTTGCATAATTTTGAACATCTGGACCACACAATAAAATATGCACACTTTCACTGCTACGTCGATCGTCATGGTAAATTTGGCATTTCTGGATACTGCGGTGTCCGAGAAAAGCTACGGACAAAATCAGGGCGAAATAAATAAATAAATAAACAACGTAGAAAAGAAAACTTGCTGCACAGTAAATCTGTCTGGGTGCCTTCAAAATGAGAAAAGTTAGAAATGCTACACTTTGCCATTGTTCAACATAAGATAAATTTTGTATATTAGCCCGATTTGTACAAATTAAAAATGGTATAACTTTGGTTCTTGGTTCTATGGATGCGGCAATTCCACAAACTGATAAACTGAAGATTGAATGACACCACTATCTACAGTAGCTTTGAAGCTATTCAAGACTGTAATTTGTGCGTTTGGCAAATTAAAAGCCTACATCTTTGGTGCATGGTTCACTGGATGTGGTTATGTCAAAACCTACAAATTGAAGTTGGAATGGTAAAACCATGTTTTATAATTTTGAAACTATTCCGGATTCAGATTTTGTGTATTCACTTTATTTGCATAAATCAAAATCCTGCGACTTTGTATCATTGTTCATTGGATGCAGTTTTGTCAAAAACATATATATTGTTTGAAATTGCACCTCTATCTATAGTAGTTTTAAAGCTATTCAAGATTTTAATTTTGTGGGTTCACCTAATTTGCATAAATTAAAATCCGACAACTCTGGTTCATTGTTTATTGGATGCATCTCTGTTACAAACCTATATATTGAAGTTAGAATGGCACCTCTATCTACAAAAGTTTTGAAGTTATTCAAAAAGATTAAAGTTTTATGTGTTCATCTCATTTGCATTAATTTAAACCATACAACTTTATTATGGTTCATTGGATGCGGTTAACATAAACCCATAAATTGAAACTGGGATTGTCAGTTCTATCTATAATAGTTTGGAAGCTATTCAAGATTTATATTTTGTGCATTCACCTTATTTGCATAAATTAAAATCCTACAACTTTGGTTCATGGTTCACCAGATGCGGCTTTGCTACAAATGTCCAACTTGAAGTTGGAATCGCACCTGTATTCATGATAGTTTTGAAACTATTCCATATTTTAAAATTATGTATATTCACCTAATCTGCATAAATTAACATGATGATGATGATGATGATGATGATGATGATGATGATGATGATGATGATGATGATGATGATGATGATGATGATGATGATGATTGAACATCTTAATACTGGATAGCCTATTCAGCCTGTGCCTGTTCTTCCACGGGGTCCAGTGGGCAAGATCTTAGCCCAATCATCCCTAACTTAATATAGTAGGAAACCGGAGATCCCTGAGAAAACCTGCGGTGCTCAGCAGGTGTTTGGAAAACCTTGCCTACAATTTTAGTTCATGGTTTATTGGATGGGGCTTTGCCACAAGCCTATATATTGAAGTTGGAATGGCATTTCTATCTATACTAGTTTTGAAGATACCCAGCTTTAAAATTTTCAATGCCCGTAATTAGCATAATTTGAAATTCTACAACTTTCATTTACTCTCCATTATATTGGCAGGTGTCACAAACCCACACAAGCAAATTAAAATTTTGTACCCATCTGCAATAGTTTGGAAGATATGGAGCTTTTAAACTTTTAAGCGTCCCTCATTTGCCTAATTTTAAACATCATGACTATTCCAAACAAGGCGTGCAATCTCCTGGTAGGTCAGTCAACATGGAAAATTTGGTGGGTTTCGGAATAATAGAGTCCGAAAAAAAATCCGGACAAATTTGGTCATAAAGAAAGAAAGAAGAAAGAAAGAAAGAAAGAAAGAAAGAAAGAAAGAAAGAAAGAAAGAAAGAAAGAAAGGAAGAAAGAAAAAAAGAACTAGAAAAGAAGATTTGCTTCACAGAAAATCTATCTGGGTGCCTTCAATATGAGAACAGTTTGAAAAGCAACACTTTGCCATTGCTCAACATGATCTAATATTTTGTTTTACGCTTATTTGCATGAATCAATATGCTGCAACTTTGGTTCTTGGTTCATTGGATGTGGTCATGTCACAAACTTGGGTGAAGTTTGAATGAAACTACCATCTGTAATATTTTGAAGCTATTCAACATTTTAATTTTGTGTATTTGCCTCATTTGCATAAGTAAAAAGCCTACAAATTTGGTCTATGCTTCATTAGATGCGGCCATATTACATACCTACAAATTGGTGTTGGAAGAGCACCTCCATGCATAGTAGTTTTGAAGTTATTCAAGATTAAAATTTCGTGTTTTCATCTTATTTGCATAAATTAAAATTGTACAAATTTAAATCATGGTTCATTGGATGCATCTATGTCAAAAACCCGTAAAATAAAGTTAGACTGGCACCTCTATCTATAATAGTTTCGAAGCTATTCAATATTTAAATTTTGCATATTCACCTGATTTGCATAAATTTAAATCCTACAACTTTGGTTCATGGTTCACTGGATGCTGTTGTGCCACAAGCCTACTAATTGAAGTTGGAATGGCATCTTTATCTATAATAGTCTTGGATATATTCAACTTTGAAAATTTTCAATGCCCCTAATTAGCATAATTTGAAATTCTATAACTTTCATTTACTGTCCATTATACTGGTAGGTATCACAAACCTGGGTATGTACATTGTAATTTTGTGTCTATATGCAGTAGTTTGGAAGATATGGAGCTTTGGAAATTTTAATTGCCCCTAATTTGCATAATTTTGAACATCATGACTAGATGCACAATTTCATCAATAGGTCCGTCACCATAGCAAGTTTGGTGGTTTGGGGAATAATAGTGTCCGACAAAAACTCCGGACAAATTTGGTCGTAAAGAAGAAAGAAAGAAATTTATGCGAATAAGGCAAATACACAAAAAGTAAATCTTGAAAAACTTCAAAACTATCATAGACATAAGTGCCATTTTAAATTCACTCTATATGTTTGTGACATAGGTACATCTAATGAACTTAAGTTGTAGAATTTTAATTTATGCGAATAAGGCGAATACACAAAATGGAAAGCTTGAATATCTTCAAAACTATTTTACATCGAGGTACCATTGCAACTTAAATTTGTAAGTTTGTGATATAGCCACATCCAACAGCTTCAAAACTACTGTAGATGGTGATGTCATTCAATGTTAAGTTTATAAGTTTGTTGAATTGCCACATCCATTGAACGAAAAATCAAAGTTATACCTTTTTAACTTATACAAATTAGGCTAATATACAAAATTTAGATTACGTTGAACAATGACAAAGTGCAGCATTTCAAACTGTTCTCATTCCAAAGGCACCCAGACAGATTTGCTGTGTAGCAAATTTTCTTTTCTAGTTTGACTATGTACTCAGGAAGCGGCTACTCTTTGTGGTCCCTCCTCTGACACATTCATTCAAGATGGTCGAGCAGACGGAGACAGGAAAGGAGGTATCTTCGCCATTTTCCCAGAACCTGGACGACTTGGAAATATTTTTCCAAGTGCCAGAAGAGATTGAAGAAGAACAGGATTGGACCCTGGATCAGCATCCTGGGTTTTCCCTGGATGCTGATCCTGATCAATTGAAGCAGTCGTCAAAATTTTGGGACGCTTTGTAAGGTAGGCTTGTCAAATGGGCTTTTATTCTTGTATATTCTTACACACTGATTCAATTTTAAATACTTTATTCAGGTGCCCCCCCCCTCCCCGCCGCTTTTCTTGTTCTTTCCTGTTCTATGAAGCGGGCGAGCATCGCAATGTTAAAGCATAGACCCTAAGTATATAATTGTAGGGTTATAAAGGTCTTGCTAACTATCAAAAGCAAGACGATCAGTGCCTATCAACAAAATGGAAGATGGTCATTATAGATTTATTCTTCGAACGTCCTTTCCCTTTATAACTCTCTGGACTCTTTGCCTCGGCTCTGATCCTGGCAAACATGGCAGCATGAGCTGTTTGGATAACCATGGTTTCCTCCATCTCATCTATTTTTTACCTTTTTTTCCTAGGCCACCTGTGTCACACAGGACCGCGGCGCATAAGCGGAGATTATTGTTATTATTATTATTATTAATAATAATAATAATAATGATAATAATAATAATAATAATAATAATAATAATAATAATAATAATAATAATAATAATAATAATAATAATAATAATAATAATAATAATAATAATAATAATAATAACAACAACAGTTTATTCAACCTCCGCGAACGGGGAAAGTAAAATACATATAACTTGTACATCGAAATAACATCACATTACACAATGGCTAATACAAGTCATTATAAGATTCCTTTGGGTACTCAAGTAACAGTTTTAAAATGTGTTAACAACTGTTCTTTTCCTTCCCCACCTCATTCAACATAATTGTATGTCTTTTCTCTCATTCCCGGGACAACTCAAAGGACTGACGGGCAAGGTCCTTACACAGCCAGAGAGCCCTGCTCAGGGCTACTACCTTTCCCTTGCCTTCCCCGACTCTCGACATCCTAGATCCAGCATTCCATTCCTTTTATCTTAGCACTGTAACAGATAACCCTGAACGTTTTTGGTCCCTTTTCTACATCTTAACATGTCCCCTTTGAAACATTGATACCGTGATGTGCGTTTCTCTTTTTCCAAGCTCGTATAAGACCTTCTTGACCCTTACAGTTATTATCCTCTTTCTGTCCCTTTCTGAACATAATTCTCCCTTTTTTTCCCTATTTATAAGTATCACATCATATTTCCCACTGGTGCACAGTCCCACCCGCCTCCTGTGAGAAAACTTCCAATTGCCACCTGCAGTGCAGTCACGCTTTTTTTTTTCTTTCTTTCTTTCTTTCTTTCTTTCTTTCTTTCTTTCTTTCTTTCTTTCTTTCTTTCTTTCTTTCTTTCTTTAGATTGACAACCCCAACCCTACTCTGAAACAGAAGGTTGCCCCCCCCCATTATGCACTATTCGTTTGGTTTTTCTAGCACTTTGTAGGCAATACCTTAAATATACTCTTTTTATGTCTCGGTGCCCACGCAGACATATTGTTTTTCCTCGCGTTCTTTGTTTCTTTCTTTTTTCCATGGCACCCCAATTTGTACGGACTTTTTCTCGGACACTATCACGAAAACTACCAAACTTCCCATGGTGACTGTCCCACCAGTGAAACTGTGCATATCCTTTGGAGTAGTCATTATGATTAAAATTATGATAATTAGGGGCATTGAAAAATTTCAAAGTTAAACATCTAAAAAACTATTTATAGATAGGGGTGTCATTCCAACTTCAATTTATAGGTTTGTGGCAAAGACGCACCCAAATGAACCAAAAACCAAAGTTGTAGGATTACAATTTATGCAAATTAGAGACACTGAAAAATTTTAAAGCTGAATATCTCTAATACTATTATAGAGAGATATGTCATTCTAACTTCAACTTCTAGGTTTTGGGTCAAAGCTGCATCCAATAAACCATGAACCAAAGCTGTAGGATGTTAAATTGTGCAAATTAGGTGAGTGTGCAAAATTTCAATCTTGAATAGCGTCAAAGCTATTATAGACAGATGTGTCATGCCAATTCAACCTATGGGTTTCTGGCATAGCCACATGCAATGAGCAATGGACCAAAGTTGAAGAATTTTAATTTACGGAAATTAGGTGAATATGGCTAATTTAAATATTACAAAGCTTCAAAACTACTATCGATAACATACCCACATCGAATGAACAAAAAATTGTAATTCATGCAATTTACGTGAATAGTCAAAATTTAAATCTTGAATCACTTCAAAACTACTATACATAGAAGTGTCATTCCAGCTTCAGTTTGTAGGTTTGTGACATAGCTACATCTAATAAACGATGAATCAAGGTTGTACAATTTTAATTTATGCAAATTTGGTGAATACACAAAATTTAAATCTTCAATAGTTTCAAACCTATTGTAGATAGCGGTGCCATTTCAACTTTACTTTATAGATTTGTGACATAGGTGCATCCAATGAACAATTTCCGGTCTTCTTTCCATCCTTCTGTCACCGTGGGAGAAAAACTAGTGTCATGTTTTGAAGATCCGGATTCATCATCCTGCCAGATACATTTGTTCTAATTTGCGGATGTGACTAATTTGTGCTTCGAGCCCAAGTTATAGGATTTTAATTTATGCAAATAAGGCGAATACACAAAATCTAAATCTTGAATAACCTCAAAACTATTACACACAGAAGTACCATTCCAACTTCAATTTCTAGGTTTGTGACATAACCGCATCCAGTAAGCCATGTACGAAAGCTGTAGGCATTTAATTTATGCAAATTAGACAAATACACAAAGTTAAGATCTTGAATAGCTTCAAAACTATTGTAAGCAGTGGTGTCATTCAAACCTCAGTTTATAACTTTGTACATGGCCACATCCAATGAACAAAGCACCAAAGTTGTAGCATTTTAATTTATGTAAATTAGGCTAACACACAAAATTTAGATTATGTTGAATAACGGCAAAGTGTAGCATTTCAAACTGTTCTCATTTTGAAGGCACCCAGACAGATTTGCTGTGAATAAAATCTTCTTTACTAGTCTTTTACTCCTATTTCCGGTCTTCTTTCCATCCTTCTGTCACCGTGGGAGAAAAACTAGTGTCATGTTTTGAAGATCCGGGTTCATCATCCTGCCAGATACATTTGTTCTAATTTGCGGATGTGACTAAATTGTGCTTCGAGCCCAAGAAATTTATGACGGTACTCTCAGATGTGCTAAAAATTTAGAATAAATGTGTAAGACTGACAATAATTTGCGGTGGTAGGGCCTACAGGCACATATAAACGTACACTATACAAGAGATATTTACTTGACAAGCATAAGACAGTGTTGCCTCCAAAGCAGACCCAAGCTGCGTATTTTGTCTACTCTGCTGGGTAGTAACACGGAACTTGGTCTGCTTTGCAGGCAAAAGACAGTGTGTATCCAGTCGCTAATGACATCTGCGTGGGAGTGGTTTGATGTTCCTCACAAGTTACAACAAAGGGCGGGGATAAGGTCCCTTCACTTACTTCCCTTTTACCCTGGTACTGAATCAGGCACGGGCAAAACCCGTTTTGGCACGGGTCATTTGGGTATCAAGTGGTAACTTCTGGGGAACATCAAAGTGTTGGTTTTGGCACTGGTTATTTGGGTATCGAGTGGTAACTTCTGGGGAACATCGAAGTGCTGGGAGTCCAACTATACAATAAATAAATGATGCTACATTAGACAAAATGTAGATAAATACACGAACTGTGACACAATTCCCCCCCCCCCCCCGGGGGGGGGGGTACTCCCAATACCGAGCATAATGGGGATGTGCCGCTCTGAAGGGTAACTTTTTGCGTGCATTTTCCCTAACCAAGGTATCAATTTTGCCAAGAATCTCCCTAGCAAAGGTCCAATATTTAAACTAGGGCTCCTAACTAAGGTCGTAAAAAAATCAAACGGCCCTTATCAAGACCCCCGGTCAAGGCAATCACTTTCATTCGCTTCCCGCGATCAAATTGCACGCTGTGATAATTATAATTACGCTGCTAGTCTATCGCGTTGGCCACCTGGCCGCCCTAATAAAGGTCCAGGATTTCTTGGAATGGGGGCCCTGATGAAGGGTAGGTTTATGGAAATCTGAGCTGCACACCCTTATCAAAAAAAGTAGAGAGTACCCTCCCCACCCCACCCCCACCCCACCCCGGGACAATTCCAAATGCTACCTATAGGCTAGATCTGTTTTATGTATGTGACAAGCGCGGACGTTTATGCTGCCTGCGCAGACACACTCAGCTCCGCTCAAGTTAGACTGAGAGCTCGCTGTAGGCAGAAGGTCGCTCAGCAGGCAAACGTTTTTGCAGACACCCAAAGTATATCTGAGCCCATGTCCACTTCACCCCTGCCGTTCATTGTGTGTGTTTTTACAGACATAGGAATTTTCATGTTCCTTTAAAACCATAAGACCAATTTAAACGATTTTTTTTTTCACAAAAGTTATCTCTTACGGGTTTTTAATAAAGTTGAATTAAAATGCCCTAATTAATTGTCCAACTCATAAGGCATAACACGAGGTGCTGTCAGGATGATAACATGTCCATCACGAATCTGATATGTTGTCAGTAATGAATTCCATCTCACGCTGTTGATAAGCGAGAGCCATAAAGTACACATTTACCATAAGTTCGCAACCATATAGATCCACGGCGGGGCTCGGGATCGTTACATACGAATGAGACGCATTCCCTAAGTTCAAGCCTGTCCATTGCTACCAGGAATGGGCATGACAGAGCTTGATGAACCACATGCCCACAAAATTGCTCATCGACGGTACCGCCACTATGTCCGACAACGCTCAGGTAAAATGACTGACGCAAACAATGCTAAAGAGTAAACACTCAGCCAAGAATTACCATTATTGTCATGCATGCAATAAACTTGCAAAATAAATGAATTTAATTTTAAATAAAATACGGAAGACAGTCCAGTGACACTTCAGCAAATCTGGGCGCGAACTACATTATTATGAAATATATGGGTAGAAATGTCAAAAATGCGTGAACAGGCTATATCATCTGTAATTTTTGGTGCATTTTCGTGAAACTTAGTGGTGTTGTTGAGGAAGTAAAAATCTGAAATAGAAAATAAGATTTGCTTCACAGCAAATCTGATTGGAACCCTTCAAATTCTGAAAAGAAATGAATGGTGCAACACACCGTCATGAGCCAATTAGCCAAATGCCAATATTTGATTCATTTGGCTATATATAAATTTGTAAACGGCTAATTTATTTTAGCACGGATTAAATTAAGAGTCAGGTCTAATTCTACCTTGATCCTTCTCCCCCCCCCCCCCCCCCTCGGATTTGGCTACTAAAGATCTGCCCCTGCTTCATGTAACATACCTTATTGGGAACTACTCTTGCCCTGCCTATACATATGAATTTAAGTCAGAACAATAGATGATATTTGGATTCGTGTCTCTATTTACTCTCTGGCAAAAAAGATATTTTTTTTGCCTGATTGCTTCTCAAATAGTTCGGCAGAGCACTAAGGCCATGGGCCTCTTTTCAATACGCTGAAAAATCAAAAAAAAAAAAAAAAAAGAACGATCATGATCTGTAGATAAATCACCAACACAAAAGCATATAAATGCTATGCATGCAGTTTCAATCCACAGCTTTACATGGGAACAGTAAGGTATGTGGGTTCAAAATGTCAACATAGTATAGGTTCTGTGTCCTTTATTTGTGCTTAATGAACATTGCTTTTTTTTCAGCCCCGTCAGTGTTGAATACACAGTTGGCCATTGAGCATATCTTTCACCTTGTGTCCAGCTACAAAATGGAAACCGCAGAACTGCCACAGGAGGAAAAAAAGACAGTGGCCATGCACTTGTTACAACCCTTTACGCGCCAAACAATGGACTAGTGTGGCACAACAAAGATGACAATATGCCGCCGAAAGAGCTCGGTATGATCAGAGTAGTGAGGAATTATGTGCGAACGATTAGGATGATGTTGATAGTGTTGAAAGCCAGGATTAAGTTTGTAGGTGAATCACGTAAGATGGTTCATGTCCACTGTGCCGAAGCATGAAGAATTTACAGATCTCTTTGTGCAGGCCTCCACTAGTTCACTATAACACATATAAACGTTAAAGACTGGACAGTGCATCCTTCCATGGGTCATCGATTATTGATATCAGAGTAAGCTCACTGATAGGAGGATTGGCAAAAGATGGATTTGAAAAGGTGGAAAACATTGGACGGAAAAATCAAGGGTAACTAGTTTCAGTGACTACCTGGGCTTCTTTTGCAATTCAAGATTGGGACTTTTGCGCCACAGCCTTTATGTTTGATGAAGCACCCTTCATTTGATTTATATTTTGTAACAGTGCTCGATCATAAGCTTACCATAGGCACCAGTTTTGTTTCTATTGGACAGAAACTGTTGACACCATGGACCAGGGAAACCGTTCCAGCAAAAACTAACACTTTTTAATGCACAAAGGTGTGTGTGTGTGGGTGGGGGGGGGGGAGGGAGAAAAACAGAAAAGAAGTACCACTCAATACATTGGCATCTCAAGAAACTTGATTGGGTTGCCACGTGCATAATCATCACACATTTAAACGCATTTATGGATTTCCAGACATCCGTGTAAATTTGAAATCTTGAGGTTTCCTATATTTGTGTGTACACACCAAACTTTGTGAAGTGAATGACTATCACAGTGACTACTCCAAAATATGATTGTGTATTACGTGTGTTTTTTTTCATTATTATTTTTTCATAACACTTTTGTATGACTAAAAGTGATCGTGAATGTGAATATGACGAGAACATAATAGACACAAATATCATCACTAGCAATATGGTTGGACTTGGTTACCCACATCTCTTTCATGAAAATTCTGTAATAGTATTTAGTGGAGAAAAATACAAACAAAACAGCTAACTTGTTGTTGTTTTTCACTGTGTGCAGATCAGACAACTCTTCTATACTCCCTACAAAGAAAGTTTATGGGGTAGGCTTCCTGGATTCCACCTCTTTGCTTGTCTGTTGCACTTACTGTGAAATAAGTAGCTGGTGCATGAAAGTGTGGTCAAATTTTCTTCAAATTTTGTATTGATGCATTTGGGTCACATCTATACCTCTTTTCTGTAACTGCAATCTAATTTGCCAGGTGACCAGATTGCCTTCACCGTATTCATCTTAATAAGCATACACTCCCTAATAAGTACCCCCTGAATTTTTTTTCAAAGAAAGAACCCCCAAAATATCCCGTAGTTTTCAAATGAGTGGCAGAATTTATTATTACACTTAGGATCTACATTTTTTCAGCTTTTGTGGATTATTTTTTTCGAGCGCACTGTGCGCTTATTAAAATGAATACGGTACATGTATTTCGTTAACTTTTGTTCACAGCAACATCTAATGTATTGTTCAATATGTGAACAGGAATTTTAACACATTTATCGGAAGATGACCTGGAAAAGGTCATCTTTGTTTTGCTGTTCAAATTATCACAAATGCAGCCATAGTGACAAAATTATGCACTTGGTGGAGCTGGGGATGTCACTGAAGTGCTTTGATCACATTATTTCATGCACATATTTTTCAGCGCATGTACTAAAAATATGTAGTCAAGCTAAAAACAAGACAAGTGCAAAAATTCAAGGTCAACCACATGGGTAAAAGTATGTACGGAGATCCAAGATGGCGGAAAAGGTGCAGGGTCGTTAACGAGCTCCGGCCTTTTTGAGGTGGTAAATTCGTAATTGGGAGAAAAATCACAGGACTGTAAGTACATTGTTTGCATATTAGACAGTGTTGTGTCTCGACTTAAGTGAAATTTACTGGAGGGATCATGGATAGCCAGATTTCGGAGACAATAAGAGCCTCTCTGGACGTGGTATGCACTGGACAGTCCCACACGCAACTTGAGTCTCAATGCATGGAGGCACTGGACTCTGTGTCTAAATGATTTGAAAGTGGCGCCAAATCAAACTTATCTGACAATAATGGAGGGTCATCAGAAAAACCTTCAAACAAGCGTAGGAGGGAACTCAGTTCTTCAGGACAGGCTGATGGACAGATTGACATCACTCAAAGTGAATCAGGCTTGGACATATCTACTTTGACGGAAAATCTTAGTACTCGAATCACGGAAATTTTACCTGAAGTAATACCAGGTCCTTATCTTAATGCCAAAGTGATCGATAACCTCGCTGGGGTAGTAACTGATGCAGTTGCAGGATACTTGAACAATGTACTACCGAATCAAATCGAATCAATGTTTGATGAATGGAGCGCCCGGTCTGAGCCGCCAAATTATTCTGCCATTGAGAATAGAGTCTCTGTACATGAGACCAAGTTAGTTGGTTTAACAGTGAGACTAAACGATCTTGATCGGCTCATCAAAGCGCGTGAGGAGGAGTTGGATTCAAAGCTGGAAAAGCTACATACATTTCATTTCCCATTTCAGCTAGGCGACTGGTGCCAAAGGTTGCAGGTTCGAGTCCCGCTCGTTCCGAACATGAAATATATATTTTCGGCATTTCCTTAATGATGGTGGATTTAAGTCCCCGATTCTGGAAATAAATGCCGACTCAGTAAATATACTGCATTACCGTGTTGATATGGCACTCGCACATAACTACCTCCATTGAACCATTCTTTTTAGGGATGGGGATTTGGTCGAGTGGATATGTGCGTTTCCCATTTCAGCTAGGCGACTGGTGCCAAAGGTTGCAGGTTCGAGTCCCGCTCGTTCCGAACATGAAATATACACTGGAATTAAATCACGACGATCTGGAGCAGTATGGACGGCGATGGAGTTTACGGGTATATGGTGTGCCAGAGCCTGATTTGTCTAAAGGTCAATCTGAGGACACAGACTTGGCCATAATGTCTTTGTCCAAGGACAAACTAGGTCTGCCCATAAATGAAATGGATATCCAAAGGTCGCACCGCGTGGGCAAACCCAATTCAAAACGAACAAGACCAATAATTGTTCGTTTCGTCAGCTACCGCGTAAGAGCCAAACTGTTAAATTCCAGGACGAATTTGAAAGGCTCCATTTTTTTTCATAAACGAAGATCTGACAAGGCATCGGGCGGCTATTGCAGCGCAGGCAAGACAACTGCGAAAACGCGGAAAAATTGTGGACACATTGACCAGGGATGGGAGAGTTAAAATAAAGGTCGCAGATCCAGAACAGGGTCCCAACCAAACTCGAGTCATGGAAATAAAACGCGCCAGTGACCTTCTGCCTTGGTCATAGACTGTGCCGTGGACCTTCCGGACTTTTGCCACCGACGATCTTGGCTGACTTCCTGTTACATTCAGACACAAACTGATGCTATTCTAACAGGGATATATATCTGTATATACGTCCTTGATTCAACCAATCTTTCTCAGCCATGGACTGACTGTATTTAATACTTGTTTTATAAAATTCATGCACTAGCATAAGCCTACCCGTATTCCATTCCATTTTCTTTCCACGCTTTTTCTGTTCTGTAATCTGCATTAACCAACTAAGTTTAATTACATTCTGAAGGTTAAATCTTCTCGACATGACTAGAATGTTATAACTATTTGAATATATTTTCTACGAGTATATTATGCTTGTGCGGAGTTATATACGAATATGTGCACACTATGTGGGATGACCCATGACATTTTGAATTTCTTATATAACTTGTTCATCATGAATGTTTATATTCTATGAGACATGACACGTTTTAGAACAACTCATGATTCCTAAGTTCAAATGCGCATGTACATGTGATTTTTGTACATTTACCTGCGTGTATGTATCAAGTGCAAGTATAGTTGTCGCAAATGACTCGCAGTCGACATGATAATAAGGATCTTACGGAAAGATACTATCATCAAATGTACATCACAATTTTGAAACCAGACGACACGGTTGTAAGATATCGATGTGAAATGATGAGAGAAAATGTAACGCTGCTCGCACTCCTTTTAGGTGCAGTTTATCCTTTTTATTCTCTCCTAGCTAATGATACTTACATGGGAATCTTATATTACATGATATTTGTCCTGTGTTCGATAAAATTACTTTAATCAACGTTACCTCGCGCCACTCTTGGTTCGCTCCATTGCTTCACTACTGGTCCGTAAGCAAACATGGCTTGGGGTAGTATAACTATACTACTGCGCTTACTTTTTTTCTCTTTTAACATTCGTTTAAATCTAAATTTTCCAAGGTATGCACGACACTTTTGTGTTGTCAATCTTTCTGTGTCTTTTCTGTCTCTATTTGGAATTTATGTCTTTGCTCTCTCTGTGAGTTGTGTATAAAGTGTACGATGTAAAAGCGATGGGGTTTTGAATTTAACTATTGTGTTTCTAGAAGTGCTCAAAGTTTGGAAAGTCGTGTATATGGTATGTGTTTACAATGCATTGTGTAAAAACGACGGGGTTTTAAATTATAAGTAATGTGCTTTTCAAAGCATTTTTGTATATGTTATGTGCTGCTATTGTTTGTTCTAAAGACGATTGCTTTAGTTGTATGTTTTCACTCAAACTGGTCGCCGCCCTTTTCGTAGGTACATTTCGTTACTGCAGGGATTCGATACATGCATCCCTCTGTCTTGGTACACGCTATTTACATCGGTTTTACATATATATTTACATCACTGTACATGTCATATCTAGTTTTTGGTACTTCCCGTTTCTCATGTATGTTTGCTACAGTTTCACTGGTCATATCTGCTGCCAGTTTTATGTTACTGATATCGGACATGCGAAATATTTCTGGACATATTGGGAAGCATTATATGCTCCCTCGTTTGTAGAGAGAACAATTAGTCATGTACATTTATTCATTATTAGGGTCATGCTCTTTCTTGTTGTAAGTAACCTATCTTTAATTTGGAAATTTGCTGTTCATATTATCTGCATAAGTGTACATGTAACTTTAAAAACTTTCATGAACTTAAGGCAAGAATCTGGTATCTTAATAGAAATGTACATGTCGCCGAAGTTAATTTTCTGGTTTATTTTCTGTTGTCAGATTATTCTAATCCTTGGCATATTATTTCTGTCATTTAATATCGGAACTTTATACCAGAGAGGAAACAGCCATATAGAATTAGTAAAAGTACTGGTTACTTTAAAATTTCATATTCTTTTGGATAATTTGACAGATGTTTTTACTACTTTACACCTTGTACTGATAGCCCTGTCCGGGGATGTGCATCCAAACCCGGGCCCTGATAACCATACTGAAGATATGAAAATTTGCCATGCCAATATTCGTAGCCTCTCACATGATAAGCTTACATACATTAAAACCTCCTTACCTCAGTCATTTGATATAATGACGTTGTCTGAAACCTTTCTTACGGCTGATAAGGATAGTCGTGATCTTAATCTCCCTGGATTCCACCCAATCATGCGTCGTGACCGCGTTCACGGGATTGGTGGAGGGATTGCAGTTTATACTTCTCATGCCTTAGTTGTTACACGTCGAACGGATCTGGAAAGTCCCAATCTGGAGTTGATGTGGATGAAGATCCGGCTCCACAACAATAAGTTTTTATTAGCCGTTGTCTACAGGCCTCCAAATTCAGGTGCATCATTCTGGGATGATCTTCAACTCAACTTTGATCTAGCTTCTAGTAACACGGATTATACAAACTTACAAGAAGTTTAGTCTCGAAAGGATAGGCTACCTTTGAAGTCCGGCTTGAACTTTCCACATACAGTCATATATCATACAAGAAAAGTTATTAAATGTACAAAATGATAGATCTTATATACATATCAAAATCAAGATCATTTTGACCAGGGGAATAATAGTAAAATTTTCCTGGATTTGTTATCTATCCGTTAAAACTTCCAGAAATTACATAGGGCAAGAAGATTATGCAGCATGACTTTCGAAATACATTACTAAAACGTCTCGCCTTGCATTTAGCTTTAGACCTACACATATTAACCTCAGCATGTGGAGCTTTTTGTGTGTTTTAAAAAACACAAAAATCCATTGATGATTAACTATTCCATGAGCTTTAAGCAATATCATTAACTGATTTTCCAAATATGCACACCATAGGATTTTCTTGTCCTTGGAGGAGTACCTTAGGTGGAGACTAATGCTGTATCCCAAGCCGCTATTTTACAAAATTGTCCTTATCCTAAGGAAGGCTCCTCGTCAGTCAATGTGAACAGTATATATATCTGTGTGTGTGTGTGTGTGTGTGTGTGTGTGTGTGTGTGTGTGTGTGTGTGTGTGTGTGTTTTGGGACGACTGGCGTGCAGGCGCACCTTGTGCACCCCCTCTGAATCCGCGCCTGTATACATGCAAAATGTATTTATGTCTGTGTACCAACACAGAGTCCCAGGGCCGTAGGCTTGTGGTCCGATCTTACTGATCGGTCAAACGTTTTATCAAAACAAATAAAAACAAAAAACAAAACAAAATAAACAAAAAGACACTGCTTTGTTCCCCAAATTACTAAGTTGAAACACGCGAAGAAGGCACTGCGTCATGCAATATCGATTCTAAACCCTAAATTTTACAAAAAAATCGTCACACTATGCCTTCGTGCACGGCAGTCGGCATTGCGCCGACTACCGTTCACGAAGTGTATTGATAGTTATGCACTTTTTTTAGTAGATTTGTGATGTGTAAACTGCAGTTTTCTATATGTGCCACGGGTGTGTCGGGAAGAATATCGTAAAAAGAACCTTGCAATTTTGATACATTAAGTGTTTGCAGTGAAGTCAGCTCATCTTATCATGCTTTCAATAAGGTAATCCTTTTAAGCTTTACTTGGGATTTTTGCGTTGATTTAAGATATCAAAGTATTCTCATTTTGTGATAAACAGATGATGGCGTTCATATCTGAGATATATATATACACATTGCAAAGTTTGTGTTTACTGTATTTTCTACACCTTAAACATTTGACAGAATCACAAAAATCGTTTGTTTTTTAACATATCTTATTTCACAATTGGGGAACAGGCATTTCCCTATATGAACCCCCTCTTGCACATCTAGATTGGAGGGGATTGGGTTTACAATAGGACACAGCTGATTAACAAACCACGTAAACAACCATAAGAATAGAAAATGTACAGGCAAGACGGATAGGGGCGAATATATATTAATTTAATTATATTTTATGTAGACTTCTGACGTATACCTTATGTAGCTTTCTCATTTTTGTGATAGCTAACTTGTATTGTGAGTGGTGATGTAAGTACAAATAAGAAATCAGCCTTCCGTAATAATTAATTAATAATAAGATAATGTTTGACATAATTATTACCGTAATCAGGAAGGGGTACCAATGTAGAAATTTTGCATCTAAATCGTTTGAGGTTAGGAAACGTTACAGACGAGATGGTCTGCCGATATATCTACTTGATTTTGCGGAAGATAAAGTATTAGGAACCTACTACAATGAAGAATTGCAAAGTGTAGATATTAATCCAGAAGGTGTTTATAAAATCGAGAAAATTTTTAAAATAAGTATAAGAAATATAATAGGAAAGAGTAATTAGTGTTATGGAAAAACTGGCCTCCAAAATATGCATCCTGGGTGGAGGCTGTGCTGTGCAAAAGTTGAAGTAAAACATTATATACATGCAAGTAACGCACACATGTGTTGATAGTTAATTACGGCTTGTTACGTGTCGTGAAGATTAGGGTGTTGGTTGTGAAACTTGTTGAAGTCAGAGCACATGTCAGACATAATCAAGGGCATATGCCCGATATAACTGAAATATATAATGTCATGAAATGTTTTTACTTGTGAATTGGTAGACTTTAGTGCGATCGCTATTACAATGAGTTTTTACTCAGAAAAATCGAGGTTTTTGTTTTTAAAAAGTGATGATTCAAAGTTTCTCTTCACTGAAAATAGTGCTGCAAGATTCAAGGTTAAATTGCCAAAGCGTCTATGTTTGGACGGGTTATGGCACATAACAGAACTGGTTCTACCGTCACAAAATGTTAATGCACCAATCCTTTATGTACGTAGCAATTTGGTATCACTATTGTTGGTGACAAACTGCTGCCAGTTCTGTGAAAAATAAGTAATATGAGTAATACCACAAGCGCCTTTATTTTCGACACAGTTCACTACATGCCGGTAAAGATACAAGAAGTAAGCAAAATCGAGATGTTCATTATGGGTGACCGGTGGATTGAGGCAGACTTAATAGGAGATGTCCCCACATCATGTGCTCTACATTTTGATACGTAGTTAAGAAACTGAGCATGTCTTCAAATGATGTGAATAGGTGAACAACACATTTTAGGGCACAAGCCCGCCGTAATGGATATTTAGGACAACAATTCACTCTTGTCAATCGACCATGAGGTGAAAAAAAAAAGTTTTTAAATATAATCGAATACAGTGGTGACGATGTGACCGGTAAGAGAAATGAGAATGAGCATATTAAGCTACAGGTGCGAGTCCGATAAAACAAAGTGTTGATCAAGCTCGACAGGCGGAGAAAGAAAAAGAGGGAAAAGACCTTGGAGATGGATCTTTATTTAATAGAGAAGGTATAAATACTTTATTCAAAGCTTCAAGGAAAAGGACAGCCAACACGACAACTAGAGGAAAAAAGAAGCGGCAAAGATATAACGACATATATAGCTAGAAATATTTTGTCAATTTTTAGCACGACCTACTGTAAATATGGGGTCCGAATCAGTAAGCTATGATGATGGATTGGCTCTGTTCGAAAATCGTGTTTTAAATGGAGGGACTCAGAAAACACGTTGGATTGAATATTCTGCGACAAATCAATTGAATGAAAATTCGGGGATAGAATTTCTAATCCACTCCAGCCCATCAACTTATATTGACTTGAAAAAATGTTATTTGACTATTAAAGCCAAAGTCACGAAATAAGATGGCATGGCGTTACCAAACCCCGGAGCACCCGAAGCCAATGTTTCCCCCTTCAATGTATGGATGCATTCGATAATCAATGAAGTTGATACATATTTTCAACAAAAGTTAGTCGGCACATCTGGCACTGCATACCTATATTTAGCATATTTTGATTGAGTGTTAAACAACACACCTGAAACCCTGAACTCTGAGAATCAGATGGAGTTATTTTACATGGATACAGCTGGCAAGATGGGCGATCGTGATGTATCATTGTCTGGAAATGTCGGTATGCTACGGCAATATATTTTATGAGGGAAAGTAATCTAGTGGACTTGCAAGGTCAATTAGCTTTAGATTTATTTAAAATACGACGTTATTTATATTCTAAATAATGTGGTAATTAGAATTAAATTGACACTTTCTAAGACTGCACTTCAATTTATGTCAGGAAATCCAGATTTGAATTTGAAGATGTTTAAGTTCTAAACGCAAGTTGTCAGACTGTGCAGCTTTCCTCTTCAGACATAGCGCAGCCCCAATATCGGTGCGTAATGGTTTGAGCAAATGACAGACGTGCATGGCAGTTATTAATACACCCTTTGTGATTTAAATACACGAAATGGTTCAAAGCGAATGTGGGTGGGTGCTTTATATTTAGAGATCTCGCCTCCGCATAAGTAGAATTTTCGTCCGTTAAAATATTCGCATAATGGGGTTCGTTGTCACAACTAGTTATATTTGACATATCTTCATATTCCTTCATCGACGTGTCTTCCTGTCTGTCCGAATTTCTAACATTTGTAAATTTCGCTGGAAACTATACATCCTTCTGTTGATCGTGGTCAATTCTACTTGGATATATGTCAATTTGGCATTAAAGGTGCTATTGATTGAATGGGCACCACAAATTAGAAAGTTGATGTTTAGGGTCGTTAGAAATGATATATGAAAACCAAAATGTTACATTTCACTTTTGAATAGTGTTTTTTTCAGCTCCAAAAGTGCATCCCGCTTGCGACAGGAAAGTGCGCGAACTTTCTTCGATCATGGCCCCATATGGGAAAGTGTTACTGACGTCACAAACGCAATCCGCTGGCCATGGTGTATGTGTTCCAAGCCAGAGTACCTTCAGTTTGCCAAGAGTTATAGCAGATACAACAGAGCATAGTGATTCCGGAGAGTATAAATTGAGTTTTTTTATGTACGTGGTATGATGACGATGAAGAAGCAGAAAATGTTATATATATCAGGTGAACCCTTGTTTGAAATGCAAAGGTCCTATGCTCAGAAATTAAACTTAACTCAGTCTCTCTCTTTCTCTCTCTTTCTATCTTTCTCTCTCTCTCTGTCTCTCTCTCTGTCTCTCTCTCTCCATCTCACCACACACACACACACACACACACATTGAATGACACGTATAATTGGGGTATTTCACGTTCGTTGAAAGATCGAGTGCGTAATGGGTAGAAATTTGTGCTGCCACCCCTCAGTCGAGAATATACAGATCGAACTTATGTTTTTCCACGGCAAAAGGTTAATCACGTCAGGGAGTGGACACATGATTTGTGATATGACAAAACTGTAAACCTTGCACGACATCCATTCTTCAGCTGTCTTTGAACGCTCATGAAATGGCTCGTTAACTTTTTCAGCAGGGTATTTGTGTTTATACTATATGTATTGTTTTCATCTAGGTTCATCTATTCCAGAACCTATCTTTCAACGAACGTGAAATATTTCATTAAACACATGTAAGAAAACACACACACACACACACACACACACACACACACACACACACACACGCACACACACACGCACGCACGCACGCACGCACACACACACACACACACACACACACACACACACATTTTCTTTGTAACTCTGAAAACACCACCAATCTGTCTGGTTTCAATCCAACAGTGAGTCCCCGGCCTGTCAAGTCTCCCGACTTTCGACTATATAATAATAATAATAATAATAATAATAATAATAATAATAATAATAATAATAATAATAATAATAATAATAATAATAATAATAATAATAATAATAATAATAATAATAATAATAATAATAATAATAATAATAATAATAATAATAATAATAATCATGATGATGATGATGATGATGATGATGATAATAATAATAATAATAATAATTTTATTAAGAAAACTACCCCTTTACAACGGGGGCATCGATGGAACAGGGTTTATTTCATGATGCGTCCAAGTATCTTACCCATTTAAAGTTTGCTTTCAACCGGTGTAAACAATCATCAATATCATAATTTTTGTCCCCCGCGCTAAAACTAGAGAAAAACCACTTTGGAAAAAACTCTAGAAAGCGTAAGGACAAGTACATCGTGCACTTTTGGTTTACAATGTCGACTTGTCTGGGACAGAATCAACGGACAAAAGAGTACTTTTTAGTTTAGATTTGAATTGAGCAAGTGAAGTAGATTGCCTTATATCATCCGGAAGGCCGTTCCAAAGTTTTACAGTAGAGGGAATGAAAGAATTACCAAAACGATTGGATGTAAACTTTATTGTCTCAAACTCCGGCGGTTGCGAAGATGGAAGGTTGGATGAGCGGCATCAAGTGAAACCAGATCCGAAAGATAAGCGGGGGTCAGCCTGTTAACCATTTTGTAAAACAGAATCAGTTTGTAGTATTGGCGCCTTCTGGCCAAAGTTGGCCGACCTATTTCATTGAGAAGTAAATATCGAGGAGTACGTTTAATTGCACCCAAACAAATGCGTGCCGCTTCATACTGAACAGATTCAAGTGAATTTGTCAGGTCCATCGTGCAATTATCAAATATGACGCATCCATATTCCAGGATAGGGCGTATCATGGCTTTGTATATATAGTCTGGCTAAGGTGTTACGCGATAATCTATATTTAAGTCTAAAATATAAAGTTAGGCGTTTCCTCGCTTTGTCAATGATTCTAGTAATGTGAGCATTCCATTTCAAATTGTGAAAGAGGGTGATTCCCAGATGGGTCTGAATTAAACCTTCCGGGATTAAAGATTCGCCAAGAAATAAAGGTGGATGATCAGGTTTGTTGTGTTTAGCTGAAAACAAGAGGGCTAGAGACTTAGTTGAATTAAATGTAACTTTCCACTGTTTGCCCCAAACAAAGATTCTTTCAAGGTCAGTATTTATACGCCTACCAGAATTGACAGGGTCTAATATGATCTCTAATATGCCGGTGTCATCAGCTCACAGTTTGATGTCACAGAGATGCCAACAGTAATGTCATTTATGAAAACTAAGAACAATAGAGGCGCTGTTTTTGTTCCTGAACATTACATATTCTTTTACCTTCAAACATTAAACTTGGATGACATGTGCTATGTCGTGTCCTGCTGATAATAAATTCTAGTTGTTGTGTGAATTGAATGTCAAGAAGCACTCCCGGGACCATTCAGAAGAAGTCAGTAAATATAATGTATATCATGAAGAAAATGAGGGAGCTTGACAATGCCATGGATCAACAAATTATATTTTCAACCTGGTACGTCAGTGTGTTTGTACAATTTTTTGTCTGCTCAAAATTGCATTATACGTGTATTATCCCCTGAATGTATCAGCTTTCACAATTATGCGTGCTCAACTTAAAAAAAAAATATCGGGGGGGGGGGGGGGGGCTATGGCTCGGGACCCCTGTAATGAAGCTTCGCGCCCCTCAGCTCGCTCTGTACAGGTCTTCAGCTCTTCAGCACCCCGGCTGTAAAAACCAACGGTTAGGCCAAATGTATGCACCGCATCATCAATATATATATAAAGTGTAGCATTACGTTACCACTAGGGTAAAGGGAGGGAGGGAGAGAGAGAGAGAGAGAGAGAGAGAGAGAGAGAGAGAGAGAGAGAGAGAGTACATAAATGGTGTGAATATCAAACCATGAATTCACTGGGTCAGCAGCGATATACCAAAACATAGCTGTTAGGCTGGAACTTTAGCAATACAATAACATGCTATGCCAAATTATAACAAGTGAATAATCAACATGAGCAGAGAAAAAAATCATAACAATGTTAAAACCTACGTCGATGCTCAGCCAAAAAAATTAGTGTGTCTGGAACAAATACATGTGATATATTTGTCCACACAAGAAACGATGTAGCACGCTTTCTACGTCGTTCTTGCCTTTTTGTGCTTGAGTACGCCTGGCGTGAAATTGCTGCCGCAATGCTAAAGGAATATGATGTTCCGGTTCCCAGGTAAAACCTGCAGCTTTTGGAAAACCCACCCACTTAATCCTGTACCAACGTTTGCCATTTTTAATTCTGCTGTTGCGGGTACGATCCACATAAGATGGCTTCTGAGAGAGGGGAATTGTGTCTCCATCCGGTACAATGACAGAATTGTACGTAAGTAGTTTTAGTGTTAGTGGCTCTTGGAGGGTCAGGTGTCCCTATCGTGGGTTCTGCCGAGGGCAGCAAGGGGTTAATCTGAGGGTCAGCAAGCTTGGGGGGGGGGGAGGAGGGCGGGCCGTTCTCTCTGTGGTCTGAGGCACTTGCTGCTGTGTCCTCACAAAGGGGTCAAAGTAAGGCCTGAATCTTTCCACATTGATTAGATTTGGCACTGATTTATTATCGCTGCACTGAGCAATGCAAATGCTTATCTCTCATTTCCATAACAGGGTCCTGTCTGTTGAGCAACCATCAGCAGTAATGGGGGACTGTGAAGCAGTTGATGACAATGTGTTATTAATTTCATAATTTATAAAAATTATATATATATATATATATATATATATATATATATATATATATATATATATATATATATATATATATACATATGAAATGAAGGGGGTAGGTTGCTGCTAATTACTATAAAGTTTCTCTCTCGGATTCTAATTTTATTTTGATAAAATCATTACTTAAGGAATTTGAGGAGTGTTTTGTAATGTATATCAATAGCACCATCTGGCGAATATTCAAATGTTTTATTTTCGACATGAACACAGCATCACATCACTATATTTTAAACACGTAACTGTATCGCTCTAGGATTGTAAAGCTGAACAAATGCTGCTTTGGGCAGTCGTCTTTTAAGGATTAGGATATTAATTATATGCACATATTTATGTGCGCCGCCCGTGCAGTAATTTGTATTGAGGCAATAATAATAATAATAATAATAATAATAATAACAACAACAACAACAACAACAACAACAACAACAACAACAATTCCCCAATATTCTGTACCAACGGGCAGTGCTTCGTCCTGCACGTCTCTGCACCTGCGCAACCTCTGGTCCCTGGGCATGCGGGGCCATCACCCGTTTCAACGCGGAGCCTTTGTGCGGAGAGGCGCATGCGGGTAAACCCAATACACAAGTACCGAGGAAAATGCACATCAATCTCCTGCATAGCCACAAAGTACATCAAGACCTGGGTTTATTTCTTGACACAACAAATTTTGATCTCTCTGACGATCAACCGATATACATTCGTCAGGGACAAGCTCAAAACAATTTTGCGGTACCGGTAACAATAGTAACCTGGATTACGCCTTGTCCAGCACATAATGTGTTTATTTACCAGTCTTTCACACACTGCCACAGATCACGGTTAAAAACACGATCATATTCTGTCAGCATGCCCTTTCAATGGGCATCTGACTCCACTCATTTTTAATCAGCATATATTTTTGATCTCACACACATGGGGGAAGGGGGGGGGGTATTTTCGTTGCCTGCAAAGCAGACTCAAATGATACCGTTTCTTAATGTTACATTTTGTTGGGAACACGAAGTGGTTACGCAAGCAGATTTGTTCTTTCCTCACAAGTTTTTGCTTTGTTACCTACTTAGGTGAAACCGATCATTATTGGAAACTTAACACCCATGTTTTTTGGTCCTGTTCAAAGTAACACATTTACGATGGTGGCACCTGAAGTGGGCCATTATACTCTTTGGAGTATATTTCTCCCCTCTCCACTGCTGTTTTGTGGGATATTATATCTCCGACGAATATTATATCTTATACGAAAAAGAAAGAACAAGTAGAAAAGACTTTATCATACCAACGGTTAGGCCAAATGTATGCACCGCATTATCAATATATATATAAAGTGTAGCATTACGTTACCACTAGGGTAAAGGGAGAGAGAGAGAGAGAGAGAGAGAGAGAGAGAGAGAGAGAGAGAGAGAGAGAGAGAGAGAGAGAGAGAGAGAGAGAGAGAGAGAGAGAGAGAGAGAGAGAGAAGGGGGTAATACAGGAATAATTGCAGGCTCAAAAGACAAATCTTCCAGTCTCCGAGATGTACTTTTGAACAGAATCCACTATTTCATTCTTATGCAGTTCAGAGATACTCTCGTGTCCATGTATCATATAAGAAAAAGAATATCACCAGCAATTTGAACAATTGAGGAGGGGTTAACTCCCGGTGCCAAAATACGACAAGTTGAACGCGACAAATCTTTTCTAGGAATTACAAAATTAGGGCATTCCAAGAAGTAATGATGTGTAGTTTCATTAGGAAAAGGACATTGACAAGCAGCGGATTCAGTCACATTAATTTGGTAGAGATGCGAGTTCAAACCTAATACATCAAGTCTCAACTGCACATGTAATACATTTAGAGATCGCATACCATAAGAATAATAAGCAGGAACATAATCCTCAGACAAAAGTGTATTTTTGAGACGAAGCTTAAATTGGTCAACTGCTGTAGACTGTCTTATATCAAGAGGTATATCATTCCACAGTTTTATGGTATATGGGATGAATGACTTGCCAAAACGTTCAGTGGTTAGTTTGATATGACGGGGGCATTGGCGATTTCTAGGACTATGGTTAGGTTGTTCATCAGTATCAGCATGATGTATCAGATCAGATAAATAAGCTGGGGTTAATGTATTGATCATTGGTCAGCCAATTTCGGTTAATAGGAGGTAGCGGGGAGCGTGTTTCCTAGCACCAATGCATATACGAGCTGCATCGAACTGTACTGATTCCTGCGAATTGGCAAGGACATCAGAAGAGTTCAAGAATGATACAGCCATATTCCAGGATAGGGCGTATCATGGATTTATAAAGTCTGGAGAGTGTATTACGTGAGAGTCTGTATTTAAGCCTGCACGATAACGACAGGCGTTTTCTAGCCTTTTCAATAATTCTTGTGATATGAGCATCCCATTTCAAGTTATGGGACTAAATGGGTATGAGTAGTGCTTTCCGGTATAACAGAATCGGCAAGATATGGACTTACATCGAATATATTAAAATTACTGCCCTAATCATGCTAATAGTCGATACTGCATGCAAGGACAAGTTTATGTATTCTGTCATCTAAAGTTGACTTCAGCATCTTCAGAAGAAAATAATTGCAATTCAATATTTGTCTCATTTCTTACTTTAAAGTTTTACACACACATATATAAAGAAAAGAATTTCAGTTTTCAATAAACTGTTTACACGTGTTAATAAATAGGACTGACCAGTATGACACCGGTTCACTTATGGAGTCAAAAATTGTGAAACCAGTTTCCCAGGGAGCAGAGTGGAGTACATTGTCCAAGTTGTCAAAATCAGCCCTCTTAAAGTTCCAGACAGAGCGTTTGAAGGGGCAATCCTTGTAATGATTCACAGAGAAAGGGCAAAAGACAACAGATTAATATATATATATATATATACATATGTATGTATGTATGTATATATGTATGCATATATATGTGTGTGTGTGTGTGTGTGTGTGTGTATAACCAGTTGATGTTTGGTGCAAGCCCCGCTATCTGTGCGCTGTGTTAATGGCTTCCACCTTTTCGTTGTTTTGCTTCTGCTACGCCTCTCCTCGAGTACCCCATTTGTCTGCATGGGCGACGGTGACTAGTCGGCTGCTTGCGGGCAACAGCCTCCGACGTCCTTGCCTGATTCGACGAGTGCCCGCGCAGAGGATGTGCTGTAACGTCCGTCCTGAGAACTTGTCTTTTTCCACAAGAGGGATTTACATAGGGCTACGCCCTCTTTCCCAATTGTAATTCTCCGAATAAAATATGTTTAAACCAATGGTCAGACGAGGATATAGGAGGGAGTATGCAAGAGTTAAGGATGTATCCAGGGGAGTCAGTTATCATGAGGTCCAGTAGATTTACAGAGCACTCCGACACACGAGTAGGTTCAGCTATGAGTTGATGCAGGTTGTTTTGAGCTAATAAATCCAAGAAGCGCTGCCCGAATTCACTGTCAGTGTGAGGAAAATACCAACTTACACCGCGATTGTTAAAATCGCCTGTTGAAAGGAGTATTTTAGGGTTAAGTTCGATAGCTGATGAGATGGAGTGAAATAAATTGTCCAGAAATAGGTCTCTCTGTGCGGCAGATTGGCCTGGTGGACGATGATAAACATCTAGGATCAGTTTACTGGAAGTGACAGTAATTTCATCCCAGATGCATTCACTACTGGGAGTCTCCAACTCCACGCATCGTTTAATACTAGTAGGTATATTGTCTTTTACATACAGGGCAACTACTCCCCCTAAACCAGTTTCCCGATCCTCACGTAATGGGTTTGAAAGCCTTCCATTGCCAATAAAGCACCAGGGTTGGTATTATCGAGCCATCTTTTAGATAAAGACATGACCTCCAATTTTTCATACCCCACCAAAATACGTATTTCTTGAAGTTTACCATCAGATTTTAAGTTTTGTATGTTAGCATGACACACAGAAAACTTACTGAGAACAAAATTATCAACTGGGCCAGGGTTTGGATGAATACTCGTGGAGAGCACCTCAAGTTTAAAAACCGTCACATGTCTCAGATGGCATAGACATTCGGTAAGTAATACTGCGACAAATGCTATAAGAAAGGTAAAGGAGAGGATGAAACTATGATCGTGATATGCATAAGTAGAAACGTTGGCAGACATAGACAAGAACATAAAACCAACTTTGTTGTGAAATAACCCTACCACAGCCCTATATTGATCCAAACAGGTGCCCATTAGGATGTATCATACTGGGGAATGACCGTCGCTGAACACCCTGTGACACAACAGAAAATAAATCAATTCTTGTTTACAAAAACAAAAGCAAAAACAAAAAAACAAAAAACAAAAAAACAAAAACAAAAAAAAAACAAAAAACGAAAAGAAAAGAAAACAAAAACAAAACAAAACAAAGACAAAAAAAAAACAGCAACAACAAAACACCCCCCCCCCCAAAAAAAAACCACAAAAAAGCCCCCATAAGTATATGGAATTGTATGCTTATTGATGTACTGCTTATCTTATCTATTGTCTGTGCCTCAATACATTGGGCACTTTTTGCTTCGAAAATTTATTTGACTACGAACTTCAAAGACTGTTACAAAGATCGATCTAACTGAATCTCGTTACAATTTCCGCCAGTGTGTTTTGATTTTTGAACATAAGCGATTTTTTCCTTCTTCGATTGACAGGAATCTAGCAACCAGCATGGATGAGGAGCAAAGCGTGTTGAAGCCTACTTGAATTTTATTTCCTGCCTGTCGATGTTCCGGCTGGGTTATCTCATCTAATCGCAGTGTCTCAATATACATACAATTATACATGCGTATTTGATTCGAAGATTTCATTGATTAGACCTTGAAAGACGGGCACCAAGATCAGTCGAGCTGAATCTCATAATAATTTCAGCCAGTGGGTTTTGATTTTTAAAGATCACAAATCAATCTTTGCATTACCAAACTTTGCAACAAATAACCAGACGTTTTCCCAGTTTCGTTCACTTCAGTCATCCGCCGACACCATGAAGAAAGACATCCCACACCAGCCTAACGGTGGATGATTTAATAAGTGTTGCAAGTGAGGATGCGAACATCCACATTGCAAAGTACTTGGTAAGTCTGATCTCATGATATCTATTCATTTGATGATTTTTAAAAAATATTTTTCAATATTTTTAAAATTATATTGTAGTTTCATGCCATCTCCCATCTCTCGCGTTTGCAACTATAGAAACCCGTTATACGATTCCAATGAATTCATGTGTAAGCACCCAGTTAGACCCGCTGATTTGTTTGCTGTTCTTCCATTCCCGTACATTTAACTGCAGGCCTGCCACAGTGCAAAACAGTACGAATCTCTCGTACTGCAACATGTACGTATGGGGTGAAAGTAAGCTAACAGACTATTTGAACTTGCTTGAGAGCTCGGCATCTTTAGAATTATTGCTTATCATTATAAAAGTTGAGATTTTAACGGTTTTCACAAGATGAATGTCCTTTCTATTAGTTGTCAAAATTATAAGCTTTTAACTAAAGCAGAAATATGAGAAAAGCGCCAAAAACCACACAGGCATGTGGACATCCGAACGTCCACGTGTCATTCTTTTGGTTTTCAGCCGCCAAACGGAACAATGACACAGTGTTGTTTTATTTTTCATTGGATTTGCCATTTGGCACAAACATATAAATTGAAAATGGAGTGATACCTCAATCTATAACAGTTTTGAACACAGGCACATAAAACAGATGCCTTGCCAAGTGCACGCAATGCAGACTCCTCCCCTTCCCCCACCTCCCGCGCGTGTCAATGGGAAGGCTTTGTCTTCTATAAATAAGAAGGCATGAAAGCTTTGACAATGCGGCCAGCACACGCTGATTTGTCCTGGACAAAAAAGATGCATACAGAACTTTCAACAAAACTAAATCTGTGTTTTCTTCTTTCATTCTATT
Organism: Hermodice carunculata; assembly: GCA_964020975.1. NCBI lineage: Eukaryota > Metazoa > Annelida > Polychaeta > Eunicida > Amphinomidae > Hermodice > Hermodice carunculata. The sequence goes on along the minus strand of OZ026618.1, from coordinate 88,314,171 downwards.
AAAGTTCACGTAGGTTCAAATGAAATGGTGAATGCTGAAATTTCATTGGTTGATCGCTTTTTTTGAACAGAGTGCATTTTTTTTCCATAATGGTGGCGTGCGCCTACTGGTAAGTAAATTACAATATGTGTAGGGCATAATTCAAACAATGTCTATCCCTCAGAATCTTAAAACTTATTCTTAAAACTAAATTACAACATGTGTAGGACATAATTCAAACAATTAAGCACGCCACCGTTATGAAAAAAAAGCACTCAGTTTGTTTTGAAGTGCACATGCCAAAATATATTTTGTGTGCTGGAATTACGTCAGCTCCCCGGGCACGAGGCAATACCACTACAATACATTCAAACATCCCCAGTGGTGATACTTGTGAGAGTTATCACACTTCTTTGTAACTGTTTGTAATTTCTTGTTGGTACAACCTTTTATCTGTACCATACTATCTGTAATGTCAGTTTAATGTACAATACAGATTTGTATTTGTAGTATTGTACCAATACCTAGACTGGTATGGTACAAGTAGCCTACACACCCACACACACAGCCACAAAGAAGGAAAAAAAGGAGTGACACACACACACACACACATACATATATATATATACTTATATATATATATATATATATATATATATATATATATATATATATATATATATATATATATATATATATACACATATATAGATACGGAAGATCTGAGACATATGTACACAAGGGTACAGCGCATTTACTACTACCACGACCATTGGTTGCCGTACCAGGCCTTGCTGCCAGGACCGGCAGCGCTTTGTACCAGTGAGCATACATTATTTGAGACATAATTCACATATCACACAATTTCAAGTTCAAGTAAGCTCAATGCATATTTTATTATGCCTATATTTCTGCTTTGTCTTTGTTGTGCATACCACTGAATAAATTGTAATATCATGTTTGCAGACACCCGACTCAATAAATGTTTCACTAATGAAGATATATAATTTTGAATTAGATGAACAAAGCTGATTCAGATCAAAGTTTCCTAAGAATTGTTCACAAGTGTCGGAATCAAAATCCTCATCCTTCATCCACAACCAACAACGGTTCCAAATCCGCACTACCAAACCCTGTGTCAACTTAGATATTATTTGTACAATTTCATCTGTTATGTTTGGCATGGGAACAGATTTCTTGCCTTTCTTTTTATATTTGTTATTTTTTTTCAGGTATGTGTAACCTCCGTGGGCAGCTCTGCAAGTGCATCAAAAGTAATCCCTGGTTACCACAACTTTTGAGTCTACCGTATAACATGAGAAATGGAACCAATTTTCACACGATACACAGTCAAACATGTCATCAACCGATTCTGGTAACCTACAGTCACAATAAACTTCAAATTGAATTGTCTGTGTTGTTATGTCCTTTGTCTTTATGTTGTTTATTCGGCCAGAGTTTCCCCACATAACAATGGTGTTTGTTGCTCGCACAATTTGGGGGAAAGGTTGGAAAGTTTGATTTTGAAAGCAGCTTCTTAAATGACTTCGCATTAATCTAGCGTTGTAATTTGCTGTGCTTTGGTTGTGTCTGAAAATTATCTCTACTGCATTAGCAATGGCAAAGAGATCACAGTCAGATTTTTTTCAGCTGTCAACGTTTGCGATTTGTTCTCGATTCAATTGTACCGATTATTTATGTCAAACCACATGCCAATTCATAGATTGTATGTCCTGTGTGTATTGTAAATTCTCTGTGCGTCATCTTGTTGTGCAGAGCCTCCAGATTGGTTCTTTGTAACTATGTCGGCAATCCATGTGACATAAATATGTTTAAAATAAAAAAAAAATACCCATTTATCTGTTGCTTACATGGAAGGAGACTGACTGATATCATATCAACACTCAGGTTTTTTGTTTGATTTTCCAACTAGCTGTGCTATCTGGTTTTTTAATGCACTAGGAATGGAATAATTGGCACCTTGCATGCTGTCCCATATTTTAACATTTTCACCTGGTGTCCAAGACACGCAAACCCAGTCATGATGGCTTGTATTCACCATCTGAACCCAAGGAAGATTCCCCGAAGCCCTAGGATATCGACAGAAACACTTATCCCGAAACACTTTTGTATCTGCTAGACCTTCAAAAGAATCTCCAAATTGATAACGCAGTATAGAAGTTGTTTCGATCATGTGGTTGTCATTCAGGTAGTTCTCTGTTTGTATGACTCTGATACGTTCCGACACGAGCCAGTCATCATCATCATTCAGCAAGCGAGACATTCCTCTTGGTTTTGATTTTGTTTCGTACATTTGTTGCTTTGCAGAATACATGTAACTACCTGAGACCATGGAGGTATTATAATACCCCCGTGCTGAGACAGGCACATCTGCATTTCAATCACACCAGCACACATGGGGCTACCGGAGTAACAAGTTGTTTTTTATTATTATTATTATTATTATTTGAAGAAAACTCTATTTATGGGCATTTGTAAGTAATCATTCTTTCAACAGGTGTGCACCCATCATTTTATTGTGTAAAATACATTTTAACAGAGAATTAGAGTAAAGGCCCCTATCACCAAAAAGTAGGCTCGCAGAGGCACAATCGAAGAAGTGCAGCAAAACTTCTTTGATGTTCTTCACATTTTGTTACAATATCCTATAACGTGTCACTTTGTATCTTGTGCCATGTGTCACTCGTTATACACTTTGATAAATACTCTTAAGTACCATGTTAATTGCACATGTATTTCGGACCATATATACATAGTATATCTCAGAATTTTATAAAGTCATGGACTGAAAAACATGCTATGGTTCCATTAAAGGTCACTAATCTGTTCATGATCTAGTGTGTTACTGACCATAAGGTGTACTGTATGTTATTCTAAGGCGGATTTTTTCCCCGGAAGGAGGGGCTCAATGAAATATAAGAGTATCAATATCATGACTAGGTGCTCCTGGGGTCGCCAGAGGGGGGCAGCGGTAGCCGGCCGGACCTCTGTGCGAACCCACATGACATATTTGATTCATATTTTTATTTGCATGTTTTCGATGTTTTAGAGAGTGTTATTGTGTCATTTTATTTATATGTACTATGGTAACGTTCCCCCATGCAGTGGCTTGGCATTAGCTATGTTGGTTTTGTACCCGTATCTGACTCTTTTGTATCTTTCATTTCACATTCTTGAGTAGTTATTTTACTTTTGGCATGGTGTATTTTATCTGTCTTTATCATTTCAATGTACTCATTTGAATGTACTTTCAATTTCAATAATAATAATTCTATAATAGCACGTATTCCTAGTGCATAAATTCTGTGGGGGGACCAAGTTTTTATTGGATTCTGGAAACAAAATCGTCAACCCTTTCAAAAGTTGAGAAATAGAACACCTATAAATATAGAGGAAAAATTAGAGTTAAAGACGTTCGGTATACTGGTCAAAAGAATTTAGGAATCTCTAGTTTTTGGTTTGAACAAAGATATTGGCATTTGAAACAAAATACAAGCAAAAAATTGGTATGTCACGGTGCTACTTTTGTCGCTAGGTGGCGATACATGTAAGGATTACAGAAACTTGATAGCAAACATTATATATGTGGGTAAAAGCAAACAAATAAATTGAGAATGCAAAAATATGCATAAAGTAACTCAATATGAGTGTATGCAATGTATATTAAGCCTTTTAATAACAAATATGTAGACAAAACATGCTAGAATGTGACTTTAAATTCATCTCGTCTTGCAAAAATGTATAAGTGCTCACATTATTTTTCAAGTTTGAAATAGAAAAAATATTTACAAATCCCTGAAAAATTGTAGGGGGTTTCCAAAGTATGTACTGATTTCATTGATTAACAAAAAAAAGATATCATACGGTGCTATTTTTTCCGCAATTGTACAAAGATTTCATGCATGTTGACTTAATTTGTTATAAGCTCACAGGTACAAGGTATCCATTCATTGTCTAACTTCGATACCATATTAATATACATGTATGTAGCTTAAATAAACGGCAGTGCGTCGTTAATTTTATATTCCAGTCATAATATATACTTTCATAGCTTTACTTAGAAAAGGCAAACATTTTAAGATTCTCTCCATAGTGCAATGCAGCAACGTGGAAAAAAGAGGTAAAACTAAGAATATCAAAATTATAGTTGCCTTAATACATTGTCGAATGGTAACATAGGCAGCACATTATCAAATATGCCTGTGCCACCTTTTGACGCTGGAGTATTACTGTTTTTTTTTTGGGGGGGGGGGGCAGCGTTTATCGTACCACATTCACAAGAAATGTAAAGTATACTAGCCAAGCCATATCGTTTTTCTGATTCTGTATTTTTTAGGGACAATGTTTTTTTTTTTTTTACATTACTCGCATACAAGATGATCGGCTAGCATTCGTTCCAGTTATAACTGTCAGTGTTTGCATGTACATGTGGCATTTGGGGGGTGGGCGTGGCACTTTCGATGGTGGCTTGGTCAGCGTTCGCTGATCGTGTACATGCGTTTTGGTCTACCACTGCCGTGTTTCGACGTATTCTGCCTTGTTTTAAAGCATTTAGTACTTTATTTTGGCACTTGTTAACAAACCGCCCATTCTTTTTCCTTTTCACTCTTCGTAAACAATCCATATCTCTCAAACGGAACTGTGCAAAATAGAAAAAGCGAACAGCAGCTAGTGCAGGTATCGACAAATACCAGCTCTAACTGTATCCAGTCATTGGACCATAAATGGTTGCGCATATCGCGGTGTACCGAGCGTCTTTAACTGTTGCCTACATAAATTTCACAAGTATTACACGTTTGTGAAATATGCACATATGAAACTCTGGGTGTATCATTATTATTATTATTATTATTATTATTATTATTATTATTATTATTATCATCATCATCATCATCATACTATTTTTTATGGGGGGAGGGGTTTGCAAAGAGACATTTTCCCCATCATCATCATCATCATCATCATCATCATCATCATCATCATCATCATCATCATTACTATTTTTTATGGGGGGGGGGAGGGGTTTGCAAAGAGACATTTTCCCCAAAAGTAGGCCAGGGGCCGTCCATAATTATCATCATTTTCATTCAAAATCAACATAATTTTCTGGCTTATCCTTCCCTCTGTTCGTGGCCATGTTCAACTTTTATTCACAGCTAACAACAAAGACCACAACTGTTCAGTCAGACGGCGCTGTGGACTCGGCTCTTTTAATTTGCAAGCTACCGAAATAAAACTACAAGCTTTACATTCCCCTTTAATAGGCCTTTATAAAGATACATAACATTCATACACTTTTCATCCAAAACTTATCATCGTACGGGAGGCGCGCATTGTGCCCATTGCCGTACCGGTGAAACACGACCCCACTGATCCGGGAAGCACTTCACTGCGTGTCCAGCGTGTCAGCAACTGAAAATTCATGAATTGATTTCTCCAGAATGCCTGCGCCGATTTTCTTCAAATAAACACCAAATGAAAGCTTTGTCTATAATAGATTCCGATTACGTAAGTTAAAGTACGATGTAGGTCACGTCCAAAGCACAGGAGGTAAGGAATGTACGAAGCGCTTTAAACGGAATGCAGATGGACTCCAACAGGTACATGAATAAACTACCTGTAGAGTAAGCCAGGACCTGCTGAAGGTCCATGCTGTAACTTGTGTAAGCAGCTTCACCGCTACCCTTCCCCCCCCCCCCCCCCCACACACACACACAAAGCAGCGGTGTGCAGACTCCAAAGAGGGTGCGGTTTGACTGGAGTACTGATTGACTCGGGCACGTTTTGACCCGGATACAGGTTGACCGGTTTCCGGGTATTGTATTATATTGCATTGTTTTGTATTGTATCTTTATTCTCTTACCAAGGTTACTGGCTCAGTGTAGTACACTGATCTCCCGCCAGGGTCTGGATGAAAATTCTAAAATACATTATGATGGCATGATAAACAGAACGAAATAGCAACAAAACTGATGACAATAGATAAACTAAAAAGACAAGTTACAGAACAAAGATACAGAAATAAAATGAGATTTTGAGGGTTAACACAGCAAACACTGATTAGCACGTTCTAACCCTTTCCTTGCATCAAATGTTTGGTTGATGTTGCTGCAGAAATGTTTTGCCACATGGTTGTTCAACCATGCACCTTCTAGTATCGACACAGAGCAGGTCGAGATAGATAGGTATAGATATATGTCAATAAGATGGATATCAACAACAACGAGCAGGGAAGTACAGCAGGTACTGGCTGGCATGGTTGGAGATCATGTGTACGAAATAATTCTGCCTGAATGCTAGCCCCAAGGGCCTTCCCCACGCTCTGTTATTTTTTTGAACCCTAATCCAACAGAGCGTGGGAGGTCCCTTGCCCTTGGGGCTACCTAAATGCATGAAACCTGACCAGCGTATACAACATGGCGCAGATAATTGAGCACCTTCAACATTTCAAGGCAATACCTCAGTCAGCCTTACGAGGGAAGGGGGCCCTTTGTCGCCGAGGCCCAATTATTGTCCTTGCACCGCCTGAAATTGAACGACAGAAATGTGAATGGATTAATGTGCCTGGCTCGCAGTGCACGGATTCTATGATAGTAGCATTCATTCGTATTCTGTCGCGTGTTAGCGTGGTGAAGATGAGTCAGAGTATTGACACCTTACATCTATCACGGACGAAGAGTCAAGACACTTGTTATCTTCTTCTGACGCAAATAAAATTGAAAAGAAAAAAAAATAACATCCAGCCGATAATACAAGAACTTCCAATGATAATTTGGCGCATGTGCAGAAACTACAACGCTGTCACTTTGCCGGCCGAGGACCGATAGGTGGCGGTAGCTATCGAGCATGGCTCTTTCTGAAGATATAACAGTCTGAAGGTGTTTTTCTTATATTTTAAAAAATGGCTGTATATTTTTCTTTGACCAGTTATTTTAAGAGAGCAAGGCAATTTTATCAATTACAGAAAATTTCATGGAGATATAACATGAAAAAGTCTATTTAAACTGCCCACAAAAATTGTGCCCCTCAAAGATATATGACGGAGCCAGGATCGGTATTTTACATTCGAGTTATTTTTTTTCTGAAGCATCAAAGCTCCAGATGACAATGCAGGTGTATTGACTCAGCACAGATATACATATGTACGAAAAGATTGGATTATTTTATTCACCAGTTAAAATTTTAGAAGGGTGGTAACATTAGGTCAACCCAGTTTGAGTTGCCCTAATACTGTACTGTGTCGAAAACGGCATTAGGGCAACGTTGTGTTGCCCTAATACTGCTTACAGTAATCTATATATATATATATATATATATATATACACATAAGGCATTGGGTAACAACCTCTCCCCTTTACTGACAGATTCATATTTAACCTGGCTTGAATTTAAGTATATGCATAAATGTACAAAATTTCAGTGAAATAGGGAAGGGCAGTTTCTTAAGTTTCCAGAAACCTCCACTACACGGCGCGAGACATCGCTTTCATCCGGGTACTCGCCTGCCGGTGAAAATTGGTTTCGGGATGAAACCACCATTATATTTACTGTATATTCTCATATTAGCATAAAGGCGTATAACTTTTGTTGCGTCACTTTTTAAAATAAAGTATGCAGTTGGTGTTGTGCAGACACCTTTCATTGAAAACATTCAAGATAAAAGAGGCGAGTCTATAGATAGAATCAAAAGTTATGCCAGTGTTTAACTGTCATAGCCAGGAAACACGTGCTCCGAGCACGGCTTACCAGCATTACGTCACTGCGTATGAATATGTGATTTGCCCTCTGTTTATAAAACTCATCATGGAAAAAATATCTGTCAAACCATACAACCCAAACAGGCTGATAAGTCCATGTAATAGTCTAGCTGAAACAGTAGGTCAATTACAGGTAAATGGCCCCCAAAGATGTCAGCACAAGACAACCAAGAACTATTCATACCTTTCGGCGGATTTGCAAACACTGTGATAACATTGTACCTATCGGCAATCAAAGTGCAAAAAATGTTCCTTTTCACGTAATATCTGCTAATAAATTTTACACACACGAAAGATAAGATTGTATTACAGCAGAGCATGAATGCATTTGTTCGTATGTTGTGTTAAAAAAGTGAAAAATCCATTTGAACCGCTGTGACCCGGAACCGCATTCTGCTTGTTATATTCCTGCGTAGTGTCACTCGACTTTGTGAATGGTCGAAAGAAATGCAATACTAAAGAATATTCTTCGACAGTTATTAAGATAATGCAATGATCACAAAAAACAAATTATCGACATAGCACATAATATGAACTCAACAGCATGAGGATTTCGTAAGACTCCTGTTGCAAGGATTTAATGTGACCCGGTTGATCGCGGGCGATAATGGTTAGGATAAAAACATTGGTCATCGCGTTTTAAGAACAGTGTTGCCAACCTGCCAAACTTAAAATCCGGGAAATAGAAAGTAAAATTTAGGGAGATTGATAAATTAATATAAAATATAGATGGGAAATATTGATGAATTTCCGGGAGGTGACTCAAAATTGTCAAAAATCGACACTTTTTCCAAGAATTTTAAGCATAAAATCCCGGGAGTCTCCCGGACCCGGGTAATTCTGTAGGGTTGGCAACATTGTAACTTACAGTGTAAGAAGTCGATTGTATTTTATTTGCCTGGTGTGTTGTCATTTTGTCAAAAATAAAGACAAGTAGACAACCTCATCAGAATATGTTATTGTACATGAATCCCCAAGTTTTACAGTGTTACTGTATTTGTGTGAGTGGGTGGGTGTGGGGGGGAGGGTCGGCAGGTAGCGTTAAAAGTTAAATTAAAATTAAAATCAAATGTGCTTAACTCCACAACAATGTGTATTGGGTTGATTCCTTGATTGCATTACTTTCTACAAAAAGTATTTATTAATGACAACATTATCATGATTATGAGTTACACTTGGTTATTTCATTCGCCAAGAAAAACGCTCAGTTTGCACCATGCGTTAACAAATCATAGTACGCGACGCTTCTCAGGTATGAATACACCATTGCATCCAAATATGGTCTGGTTACTGCACTAAGTAGTTCCTAAATTTCTTGTGCTGACACATTTGAGAGCCATTTACCTGTAATTAACCCACTGTTTCAGCCAGACTATCACATGAAGTTATCAGCCTGTTTGTTTTGTTTGGTTTGACAGTCATCTTTTGAGTGAATGATTTCATAAGCACATGGCAAATTACATATTCATACGCAGTGACATCATGCCGGCAAGCAGCACTTGGAGCACGTGTTTGCTGGCTATGACAGGTAAACACGGCCATAACTTTAAATTCTATCTATAGACTTTTTTTTTCTTGCATGTTTTCAATGAAAGGTGTCCCTACAACACTAGGTACGTATTTTATTTTACAAAGTGACGCAACAAAAGTTCCAGGCCTTTATGCTAATATGAAAATGTACAGTAAATGTAATGGTGGTTTCATCCCCTCAGGTTGACCTGCTATTGAATACCCGAATAAAAGCTGTCCGCAGCGCCACATAGCGGTCAATGAGAGAACGCAGAGTTATTGCTCTACCATATTGCTAAAGACATTTAGCCAAAAGATGTCCCTTTGGAGGGTAACAATTCATATGGTTCAGACATGTGTTTTTGGACTTGGATAGTTAGGTCACTAAGGACAGGTTTTGTATTGAGGTCTATCAAAAAAAGATGAGTTTAACTTTGAAGTAATTAACCATCCCTTCCCGGACAGTAATATTTCGGAAACTATTGGATATAATACGTTTTGGTCAAAGATTTTGAGATTTGGTCGTATTTCTACAAAATTTCAGGACTTTGCATCTAGAACAAAATTTATTTACAATAAACTTGAGTCAACAGGATTCGAAGATGTACTTTTGATAAAATATTTCTACAAATTATGCTGTAGATATCCCGAGACATTTAGAAAGTTTGGCTTCAATAATTTTAGAGATTTTAGACTTGCCTGTTTTGCTACTTAATTTAATCTTTTGACATCATTCTGTCTGTACTTGATATCTGGTTAAGAAATTTTATATTTTCAGTGCATTCTCTTGACTTAAGTACAAATGACTATCATTCTTTTCGGACTTGTCCTATAATTTTGCTGTTAATATCCAAAGATTATAAGAACGTTTGGCTACAATAATTTACAGTTTTTAGCCTTGTCTGTTCCGCTACTTAAGTTTACCTTTTAGACATTTTAGGCTTTTTTTTTCTCTTAGGTCAACCCCCAGGGGCTATAAGTGGCAAGCAGCTACTGAGGACAGTTACAATCTTGCCTATTTGTACTTGATATCTGGTTAAGAAATACTATATTTTCATTGCATTCTCTTGACTTAAATACAAATGACTTTCATTCGTTTTGGACTTGCCTTATAATTTTGCTGTTAATATCCAAAGATTATTAGAAAGTTTGGCCACAATAATTTACAGTTTTTAGACTTGTCTGTTTTGCTATTAAAGTCAATCTGTTTACATCATTCTGTTTTTTATATTTACCTTTTCGACATCATTGGCTAGCTTGTTTTCTGTTAGGTCAAAGCCCCAGGGGCTATAGGCACCACGCAACCACTGACGACAGTTACAAACATGCCTAATTGTACTTAAAATCCTGTTTAGAAAAATGATTTGATGACATGTTTTGGGTATAAATGCTAATGACTTCTATTCTTTTCCGACGTGCCTAAATGCACATTTACTTAATTTTAAAAAAAACTACTCAAAATTGACAGTATTTTCTCAAATGTCAAAAACCTGACACATCACGTTGATACATTGACTCAGCGTTGGCAGGTAAATAGAGATTAATTGTTTGAGGGGTAGGTGTCATCATACAGTTTGTTTCACATTTCTGGTGCAGGATGACCATTGATACAGTCTTTGTTAGGATCAACTTGGTTTGTACAGGTGGTTTAGCTGCAACTGTTTATTTTACTATCACTGGGACAGAATATAATGCCCCAGCTTGTTTCCACTTCAGTTATACAATCGCTGGTGGTTGAACTATGATAAGCTGCCCAGCTAGAAAGGGTCAAATTGGTTCAGGTGTAAGTCAGATTGTTCTTATCTGAACCTGTACTATACAAATTTAGTAATAAAGGTTTGTTTGACAGGTCTTCTTCTTTCATAATGAAGCTCGGCATTTATAAGCAAAACTTCACATATTTAGCTAATTCATCATTTGCCAAGTTCATATCTCTCCTTTATTATATGGGTTGTCTTTGCTGAATATTTAGCTTAGACAAGGAGCCGCTACTCAGAGAGGCATGTGCGGGTAAAAAGCTCCAAAATATGTTGAGTAGTTACCTGCTGAAGATCGTTTAAATTATTCGGGCTGATACAGCCTATGTCAAAATTTTAGAGTGGAACGTATGCAATATGGACAATTGCTTATGGAGAGTAATGATTTTGTACTGCGGAATAGAATACTGACAACTAGGAAGTGGTTCTGGGCAAAGCGATACAAATACTATATATATATATATATATATATATATATAGTATTTGTATCGCTTTATATATATATATATATATATATATATATATATATATATATGTCGCTTTGTACGCATATTAGTCATGATAATTTTCTGAATCCTCACGGCGAAGAACATTTATCAGTCTGTTTGCTGACTCTTGCTATTTGATTTGCTTGGATGGCTTCAGTCCAGGGGGAATGGAGCTTCAGCCTTGGTGGGTTAGGGGCTTCGCTGCTTGCGCGACCTGGTTCGGGGTCGATGCCGGGTGTGTGCATTGCTTTGAATGTGGTTGCTCGGCATGGGTCGTGGACTGGGTCCCCTGAGTAGGGACATGTTGGGCTCACTGTTGCTGTTTGCTCTGTCCTGCTTGAGTGAGCTTACCATTCCATATTTTGATACTTTTCTTATGCTGTCACAGTGGGTGTTTTCTGTTTTATTCGTTGTACTGTATTTTAGTACAGCTTAAAGTAAATGTATCTGTATGTTGTCTTTTGCTTAATTTGATTTGTTGTAGAATTATGTGTGCCTATCTCGATGTATTTTATGTTTGTTCTTTCCCTCGCTTGTAATGGTTTTAATAAAATTATATGTATGACATGAATTATTTTCTTGACCATTTTCAAGACCCAGTGATGTAATATACATACAACGTAAAGCTTGCCAACATAATTTATACCTTTCCTTTCCTTAACTGTCATATAGGGCCGATGGCTATCTTGGATCACCGGTCAACCACTAACCATGACTGAATGGGCATCACCTACTCCGATGGACAAAAAAATTATAACTATGGATAATACTGCACATGATACGCACAAGTCCCAGGCATTGGAATTTGCTCTGCAGGAGAAACAACCATATAACTCAGAAAATTGGAGGTGTGCAGCCCTTACATTTATCGCACCTTTTCAGCGTACTGCCTGGTTTACTATTGAATGCGAAAAGCGTTTCACCGTACCTTCGTTTATATGTCAGAGACAAAGGAATTATATAATGAAAATGTTCTCTCGTCAGACATACGAACTAGAATTGGTTTGTCCGAAGTTTTGGTTATTATTTAACAACACTTGTTTGCTTCCATATTACACACAAGATGCATACAAAGACTTTGAGCTTGCAGAACACCAATGCTCGTCCTTAAAGGCAAAGGTTTTCTTTTTTAATTTGTCCCTTTTTACTTCATCATTGAATGTTGTGACAGTTTGGGACTTTGCATTCAAATCTATAAAGAGAGGCCAGTGTCTCGAAAGGGTGTTTCATAACCACAAGTACTTGTTTCATCTATTTGATTTTGCATGGATTGTCAAGTATATGGACCTTGCCTCACAAACTAAAGGGCTTTTGATTTTAATGGGACATAACTCTCCAGGCAATTACAGTCAATTAGTGCTTAAGCAATTTAGTTACAATGCATTAACACGTAGATCAATATGTAAACAATCCAATGTACGAGAAGTACTTGAAAGACTCAAGAGAGAGAAATTATATGACAGCACATTTATATTTCCCACAATTCAATTTCACCCATCTGAAGAGACATGTAAATTGTGTTCATTAACCCAAGGTGTTCTATGTCAAAGGGCCAAAAATATCAGACAAAATAACTGCACATTGCATCTCTTCCATTGTGCAAGCCTGGAGTGCATTTTGAACCTATACGTTTGTGATGATCATCAGGATTGTATAGATGGGAGTGATGAACATTCTTGCAAAAATGCCTGCACACTATATCATGGAGGCACAGAAGAATTAGATAAATGTGTGAGAACATGTCCGAAGCACTTTTGTTCCTGTGAGTCATTGTTCTTTCAATGTAAGACGACAGGCTGTATCCCACTCTCCTTTTTGTGCGACTTGAAGTCTGATTGTTTGGATGCTTCAGACGAGATGAACTGCCCATCTGCCACATATCCTCATTCCAGATTGATAAATGATTCTCGGTTGGAGCAACAAACTCGAAGTGCATGTACAAATCCCAACTCATTGCCATGCGAAAAAGACAAACACACCCCTTGCTATCCACGCACCTTAGTTTGCCGCTATGACAGAAATGAGGTAGATCTGTCAATGCATTGTCCAGAGGGCCAGCATTTGTCAGAATGTATGTATTTCCCTTGCTTTGGCTTTTTCAAATGCCCTGAATCATATTGTGTGCCTATCAGGTTTTTGAGTGATGGCATCTGGGATTGTCCGCAAGGGCAGGATGAGTTGGCGGAAATCAGTTGCAAGAACAGCTTTAGGTGCAAGGATGTGAAAAACTGTATAAGCAATGATGATTTATGCGATGGTGTTGTACAGTGCACGGTCGCTAAAGATGATGAAGAATTATGCTTATTATCCTACATATGTCCACCTACTTGTTTCTGTAGAGGGTATGTTGTTGACTGCAAAGGGAAGAAACTTTCACACATACCATCACACATATGTTTATTTAAAGCTATTATTTTCAACGACAATGTAATTACAAAGCTCGAAAGGTTTCAAGGAAACTTTACAATTCTTTATGTGCTAGATATATCAGAGAACAGGATATATGAGATCGTAAGTGGTGCATTTGCTAATACCAAATTGTTATGGCAATTAGATTTAAAAAATAATGAGATACACCAGATTTCTATGTATACGTTTGCACAACTTAAATTTTTACAGGATTTAGAGCTTACCGGTAACCCAATCCAAAGTATTTGCCGATTTGGATTTTATAACCTCCCGAGAATTCGTATTTTAAACTTGCAAAGTCTATCTCTTGTGCATGTTGACAAAGACGCGTTTTCGGGACTTTTTTACCTTGAATACTTAAACATTTCAGATAACATATTAAAAACTCTGCCAGAAGGAATGGTATCTAACTTACCAAAACTGGTCTCTTTCCAAAGTGATGACGTTCTCTTTTGTTGCTACCTGACTAGCTTACAGGTTTGCTGCCCTCAACCTGTATGGTGGAAATGTTCAGCTCAGGTATTACCAAACCTGTCATATAAAATTTTATTATGGATTATTTTTACCGTAAATGTTACTTTAAACTCAATAGTGATTGCATCAGTATGTGTTCAAAAACATCAATATTTTCCTTTTGCTGCATGGTTAACTATTCTAATTGCTGGTTCGGATTTAGGCATAGCTTTATACCTTCTTATCTTAGGTATTGCAGATATGATCATTAATGACGGAATAATATCGTTGATGACAAAATGGACTTCTAGCGTTGTTTGCGTTGCAGAAATGATTTTGTCTTTTACCTCGCATGCATTTTCTATATTTCTTTCAACCTTCCTTGCATATATACGCCTCATCTCGACCCTTTTAATTTTTAGAAGTAGAATGATTAAGAAGTATGTGATACCAGTATCAATTTTAGGCTTCTTGTGTGTCATTACCATGGGAGCGCTACCGTTCAGCAAAATTTCTAACAAAACTGGATCATTCATATGCCTTTCCCCTTTACTGTATGCCAACAGACATTGTTGTTTTTGGGAACGAAATCTGTATTTATTTATTTTTGTGATTTTTACTCTCTTTATTATTTTTTCCCATGCCATAATTTTCAGAATTGCACAGTTATCAGGAAAAAAGTTTGAAAACATTGGTACAACTAAAGCTCTTTTTGCTAAAGTCATGATGATAATCTTATTGTCATTTGCCAGCTGTGCCTGTACCGTATATATGATACAATTGGGCATATCTGATAGAGAAAAGTCTCTTTATTCTGACATGATTTTGATACTCACAGTGTCTGTTTGTGGATTGACAAATCCCCTGAATCACATAAACAAATCGCGAGATGTGGCAACTCTCCTGAGAAAAATCTGGATTCAGTTGGGGTTATTCCTATTCGAAAACAACACACCCTTAGCCAAACTCTTAACCCAAAGTTCCTCTTGATAGGTACACACAGAATAGTGTAACCTCAACCATGTACATCGAAATATATAACATTTCCTTATATCCATTTACTATGCACTGCGTCTTCTCTGGATTGGTTCGAATAACCCCCCCAAAAAAAATTAATAAAATAAAAATAAAATAAAAATAAATAATAAAAAAAAAATACACCATCCGCATGCATAGTGCTGAATTTCATATGGGGATTGCATATTTTTTGCCCTATATCTCCATCACTAGCAATGTATCATTAACTCTTCCACCGCTGGAAGCGACTGTCGCCAAATTGTCTGTAGATCGCGGGATGCGACTGTAGTCTAATTTCAAGTTGGCTGCAAAATTATGAAACATTTGACCTGTAAAAAGACAGTGTGAACTCTCACTCTGAAGCTGACCTGAGTAAAATTGCACAATACACGCAAGTTTTTCTTATAAGAATCAAAATGAATTTGTTTTTAAACAGTTTTAGATATGAATGTGAGGTTTGTACAAGAGGAAAGGGTTTGTAACCTGCAGCTTTCCTGCATAAACTGACACGGTTGGCGTAAAGTCCTATGTAGCATAAAGAAAAACAAGTTTACATAATCTTGTTTATCTTAATTTTTTGTATTCAGATATATGTGATCGATTCAAAGGAACACAAATACATGAATTTTTAGTTGGAATAAATGGCAGCATGGGCAGAATAAAATTATCATTTGTTCAGAGTTTGGGAAAAAATTTAGTGTGTTGTTTGATCCTTCTAAAAGTAAATGGCTGTCATACCTAGACGATGATTCGTGTCACATAATAAAAATGGACGGAAGAGTAATAGAAAAAATTGATAGATATATTCATTTAGGAAACTGTGTGGGAGCAGACTCGTTATCATGCAATGTACAACGATGTGTTAGGAAATTACATTCAGAAGTTAATATCATAATGGCCCAGTTTGACATGCTTTCTCATCAATACGATACAAGTTACTTCAATCATATGCAACGTGTTTTTACGGTTCACAGCTATAGAACTACACAAGTCCAGGAATAGAGAAATTGTTCTTTGCTTGGCGTAAATCAGTACGCCACATATGTAAGTTGCCTTATAGAACTCATAATGTAGTACTGTCTGAGATATGTGAAGTAAGTCCGTTGGAGGTACAGTTACACTCACGGTTCTTTAAATTCATTCACAAACTAAATATGAGTGAGAATCCCTTGGTTGGATTTTGTCTCAAAATAATTCATAAGGGTCCACGATCGCCGGTAGGCAGATCGTTAAACTACTTATTACAGAGGTACAGTTTACGAAGGAATTATCTGTTGAATGATGTCAATTTCCATAGCAATCTGTGTAACGTCAAAGGGAATGTGGGCCATGCTCCACTAGAACAGAGGGCACATGCCGTGCTCATTCGTGAGCTGTGTGAAGTACGTGACGGAGGAATGGCCTGTAATTTAAACCAAGCAAAGGTGGTTCAACTGATCGATTATTTATGTACAAATTAATATTATGATTGGGATACGCATTGTCTTGATATTAATGTGAATTGTACTGTATGAACTGATTTTCATTTTCTATTTATGATTTGATTATTTGAATATTTTTTCTTTGCTCAATTGGAACTCCATGTACTGCGAGTACGAAAAATAAGGTACACACACACACACACATATATATATATATATATATATATATATATATATATATATATATATATATATATATGTGTGTGTGTATCTTGCTTTAGGTGTTTTGGGTCTTTAATTATAAAATACTTGCAAAATGGTGTGACCTTCGACTTTAAAAATGGCTTGTGACCATGGCACTGACCTTGCATAATGAACATGATGTATTTTGCTATTGCTGACATGTTGAAATGAATACCAAGAGAAGTTTTTAGGAACATGCGAACAACGACGCATGACAATGTAACTTTTTGTAAAGTTACGTTCACTTGCTCCTGCTTGAAGTCCATGTCGCATCGTGTCATTTCGCATATGAATGCAAGTAATGACATATATTGAACAGGAGTCAATACTTCTGGCATGCAAATATATGTGACCCCATATGGACACATTAAGCGCATAAATGGGCATTCTGACGGAAACAGCCGATTGAAGGCGTTGTTGGTCACAACTTTGATGACGTCACAGATGTAATAATTGGCAGTGTTCATGCTGCTTTCAACATGCCTGACTCAGGAACAGATAGTATCAACACAGAGAACAGCTCGGATTTTCACGGCTACAATGACTTTTATGGGAATCAGACCGATACAAGGAATTCAGAAAGACACTTTTACCGGGGGGGGGGGCACGTTGAATGACAGCATGAGCCGGCAGCACGAGGAGACGTGAGGCCTGACGACACTGAGGCCGTTGGCGTTATGCTGTGGCTCTGGTCTGCACTTGGGATTGGGGTATCCGGTCAAAACATACTCAAGTCAAAACGTACCAAGTTCAAAACATACTCCGGTCAAAATGTACCCAGGTACGTTTTGATCCATCAAAATGTACCCAGATCAAAATGTACCCAACTCAAAATGTACCCAGGTCAAACCGTCCCCATCGTTTTCCAAGACGGAGTACAGGGTTTCTCATCATATTCTCGGCCTTTGTTGCTCATTTCGTTGCTGTCAGTATAAATGATCCCAGTGTAATTGGACGTTCGTACTGGATGCAATCGACCAAAAAATTTGGTTTGTCTGTAAGAGGATGTATTGTGCATTATTCATGCTACTGCTGATAAATGAAAACACACATTTGACGTCATATGTGTAAGATCCACTATCATTATGACTACCTGTCAACTAACTTTAATTCAACTTAAGTGCAATAAAAGCTCCAGACAATTCAAGATGTAATGGTACACAAAGAAGAGAAGCAGAAGTCAGTGAGATAAAAAAAACAACAACATAAAATCAAAATGACGGTCACAGTCATTGTAGTTAGAAGAAGTATGGGTAGAAAATTCATAAATAATACTATGACATAAGAATTGATACAGAACTGAACAAAACTAGGCTAATTATGGATTACAAACGTGGCAATCAATAATTTTGCTAATCAATTAAATAAGGTATGAGGAAAAACCAGGGTAGGAATGGGTGTTTATTTTATCTGTTATTAACTGAGGTGTATTGTTCAGAACATTGGGAAAATGATAGGCTTACTGTATACGTTTTTAGTAAGATTATAAGATGGAATAGGAATACAGGGTGTATTTCGATTTCTAGATGCATAAGGGTGAGTGGCAAGTATTCCAAGGTGAAAACATTTGGCTAAAGTATCCAAGAATATCATTTTTAGAATGTCGATAGTAAAATTTAAGAAACCTGGTATGCATAATGTCAGATAACTCAGAGTAAATTGTTGCTTAAAAAGTTTTTCAGTATGGGCATTGTAAGTGGTGCAATATATTGTGTGTATGGCTTTCTTCTGACGTTTGGTTATCCTGTCACAGGTAAACCCAGTGAAGAATTGAATAGTTAAGATGTGGGAAAAGAAGATAATTGTATATTTGAAGAGTGCTTTAGTAGGCAAGAAGTTGCGAACTTTTTCAAAAAAGTCCAACAATTCTAGAAAGTTTATTTGAAATTTTATTGATATGAGGTTTCCAACTCTTAAGGTTCATTGATACGTAGTCGTAAAAATCAAACTGGCTTTGTCTTTCAATGGCAGTATTGGCTATTTTTAAGATGAAGTTGAACAGTTTGTTGCTGAGGCAAAGGAATAATCATGTATTTAGTTTGGAGATGTTCAACGATAATTTGTTAGCAATCACCCATGTGTACACTTTGTCTAATTCAAGATTAATTTAGCCAGATATGCAACCTTTGCTTGAACATGGATCTTGATCAAACAGGCATAAAAATCTCAGTAGAGAAGTATCGTCATCATCCACAATAGAAAAGATTTGGAAGAAGCTGTTTGCATATCATTTACATATGTAATAAAGAGAAGGGGGCCGAGAATAGAGCCTTGTGGTGCACCACAAGTAACTGGAAGCAATATTACCACTCAACATTTAAACTTACATATTGGTATCTATTTAGAAAAAAAAAAAAACTTCAAACCAAAGCAGGGCAGTACCTGTAATACGGTAATAGTTTAATTTCCTCAGCAGGATATTGTGATCGAGAGAGTCAAACGCATTTGACAGATCAAGAAAAAATCAACATCAATAAATTCATAAGCAAGAGCCTCAGTGGAATGTAGCTTCCTAAACGCATGCTTGTTTTGTGAAGTAAATTACGTGAAGTGAAGTAAAGTTGGTTATAGACAGTTTTCTCAAACATTTTTGCAAAAGCTGCCAGAAAAGTAATCGGCCTATAGTGATCGAGAATGTGGTTATCATCTTTTAATATAGGCCTAACTTTGGCAATTTTCAGTTTGTCTGGGAAAACTCTAGTATTTAGAGACTGATTTATGATGAAAGTCAAAGGAGGCGCTATGTGTGTATTTATATCCTTCAAAAGTTTCATTGAAAGATCGTCATTTCTTTTGCTAGTTTAAGGTTTAAGATCACTGATAATTGTTTCAATATCTCCTGGATCCACATGTGCAAAGGAACACATTTCTTCAATCTAGCTGGTACGATATGTAGAAAAAGGGACAAGATTGCATGTGACTTGTTTGGCAGGCAGCTTTGGGCCAATATTTATGAAGAAAAAATTAAACCGTTCAGGTATTTCATGTTCCTTCATTATCCTTGTTTTTGGATTCCCTTTTAAACTTTTCGCACTGCGTAGATTATTTTTTTTCTTCAATAAACGAATGTTATTGTGACATATTTGCTGAAAAACATTTAAGTTCTGTTTAGCAGTGTAATTTATTTACTTATTTATTTTCTTATTTATTTACTAAATTACTTACTTATTCATTCATTTATTTATTTATTTATTTATTTATTTATTTATTTATTTATTTATTTATTTATTTATCTATTTATTTATGTATTTATGTATTTATTTATTTATTCATTTATTTATTTATTTATTTATTTATTTATTTATTCATTGACTTATTTATTTATTCATTCATTCATTCATTCAACAATTTATTTATTTGTTTATTTATCTATTTATTTATTTTATGGACTGCAGTGTGTTCAAGTTCCTTCCACAAGTTATTCTGATATTTGATGGATCCAATGGTACCATTTTCCATCCAAGGGGGTCGCTGCTGCTTGTATTTACTCTGCTTTACAGTTTAATTGCTAATTTTATTTTTTTTTGCATCAATAATTATATTTATTAAATCATAATAATTTGAACTGGTGTCACTACGTACATTTTGATCCAGGACAGTTAAGAAGTCAGTATTAGTGATTTCTTGAACAAAATTATGTATTGATTGGTGATCATTAGATTCTAATTTGATATATTTGAGAGGGCGTTGCAAATTAAGCTTTTTGTTGAAGCAAATAAAGTAAGGTATATTGTCCGATAAATTTGATCAAATGATGCCAGCTGAACTGGCTTTCTTTGAATTAGGAAGGTTACAAAATATCTTATCAATTAGGGTTGCCCGTCCCGTCGAAAAACGAGTAGGTAAAATGATTTGCTGCCAGAAGGCACTGTTCCACATACTTTCTAAAAATTCAGAGTATTTTTCCCCGAAGTTGATTTGCAGTAAATCTATGTTTGTAGAAATACCAATATAATCATTTGTATCACGGGGTGGCCTATAAATATTGCAAAGCGTTATTGTATTTTGTAAACCATTTTCAAAGATGTCAATAAATTGGCATTCCCAAATGGTTTTAGGAGAGTAAAATTCAATAATTTTGAAATCTTTATGCAAATAAATCAATAACCACCGTGTGAGCTACAAGTATCTTCACGAACAGTTGGTATATAGTTTTCAAAGAAAATTGAATATTATGAGTTCAGGTCCATTCCTAAATTTTATTTAGTGTACTAGTTGAAAACATTCACGTAAAGAGGCAGGATTGAACTTGTGTAGCAAACACAGTCTTGAACCTTGGTTTCATTTCATCGAAACAGCAACGACCGCCTCCATCGCCTTTTTCTTTTGCGGTAATGACATCCCTATTTTGGATACATATATATATATATATGTGTATATATATATATATATATATATATATATATATATATATATATATATATATATATATATATATATATATATATATATATATATATGTACATATATATATATATGTATATATATATATATATATATATATATATATATATATATATATATATATATATATATATATGTGTGTGTATATATATATATACAGACAGACAGAGAGAGAGAGAAAGAGAGACAGAGAGAGACAGAGAGAGACAGAGAGAGAGAGAGGAAAAAGAGAGAGCATTTTGTAAGTCACCATCTATGCAAACTTTATAGCAAATTGTTCTATCATTTTCAGACTTTGTGGTTTTTTTCGAATTAAAGATATTTGTAACAGTAGTCATGTTTATGCCACGCACATTTTTTGTGTGTTCAATTCCTGTTAAATACTTAATGTGTCCAGAAGTTGGTTTATTTCAGGGGTCAGTTTGTTTACTAGCTAATGTGTTACCTGACTTCTTGGGTCATTGGGTGTAGTCACTATCTCCATGCTCACTGCACAAAAACGATACGGTTTGGGGGTCACTATAAAAGTAGTAACCTCTGAAGAACAATAGAAGTATGCACTGGAGCCGGTTGGAAAAGCTAATGCCTTAATAAAAAAAAATTACTTCGCCTCTCAGTTGGTTCAAAACGATGGTAGTGGCGCTACACTTACACTTGAGAAGAAAACCAACCAAGTCCTGGGAAACTTAGTTATCGTGGAAAAAAAATGTTGGGATGGATTGCTTAACTGACAATTTATAAATCTGGTGGACCTGCTGATCTGCCAAACAAAGTTCTTCATTTATTCCCTCCACATATTGCTCGTTCTTCAACAAAATTATTTAACTTGTCACTATCCGAAGCCACTTTTCCCAAGAAAGGAGCCAAAGTTTTAGGTTTGTTTCAAAGGGAAGAAGCTTACAATACAAAAAAAATAAATAAATAAATAAAAATGCATGCCTGTGCCTCTTTTGTGTTCCTCGTCAAAGGTGTTTGAAGCAGTAGTATTTAACAAACATTATGATTTTTTCACTCTGCATAAGTTATTGGCAAGCATAAATTCTGGGTTCAAACAGCTTAATAACACAATCAATCAACTGATTAACATTGTAAACAAATTAAGTACTGCTAAAGTTGAAGGAAGGGAAGTGTGTATGGTATTTTGTGATATTTTCAAAGCTTTCAACAGAATTTGGCATCAAGGATTGCTTTCAAAATTGAAACAATGTGGTATTTGTGATCATCTGTTACCCTGAATTAAATCTTGGTTATGTCACATAAGGCAAAGGGGTGTGTCTCTTCTCCATCGTTAAATATCGATTCTGAAGAGCCTCAAGGCAGTGTTGTAGGTCTTTCACTGTTTCTTATCTTCATTAATGATCTAGTTGATGACTTAACATGTAAAATTGACCTATTTGCCGATGACACGACGTTATTGGAAATTGTCAAAAATCTGGAGCAGACAGCCATTATTTTAGATGAAAAATTGACAGCTGTAGAGAACTAAGGGTGGAGGTTGGGGTGGGGGTTGGCCAAATGAAAAGTTAACTTCAGTTTGGGAAAAAACAGAGGAAATATTAATGTCTATCAAAACCAAAAGGTCTGACCACCCCATTCTTAAATTCATAAGACTTATGTTAAAATAGATCTTTCTACTATGCGGATGGACGCATCATGGCCGACAGTGGGTATCCATTTCTGTTGTAGTTATTTACTCCTAATCGTGACAGTGGATATTTACCAGCTGAGCAAACAAACTTCCATTATCTCTGACCATTCAGTCTACATTTATAGGTCCCTGGAACGTTACGTACGCCCTTTGACTTTTAAACCAAAGCTCTGAATAGTAACAAAATAAAATCATGATAGACTGGCCATTAGTATGGAAACATTATGTGCACATTTTCTGTGGAACTGTACACAGTAATATATGTGTCTTTTCATCCCCAATCATTCCTGATGGTCATAACTATATTCCACCTCCAAACTATATTTTCTGGCTCTAAAAAAGTGGCAATGACCTGATATCAGCAACCTTTGTTTATAGCCTCTCCTCTTTCTGGTAATTCTAGGGCCAGTTGGGGACATAAGTGTTGAGTTGCTTTGAGTTAACTCTGGATTTAACCATTTGCGTAAAGTCAGGTGTTGTGGTAAACTGAGGCTGAACCATGAGTTAACGCTGAGCCTGCCTTCTGCTTGGTTAAACACCATAATCAAAATGTCAGTCAGCAGGGGGACAAAATTATTTTTTATGTGTTTCTATTACTTAACAAAAATTTTGTATCGTGGAGTTCTGGTCAATGTGAAGCTGAATGTAGAGTCAGTGAAATAAAATAGGTGGTGATCGAAATGGCTGCCATCTGGAGTAGATAAATGACCTTAAAATTCTTGATAGGCTCTTACAGAAAACAAAAATACAGCAGGGTAGAAGGAATCCGTTACACAAATACGATGATGACAGATTTCCCGGGCTTTTTCGGTATGCAAAGTAAGCCGTTATAGACATTCTATGGCCGGTAGAGAGACAACTGCAACGTGTGCGAAAATGGGATGTCCCCCCCCCCCCCGATTTCTAGCTTTCGACTTCAGTGCAGTTCTATGGAAGTTGTAATGCTGGTTCAGTTGGAATACATATAGGCACTATAAGCAGGGTGATGAAGAATGACAGAAAAGCACTGGCTTCATTGTACAGACAGGACATCATTTCCCACAGAACCAAAATGCTAGGAGAGTTCAGGAAACATTTATTGTCGTTCATTTTTACATTATTATATGAAAAAGATATATATATATATATATATACATATATATATGGATATATATATATATATATATATATGTATATATATATATATATATATATATATATATATATATATATATATATATATATATATATATATATATATATTTATACATAAACACAAATATGCATGTGCATATATAGATACATACAAAAGAAATTATGTATCATTAAAATAAATTTAGTGTGACAGGTAATGCACATCTGGTCTTGTATTTCTCATCAGTATGGCAATGTGTGTGCAGTGGTCCCTGTCTAGATACCCCACTCCAATGAGAGATCACCTGCCTTGAAAGACCACTTTCATGATCCTTTGCTTAGTACATTCTTGTTTTTAGGCCCCATTAAAGTGCATCTGTCTGGAGAGACCAAAATGTTGTCATCCCTACAGATGGCCTTTCAAGACGATTTCACTCAAAATATGTTTAAATATATGGGAAAAATATAGTTGTAATCACCTCATTTTTCCGACTGTGGCAACATCAACGTGGATTCTGCGTCATCATGAAATTCATTTTTGAGACTGAAGATCTGTGATAGAAGTTTGACTGCATTTTGGGACATGGATAACATTCTGACAGACAAAGTTCTTACTTTTTATCCTTTCCATTTTTTCTTATCAACAGACTTTTGCTTTGCCTTTCGTTTAACGTTTTGCGTCTCGCAACTGCTCTTTTTGGTCCTCTTGTCATGTCATGTTTTGCATTGAATTTGCCTGTTATTGTGTCCCAGAAGTTTTCCTCCCCCCCCCCCCCCCATTTTGCCATCATTCTTGGGTTTGAATTATATTTTTGTGTTTCTCCCCTTATCCCAAAAGCTGCTTCGTTGTATAGTTCACTTATCCAACCATGTTTTACCCAAATGGCAAGAAAGTTCATGCTTGTACATGTGTACCAGTACACATTACCAGAATGACGAAAGTGGGACAAGTTTATTTTCGATGTGGACCACGAGTAAAGAAGTAACAATGGGGACATCATGAATCTGAATCAACTTCAGGTTGTCTAACCTGCAACTGAAGTTAACCGTCACCAGACCAGTTGTTGTCACACAACTCCAGTGTTAGCCCAGAGTCAAGCCGAGATTTCAAAACTCCTTCATTTCAGAGGTACCTCTGGGTTCAGCCCAAGCTTAGCACAGACGTATGTAACTGGCCATTAAATGAGACAGAAGGGGAAGCACAAAGTTGTTCCTCGTAAATATGTCAATATCATCAAGCAGGGAACCGTAAAACTATGGTGTATATAGCTACAGACGAGCTCCGATAAAATTCCTGCACATAGGGCATATGTTGACTTTTTCAACCCAGTTCATGCAGCAGTCCGCATATCCACAGTTCAAAATTCCATAGTTTATTGTTTCGTCCATGCAAATGTTTTGGATTCCCAAATCTGCAATAGTTAATGTATCAATGAAATGCTCATATAGAAATGGTGTCTTCGTAACAATATTTTTTTTTTTCACAGTGATGACCTGTCTATAAAATCAAACTGCATTAAAACTGTTCATGATTTACATACTTAATCATGGTTTGTTACGCTGCCGATATCTTGTTTGATCTCACAGTCCTCACCACTCCACTTTTTCAAGCAAGAGCTGCACCAGAACTGGATTCTATGCTTTTTGATTGGGATTTTTCCTGTTTGTAAAGCCCTCAGCATTCGATCGAACAAGTCCCGTGACTCAAATAAGGAGTGATTTTTCCTTTCCTTTGATATTGAAAGCTAAATGTTGATGTTTTGGCAATTCTTGACAATCTCTGCTTTTGCTGTATATGACTTTGCTGTTATTTTGGGGCTCGAATTTATGAATGTGGTGATTTTTATTTTATTTTTTTTTTTTTGAGTATTTGGTCAAAACGGCATTAACCATTTTTTGCTGTGGGCTGTGTTCTCTGACACATAGGTATAATATAATGGAGGTACAGCTATGCTGTAATGTTCCAAATAAACAAACGTCACTAAAGCAATATAGGCTCACTGTCTTGCTTTGCTCTAAGGTGTGCTGACTCACTAGTATGGAATACCAAAAAGTGGCAAGTCTACCACGTCTGTTTTTATCGAATGGCACCACTGATGAACTGTGTTATTCAAGTGGCTAGGCCTACGTTTGGAAGAAAACTAACGTTTGTATTTAATGAAGAATATTTCAAAGGCTGAAAGGACTTGTTGAAACCATCAGTTGCCTTTTCTGGGTGGATGTTTAATAGAATTTGAGCTTTTAATGTGGCGACGTGTATTCTAACATGTCTGAATTTATTGGAACTAAATGTCGTTAGCGCCAACACAGAAATTGTAGAACACACAAGGTCGGAGCTGAAAAGACCAATTTCTAATGGACCAAACACATATGGCCTGTATGAACGTTCATCTGCAGCTGATACAAAAGTATATTTTTGACCAAATATGCAGTTTATACATATCTAGTTGGAGAATTTTTTTAATGAAGACATGTACCCCCAGAGAAGGATTAAAAAAAAAGATGTTTACTAAGTTGATATGCTTCATAGACTTGGTATTTAATGGATGTTTCAATTCGGGATCTTGCAGGAAAATGTGTTTCTACATATTGACGACCACCTTAAACACTGGAGATTCATAGGGTTATTCACATTTGCAATCTATTCTTCAAGGTCGTCTGTCAAATTCCCCTGAATCCTGGGTAGGATGTACGTTGACTGAGTCTCTATTAGGTATATTAAAATAATTGTGCTTCAGGTATTTTAAGATTTAAGCAAACATTTTTCATACATCAGTGAAATTGTCTCTCAAACCCCTTGACCGATTCGTTTTGACGTTGAGTATGAACATTTCTGGAAATTCCTGTGTACCATTCTATTTATTAGCACGTGTGAGTCAAGGAATCACCAATCAGGAGGAATCAAGATCTTTTTTATTTGACCAAAGCTTTGCAATGGTATCGTTACAAGTAACATTGTGGCAATGTAAGATGGAAATACAGATGTAAATTAAAATGCAAATACATATTGGCCTGGGTAACGCATATTAAGATCTTCACAAGATTCTAATCATATGCATTACCCCCCCCCCAAAAAAAAAGGTTAGCAGATAAGTACATTATAAACGTACAACTGGGACAAATAAAGAGTGTGTTTGAAATCAGAATATTAGTTCAGTTAGAATTACAGACATAGCAGTTATGGATTGTACATGTTGATTCATAATTGTTTAAACATGATACTTTGGCATAATTAGAAAAACCGAAATAACTGTGGGTATCAAGAGCAGTACCCTTTATTCCATAATAAGATAACTTTTGTAATAAAATGCAATGATCTATGGTATATAATGCTTTTTCAGAGGTCCATAAATAAAGTAATTGGGATTTTCCCTCTGTCTATTTCAGTAAGAAATTTATCAACAAGCTCTATTGTTGCATATTCAGTTGAATTAGTTCTCCTAAATCCATACTGACTAATATAGAAGAGGTTATGAGACTGAAAATATTGATAAACTTGATCATACATGACTCTCTCACAGATTTTCGATGTAACTGCTAAAACGGAAATGGGCCTATTATTTTCTAACAAGGAGGGATTATCTTTTTTTTTTGAACAGGTATAACTTTTGCAATGTTTAGAATGTCGGAAAATATACCAGCCGTTAATGAACAGTTTATTACCATAGAGATTAGTTGATAAATCTCTGTTTTAATATTCTTTAAAAAGTTAATTGAAATTCTATCAAAGCCAAAGCTATGATTTGGTTTAACATTGTCAATCAATTTCAAAACCATGTCACTAGTGACAGTGCTGCAGGAAAACATATGTAAAATTGTGTTATTTAAATAGTCGTAAATGATCTATCATGTAAATTAGTTATATGTGAGGCAAATTTAGGTCCAACATTCGTAAAACATAAATTAGATTCGTTTGCTATTCTATTTTTGTCACATATAATTTCTCCATCAATTTGAAAGGAATCGGGAAACTCACCTTTTTTTCTAAGTCGATTCAGAATATCATTGACAGTATGACACGTCCTTTTTTGCATTGCGAATATAGTTTTTTAGAATTCTGTTATATGTATCGAGATTAGTTTGTGAAATAGTATAGACCTCACTCCCAATAGGCGTTTTTTTCTTTATAAATCTTTATACATTTAATCTCTATTTTGTATAGACTGTACAAGTCCTTGACTTATCCAAGGGGACTTTTTATGTTTATGTTTATTGTATTTAACCATCTTGATTGGAAAGTGCATTTCTAAACCTGTATGGATATCAGAACGAATTCTAGAATACGAGACATTGGGATTTGTATCAGTACTAATTACTTTGCAGAGACTACTATCATTAATATCCTTCTTTAGACTATTCAGGGCGTCGGGATCTTGGTCACGCACCTGAATGAATTTTGGGATAGATTCAGTTTTACAATGTAGGATATCTAAACACATAAAGTATGGAAAATGATCGGCAATACTCGTGGAAATTATTGCAGAGTTTGACAAATTAATATCGGTATTAGATAATTTTAAAAAGAAGTTATCTATGATAATCCCACGTCGAGCCAAAAGTCTTGTAGGTAGGATGAATTGTGGATAAAAGCTAAGGGATGTAGTGATATCAAAGAAACGTCTAAACTTTGAATTTTCGCGTATTGTTAGTAGATCGATATTGAAACCTCAACATAATACCACCTCATGATTTATGTTTTACAGATGTTGAAGTATAGGAGTTAACTAATCTTAAATGATTCGTCATTTTCATTCAGATCCCTAGGTGGCCTGTATATGTTTCCTCATAGTTTGTTCACATTATTTGTCATTTAACTTTAATAAACATACCTTCATACTCTTCAAATTTCTTTAAATATCAGTTTGAATAAATTCAATTGTGTTTCTAATATACATAGCAAGTCCACCTTTTGCTGCATATATTTTGCCGTGAGAGATTAGATTATAACAGACAATTTGGAATAAAGATAGATCACAGTAACGGTTTAGCCAAGTCTCTTATTGACATAGCGCACTAGCTCAGCATCCATGAGTATCAAGCAATGAAGAAAAATCTTAAGTTCATCAAATTTAGCATTTAAAGATCTGCAATTAAGACTTATGATAGAAAATTGATTCTGCATGTTTTTCAAATGATTTACCAGTTCATCAATATCAAAATAAGATTGTTTTATAAGTTTGGGTTCATACGAGTCAGAATCATTTTCATTAGTTGAAGAGATATGTAATAAATTTATAAGAGAATTTACACCAACACCCCCACGCCGTCAAGTATACTATTGACATTAGCCGTATTTCATGACATAGTAACAGACGACTGTTTTGTACATCTAGGATAAGTATTCTACCACAGAATACAGTTCCTGAAAACCTGACAATATAATTTACTGTAACATATGAAAATTGAAAGTAAAGAACTCAAAATTGAAGAAAAATGGGAAGACGCACAGTCCCTCAGGCACTAATATTTGCCTGCATGTTAGGAACATAGACAAAAAAAAAATGCTAAGACACCAAGACACTTGTCTGGAAATGTAAAGATTTTCAATAATGCACCACGAAATCTGCATTTATATATTGACATTCAAATTGCACGGCACACACAAAAATATGATGACATAATCATGAATACAATAATTAGTGATGTGTGAACAAATGAGCTGGTAAGAAAAATTCACACAGCGGCCATTAAAACGTATACATATCATTCAACATATGTTACTAGGACCCTCATAACTTGAGGGGAAGGCAAGTGTCTAATATCAATTTAGTTCAATAATGAATGGGGTCGTATGTGTAAATCATAGCTATATGAAATTTTGATTTTTTGTTAAAGAATTCGTATTAAGACTAGACTGTTGAGTAACATATACTATTAAGAATGATTCGTTCATTAAACAAATATTTGAAAGTCGGGAATAGGCTATAATAATAGTGTAATAAGGGAGCCCATCATCACACATGGAGAAAAAAGCGGATATTGTGTTTCATAGTACACACTATAGAACATTTTTTGATATATATTGTCATCATACAATTGTACTTTGTGGCAGACACCAATCGAGAAATACTATAATTATGCAGATATAAACATGACGAAATTCCATGGCATGTGGATCAGACTGCAGACATGGGTCTGTTCATATAAAATTTCCCCAATAGTATGTCACATAATCTGCATTTATAAACCAACTCAAATGTTACGGCACACACTTTATGCAACTAATCATGCATACAGTAGTCAGGGAAATGCAACGTGGTAACTGGTATTAAATTAAATTCACACAACTGCCATTGAACAATTATGCATGTCGTTCAGCATATACATGTACATACTCGGTCTCTGATATTTAGGGACCTAATACCACACAAAAATATATTGCACTTTATTCTTCTAAGTGCATATATTATATAAACATAGAATCACTTGCATCAGGGGAAAAAGTTTGCAAGAAGTATACAATGTCATTCCGAGTGGAAAGAATAGGCAATCTTGTTTCGGGCAGTCATATTCCTTTCAGTTCACTCCAATTGATAAAATAAGATTAGAATAATATAATATATATGGCACACATATGTTCCAATTAAAGAGAACGATTATATGATTAAGTCGATGTTATTCCACAACTAAAGCTTCAAAATTTATGGATACCTATAAATATGTCTGGTCATTGTTTAGGTATAAGTGTATTTGAATATGATAACTTTTCATTATATTTTGACATGAAGCATTTGTAATGACTAATGTAAGTGATTGCATGTACTTCATGTGCAGAGAGTTATAACTGGTCAGATTATAAGGTGTATATTGATAAGTACAATTGGTATTTGTTTGTGCAGTCTATTACACCAAGAGGAAAAAAGTGGAAATGCAATACTTACATAAATGTAAGAGACGAAACATAATGAGAATACATTTCATATAGCCTGGTTATACAGATATGGTTTATAAATTACCCAGATCAGAAAAAAAATACTGACCATGGAAGTACTTGTGTATGTACTTATCCATATTAGTACAAAAAACACACAGGTTCCACATATTTTTTGTATACTCAAGTATAAAACAAGAATGCAGTTCTGGTATGGTACAGGAAAAAAAAAAGTTCTGTATCATCTCGCTTGCATTTTAGATAGCAGTGAAGGTCAGTTTAGAGTTTGGAAAGTTTTTCCCGACATCGTCTTTGGTAATATCCGGGTATATGTGGTCATCTCCTTGTACAGACAGTTGAATGTAGGGCCAGTTTTTAAAGTGTATGATACTCGATTTTTTTTTCCAGCAGGTAGCTTGTGGCGTTTGTCTAAGAGCTGTTTTTCCAAGGGTCTCTCCAAGTATTTTATTATTATGCTTTAAGATTCTGTTTTCATGCAACAAATTGAGGGGAATCAGGGTGGGTACATTCCGTTTCTTTATAAAAAATTGTCCCGAAATTTTATTGAATTTAAGATTCCATTTGTCACCCAGGGTGACTTTTTATGTTAATATTTGTTGAAGCGGACACTTTTAATGGGGAGATGCTTATCCTTACAAATATGCAATATATTTACAAGTTTATCATAATTTGAGTTTGGATGAAGATCTAAATCATTATCTAAAGCTTGCATAAAATCTGTTATTCATTTCATGCACAAAATTTTGCGTAGATACAGGATCTCTAGTTACAATTTGAACATATTTAGGTAAAGCTTCAAAATTCAGTTTCTGATCCAAACATGTAAAATAAGGCAAATAAATAAACAAATTTGCCTTTTTGATACCTGATAAACAAACCTTATTGATCCGTGATAAACTGCCAAAAACATTGTCAATTAATGTTGCATTCCTGTCGGACAATCTGGTCGGTAAGGTTATTTTGGCAAGAAATCGAAGTTCTTCATTTCATTTAAGAAATCTAAATATTTTTCTCTTATATCATATTTCAAAAGATCAATATTAAAATCACCAAGAAGTAATTTATGAGACCACTCCCGAGACAGAACAGATAATATAGGTAATAAATCCTTGATAAAAGATTCAATATCTTCATTTCTGTGACGAGGAGGTCGGTAAATATTGCAAATTGTAAAATTTTGCGTAAAACCATTTCTAAAGATATCAATAAACTCTCCTTCCCGTAGAGTAATAGGAGTATCAATGTCCCTAATAAAAATTTTAACTTGTCAAATTTTACATTCAAACACTGAATATTTAAGCCAAATACGGAAAACAATTTTGAGAAAGGTCGCATGTAATCAGGAAGATTACTAGTCCCAAAGTAAGGGGAATCTGAAGCCACTGAAATAGCATGTTCAAATTCATCAGGACTATCAATTAAATTATTCAGATTATCCTTTATGAAACCACCAAAATTCTGGAGAATATTATTCACAAGGCTCTCTGTATTCATGTATTATATAATGTACACATAGAATTTATGGGTAAAGTAACATATTTAGGAATGATCACACTGGTTTTGAGTGCAATCATCAAAATACTGGTGTCAATAAACCAATATCGACAATTATGCGTCATCAAATTAAAGCAAATATACATAAATAGATTGAAAAGAAAATGAAAGAGCAAAACTATATGCAGAATTACTCGTTCTTGCATTTCCAAAAATAAAATTCGTGATCATACAACACAAAGCAAATTGCAAATTGCAACAAAATCTGAAACCATACACTAGAATAGGGATCATTTCAGATCTATGAATTATTGTAAATTCGTATGATGGTCCATACCAAAATATGTCGTGTGGATGTAGGATTGACAAAATGACAGAACATAAGACGAATATAAATAATTCATATTTTAAGGAAACAAGAACCAAACAAATCTTGGATAGTATTCCATAGGGACTACTTTGGTCAAGACATAGAACAAGAACAAAGAGGAAAGCAACCGAATAAGAGATCTGGTCACTGTATAGGTGCATCATTAATTGTCACCAAAAGTGTATGTATCGAAAAAGAAAAAGCAATACAAAAAAAAAAAAACAAAAAAAAAACCGGGGGCAGAGGCTATCAAAATGTATGATATGATAACGCATACATATATATGCATATATATATATATATATATATATATATATATATATATATATATATATATATATATATATACATACATATATATATATATATATATATATATATATATATATATATATATATATATATATATATATATATATATATACAAATACATACATATACATACACATACTCATACATACATGTACTCATATACACATATATGTGTGGAATACTGCAGTTGATTTAAAATAAATAAATATGAGAAAGGTCACTGCATTTAATGGTCACTTGGAAAGTGACTAAGCCATTTGGTAGATGACTCACAGTCATACATGTCTAAGGCACAGGAGAAACAAAAAACGTGCTTTCAAATAATGATTGATTAACAAATTATCCAAAATATAAGTGAATATACATGAAACTAAAGAATATGACGAGGGTCACAACATTTAATAGCCACTGGGTAAGTGACTTAGCGATTGTATAAATGACTCACAGTCGTACATGTCTAAGGCACAGGAACTAGAAACAAAACGTGCCTACAAATAATAATGGTTAACAAATTATCCAAAGTATATGTGAATATACATAAGATTACTTTTCAAACTTGGCATGGGAGCACAAATTGGGTCACTGTCTAAAGCAAAGCAACCATGAAACAATTTTATAAAGAACATGTTATACTATTAGAAAGCAACTTTTTGTGAAAAAGAGAGAGAGAAAACAGTCTAAGGTCCATATTTTTTCAGTGAATTCACGAGAGTTCGTGTCGAGTTTTATACAGAACTGGTCAAAAGTGAAGGACAAGTTCATTTCATTCTGGAGGTAGTCCGACAAAATCTTTTCTTTCTTTGTTTTGGGGTACATCAGGTAACGTCTGTAAATCTTCAGCTGCACATATGGCCAAATCTTAAGGTAGTGGACACTAGATTTGGTCTTAATGTCCAAATGCAGCTTACGTCTTTCATCCATTATCTCCTTTTTCAAGGGCCTAATAGCGGGTGGAAGGTCCGGGGTAAGTGAAATCTTGTCAGGGTGGTTCTTGAGGTTCTTGGCACTTGACAACCACCTGTTTTTTCTGGTCAAGATCAGTGAAATGCAAGTATATGCTAGCATCTCTTTCCCGACTCAGGCGATGGCAGGCACTAAACGGTGTTGATTCTGCATCCTCAACTTTAGGGTGGTCCCTTGCCAGATTGATGCATGCACGTTTTGTCTCCTGGACACTTTCTCCACTTGCACGTTTAACACCCTGGACTATCAAAGCCCAGTTCCATGCCATGGATTCTACCAACCATAGAGCATGACACACGTACACATATATACACACACACACACACAAAAAAACTGTTGAACTATGACTCAACACTTTGTTCAACTATAACATCACATCTTCAATCAATAAGGAATGCCAAATAGAAGAAACTGTAGGTAAACTGTTTCAAATAGAAGTTTGCAATCGTGTCAACAGATGGCGCTGTATGTAAACGATGTATGTAAATGAAGCATCTAAAAATGTGAATACCCCAAAACTGTTTGTTTTAAATTTCAAGCATGGGAACACCAAAATCTGTGTCTTTTGGACAGATGAATGTTATCCACTCTTGTAACACAAAACAGTTTATTATAAATTGGTTGATGGAGTTTGGGTTAGTGCTGATACTAATGCCAATTAAAGATCAAGATGCAGCCATCTGATTGGCAGTTGCTTGCTGCCCATGATAGAACATGGGGTAATGTAATGGTAGATAATGGTGACTGAATTAAATGGTGTTGGCATTGTAAGCTAAATGTATTTGTTGTCTGTACCAGTATATTTTACGTATCGAGTTGACAGAAAATAGTTCCATTTATGGACTTAAGGGCTTCATTGCGGGCAACTCCTGACACTCATAGTAAAACTTTGATGCACTACATCAGATCCAGGTACCATTTAATATTCTACAATATCGATATCTGTCGCTTATGTAATTGCAATCATAAAACATGTTGCAGTCAGCATTATATGGTATAGCTAACACCCATCAGGGAATCTCATGACATGAACTGGCGCAAATTTCTGCATGTGGCACCCAAGGAAGTCATGAGCGATGATACGATTCATTGTATCTGACATAAAAAAGGCATGGAGTCTAATTAGTGTATTGTGAAATGTTTTTCACATAACTCATGCAGGTAAATTAAATAAGATTTTTTATTTTTTTTGCACAAATTAACTTGAAAAATGTTCTCTTCCTCACCTACTGTAACAATTAACAAACTGCATGATGGTTTCAGCCCCTTTTTAATGGTAGTGACTCTTCACCCGGGGTTTTAAGGAAAACCAAGGGAAGAGTTTCAGACTTATGCCACTGAATAATATTAAGAACTTCTGTGGGAATAACCACCACATTTTAAGATGACATTCTTTCTAGTTCTTATTTTTTAACATGTTTATTTGCCTCATCAGGAAAATATAAGTTTTCACAGTAAGGCAAGCAACAGAATATAGATTTTATGAAATATTGATGAACAAAAATGAAAACACATAAATATTTGATTACGTTCCTTTCTGTAAATTACACAAATGATTCATACGTATTCTCAATTACAAAAGAAAAAAAAACTGTAGTTGACTAACGTAATGTAAAAGAAACAAATTGTGCTTCAGCAATCGCAGCACTTATAATAAATTTAGATCAGTTGCTGTTATAACTATACATGCCGCATGTGCCAATAATATGTCGACTGTTTCTGCAGATTTGAAATCACATATAACAAGTGAGAGTGCCAAGGGGCTACTTTAAAATTTGATATCTTGTAATCATTTCTGTATATATCATGGCGCTAGTTGCCCCAATTATTTGTATAAAGTTCCTTAAGAAATAGATCAAATTTGTGAATATGATATTTTGGTAGATATCGCTAGGTGGTCGCCTTAAGCATGATCATCATGGCAACACATAATAACCCATCCTATAACCTAGCTTGACTGACAAGTCAGATGAGGTAAGAACCGCATGATCGATATAACAATCAATGCAGGGTTATACCCATCTTCAATGGAACAATCAGCATCTCTTTGGGTAAGTTATTTTCCTCAAGCTTGTCTTACGATTATGGCCAGGGAGGTTAACTTCATAAATGGCAACTATGAAACTTCTAAGTGCGTCTTATCTGCAATACCAAAATATGAATTAAGAACATTTTTATCTGTCACTATTATAGTTTATTCACTTTATCTCATAAAACGTCCAATTGGAATTCTCTATCACCCTGATGTTAAAAACGTACGTACAGTTTGGATTCACTTTCGATCTTATGTACCGAACAGATGGTTGCTTGAGTTTCATTTTGCATACTCGTGTGCCTCACGTTGGCAAGTTGGCATGGAAATAACTGACGACAGTAAACACATTTACATTCACGAATTGGTTCAGAGACGAAAATGTTTGTCTTTTGAAAATGTCACTATTATGTCAATAGATAATAATCTGAAAATAATTATACAGCGGCTCCGATTCGAGCAGAGACATTTGATATGTTTCTCTTTTTCCAAACTGTGGGCAAAGTAATTGATTATGAATGTATTGGAATAATATGTCGGTCCAAAGTATTATTTTGCCTTTATAAGATACCAAACATTTTGATATTTCGTTTGAAGTTTCTGTGGATATGTCTTAGTGCGTGTAAAATACCTATATCATTTGTTAATAGGGTGAGACCAAAAATGTGTTTCCAACACTATATGTCTTTGTTCCATGTATCTCGCGATGGAGATCATGCCAACTTTTATTCAAGCCTATCACCTGACTGTCATGGAGCCAAGTTACTATCTTCACAGTATTCGATGGGTATCAAATACTGGAGATACATTCATAAAAAGTTAGAAAAATATGCCTGGATTTATGCCAAACGTCATATGCCATCAGCTGTTACTATCAGATTCTGGAGTTAAGTCGCACCAGTACACAAGAAAATACAACTCAAATTGCGCCAATTTGAATTTCCGTTCATAATTAAGTGTAGATACATTAATGTATCTGTGCGACGTACACGGTTGCAAGATGCCAGGATGCCGTTAGATTTATGTTTCAACCATTGTTGGAAATCCGTCACATCAACTTCATACTATATGTTCATCCAGGTAAAAGTTAGAGGGTGGATCCACCTCCTTATGAAAGGACAAATTTAGCTGTTCTACTATTTCATCTCTCTGCCAATTTATTACAAGTGCCAAACATTGAATACAGCCAACAGCTCACTACAAATAAACAGATTGGACGACCCATCAAATTCAATTCACATGGGTATGCAAATTTGCTTTACAGTATTTATGATCAACCGCATAGGTTTACCATATGAACTGCTTTTCAGATCTCATTCGTTTGCCAATCTACTGCTAACCCAACATGTATATGAAGGGATTTTAAACATAAGATCTAACTATAAATTGCACATTATCAGGGGTAAACCAGCTATATAAATAAGTTGGTCATCTGTCATGGCCATATAATCAATATCGTAACCTGCTGTTTTATCCTATAAGGAAACAGCAAAATATATATAGTGTATTCAAGCATTCCTGTAATATTTACTTCATTTTCGTTATGGTATTATCGCAACTTTAGGGCACAAGATGTTACATTGCTTGAAATTTCAATTTTACCCTCAATTAAACAAGATTTGCATTTTATAATCCAGGCTATGAATATAGTGACCTCCACTGACGTATCATTCAAGATACAGATCATTGATATATTATGGCAATAAATAAATGAGTATTATCATAACTGTCCTTACGGTGGTCTTGCACTGCTAGATGGTCAAGTAGTTTCAACAGCCATACTGTTCAAGCTCTTTCTTGAAAAATGCCCTTCCTTAGCCCTCTCTATCCCAGGCTACGTTGCCAATATTTACGTAAAACAAGCTATTATTATTTCTCTACATATACTCCTCAGAATACAGCTTATTAGTGAGATTGACATATCATGTTATTCACTGTTTCGCCATTTATTATATACGAGGAACACATAATACATTCAGGTATGAGAAAGATACGTATTATGTGGAGGGAAGTATAAGGAAACGGGATCGAATAATCATATCACTATTACGACAAATGTGCTACAATATGTTCCAAAACCCCTGTATTGACCAGCATATACACGTTAATATACCTGACATGAAAACGCATTTTCTGTGACGTTAGCCTCAGATCAACTAATGTTTCATGATACAGTGTGGATGGAATTAATCAAAAATAAGGTACTCGTACCTAATGCTAGAATAGAAATAATTGGAAGGGGTGGAAATAAACTAGTGGGTTCGAGAACGTTCTGCATTCTGAACAAAGTGTATATTGCAGTTATTATGGAGCCTGAACATTGTGCTTTACGAAAAGTTACATCCGAATATTTATTTCTACACCAAGACCCTAAACCATGCAAAACTGAAATGTATATAATACTACCTCGCACCATATCATTTCATTTACTTTATAGAAATACAGACAACATCCAGAGTATATCCTTTTTGGGGCATAAAATTTTATATATTAGCTTAAGTTCGAAGTGTCGTCAGATTTATACTTTAGGGATATCAATCTGTTCTTATGATAAAAATAACATACCTCCAACCACATTGCTTGTAAACAAGTCATCTATGCACCGATGTAAAAATCTCGGACTTTAAAAAATCTTTCTCGTAAGCATTACCATTGCAGAAGCTTCAAGGACAATCACCCTGTTGTTCGAGATTTAATGATATATATCATTTGGACATGTGTATCATTTCTTGCATGTCCAATTGTGCTGAATGTAACCAACAGCTTTTGCCTTTAATTAACGATATTGTATTTTTGTAAAGAAATAACCAACTTGGGATATTTATACCCCGTGGCCATTTCATAAAAGACGGACAAAATTGTCACACCATTAAGTATGATTGCACCATTTACACGCTTCCTAAAGTGGCAAACTAACTAATAGTCCACTGGGAAGAAGCAAGATGCGTATATCGTAAAGAGGCAGGCAGGCTCATCACAATTCATGACCAATGGCAGCTAGGCATATTTGAGTATGGCCTTGCTCTCACAAATACAACCTGCGCTAGAATTACGGTGCTTTGATGGAAATATTTTTTATTGGCCTGAAGTCTGTAAACGTATGTTGCCTTTTCCATATTTTCATTAAACATCTTTGGTCAACTTAAAAAAAAATCTTTTTAATGGTGTTATCTCATAATTTGTTTATAAATTCAATAAAAATGTAACAGATGAACGTAAACCTTCGAACTTTGATTTTGTTTGCTTGACTATGTAATACAAAACATGTTCTTTGTGAACTATCCTTTCGTTTTTACTGTCACTCGTTAGCAAAGTTAACGCTGTTTTTTTCACAGTTTACATCTTTTCCCTAGAAATATAATTTATGCTCATTCCAAAGTGACAACACTGCACTTTGGGAAAGTTCAATGTATACAATCAAATAAAATGGTACAGTTTTTGCAATCATGTTTTCTCTGCTGCCTAAGTAAACATCTAAAAGATCTCAACTATTTCTCTGCAACTGCTTAGAAATCACAAGGGCTCCTTCAAATAAACTATGGTGTAATTTGCTTTAATGATTGTGTTCTTCTTCAGCCATGGCTAACGTATGTTTCAGCTAAATTAAAAAAGTCATTTTCGATTGCTGCATTTATCTGACACTGGGTGGGTTAGTTGAAGGAAAAATCACATCTGCTGGGCAGTTTTTAGATAGTTTTTGTTTGGTATTGCTGCTGATATCAAGGAACATCCTGACCAATTATAGTACATGTCAGCAGCCTTGGCATACTAATAGCGGTTGTAGAAACCTTCATTTACGGCCATACTCATACTTCTTTGGTTCGGGTTGCAAATACATCACTACTTAGTGTGTTTTAAGATGGTTGCAATGTGGCGCTGCTGTTGTTTGCAATGGACATAACGGCAAATTTCAGTACATTTCAGCACTATTTACTTATTACTATGATTATACAAGCAGTCATGTATGGCTCCATTTATCATACTTACGTGTTATACTTAATAAGTTGATTGTGTCAGGCATAAATTCATAAAACATCTGGATATACATATATATATATATATATATATATAT
This sequence comes from Hermodice carunculata, assembly GCA_964020975.1. Taxonomy (NCBI): domain Eukaryota; kingdom Metazoa; phylum Annelida; class Polychaeta; order Eunicida; family Amphinomidae; genus Hermodice; species Hermodice carunculata. The sequence continues at coordinate 88,273,817 of OZ026618.1, read as the reverse complement.
ATATATATATATATATATATTTATCCACAACGCATACTTGGATTAACATGAAGCTTGGCTTGGACAAGCTTTGTTCTAAAAATCACTCATTTGCTGCTATTGATACAATTTTCCCTTTGGCGTAAATGATATAATGATATTTCTAAAGCTTGTCAGTCTGAAATGGTAAAATCTAGCATTGTACAACTTAAACTTTAAGTTGAATCCTTCAAAAGCTGTCCACAAACAAATTCTGTTGTATCTCTCGTCGCTTGTCCTCCACATCATTCGTCATGTCATTGGGAGAAAACTGAGAAACTCTTGCAATGTCAGAGGAATTTAGGCAAAGATAGACCCACCTTCGTCCCATCTACCCTGACATGCTGGAACAAGCAACTTTCTGACACAAGAGACAGCGAGTCACAATTAAAATTCAAATTCAAATGTGAAGTGTGAAAGGTATTACTTGCATGTATTTTATGCATGGTGCTGGTCTCTCCAGTTTCGTTTTGCAAACATCTGGCATAGACTGATTTGCTTAGGCCATTCTTAGCTTCACTATTATTCACCCGCAGTACATGTTTCCCCTCGGCCTGTGATAATGAATGCCCAGCTCAAAATTGAGCGTTTCATCTTGTTTGGCAAAAAAATTGCGAATCATATCATATATTAGATTAAAAAATTACCTACAGATGACGAACATACAAACAAGCATGCAAGCAAGTTAGTAAATAAATGAACATAAATAAAGCATCTTACATTGATGTACACCCATTGCTGCTCGTTCATGCAACTGGTGATGTTTTTACTAACTCACCACCTCAGGACAGTGACTACTATGATACTGATCTTTATAAGTGCATTTTCCAAAATGTGCACGTTTTTGTCTTGAAAACCTAAGACGGTGTAATTCCAATACATAAATTGCATTTAAAGACGCTGTGCCAAAAGCACAAATCTCTTTGAAATTCAATTTAAGCCTTAATATCCAAAGCCTATGTGATACCAGTGCCACTTCACTGCGGCGCCCTGAGTGTATAACCAGTCAGGTTGGGACAGGTTACACTTCAAATGGTTTTATAAACTTTTATCGTGAAAACGAAAATAGCGATGCAGATGTCTGAATGGCTCATCTGAGAGCTTTATGCTCAATAGAATATGCCAAAGATGCATTTGCTGCTTTTTTGGGTATAATCAATTCATATGTATGTATGTATGTATGTATGTATGTATGTATGTATGTATGTATGTATGTATGTATGTATGTATGCATGTATGTATGCATGTATGCATGTATGTATGCATGTATGTGTGCATGTATGTATGTATGTTTGTGTATGTATCATTGATTCAAATAGAGTGGGAATACAGCTGAAGTGCATTAAAAGAATAGGGACTAGGTTGCTTTTATATCCGGACACGCAGGTTTTTGTTCCCATGATGCATGTTTGTGACACCTAGCAACCCAAGCCTTTTGAAGTCAGGTGGATCAGCAAAGCCCATAACATTACAGTAAACCTGAACGTTTCATCCTGCATAACATGACGATTTTTGGAATTGTCATCTTGTAAGCTCCCTAAAGTGCATATTATTATCTTTCAAATACACCCAGGTGTGACAGGAGGAAATTTCAATGCTATTCTTTTTGGCAACATATAGAGAGGCTCAACTGATATCTGATATTCCGTATGTTAATCTATGGAGAAAAAGTGAGGGTCATGGAAATTGACCACAAGATACGGGTGGTCAACCGTGGACAGGATGAGCAGCATCACCTTTATGCATATTTAGAAATAAACCAGATATAAACTATTAGCTATAAAGTTGAGACATAGAAATATAAAAAACAAACAAGATTTCTTCATGTATAAATAAGGTAGATTTGCATGCATGATTAGACTCTTTGCAAAAAAGAATGTCTCTAAAGAAGTCCGTTTTGTACATAGCCAGCTAAAGTACAACTTTACGTTAATCACATATCCACCCACTAAAATTAAAGTTTAGGAATGTCGCCATCTACAGGGGTATTGGTCTTCCTCCATGTGCCACCTAATATCCGTATGGAAGTACTCCCCATGCCATTGTGTGAATCCTTACTGATCCGTCCATTCATACATATGTGCATATATATACCTACTTACTTCTAGTATGTCACGAGAATATAACCTGCAGGGCCGTTTCTAGACCAAATATCATTGGACGTGCTAAACTCATGGTGGCTGAAATTTCACCTTTAGGTAAGTGACTTGCCCAACAATTCAGGGTTCTTGCTGCGATCATGCATATAGTTCAGGATTAACTGCCTGATCATAGTCAAACAAGGTATTGTATGGACAGCTTCTGCCCAGTGATGGAAGAATGGGTTTATACACATCATTATACAAGTGGCGGAAGAATTGCAGGTGAATATATGTACATGGGAATATTTCAGACTATAGTGTACATGTCGCTATCCACCAATCCAATAGCATACGCCCAATTGTAAATCTCAGGCATCACTATATAAATAAATTAATATGAATATATATGTATATATATATATGGTGCATTGTCAACTGCTAGGCAATCCCGATCAGCACTGTATAATGCTAAACTACCAGAAAATAAGTGTTCTGGCAATGCAGGAGTGAGGGAATAGTGCTGCGTTCCAGGACACTATACATAAGTGATGATATGTGTACGGTATGCGATGCACCTCTGTTGCCCACAAAGTACAATGTGACAAATGCAAGTGATGTAAGATGATTGGAATGGTCGCACTTCAAGAGCCCAAAAACAAATACAGGGAAATAGTTTCTTGAGCAAATCTTCCGAATCAAGCCATTTAATGGTGACTGCAACCTACCGACAAAAACATGGTGTAGGCATGACCCTTAACACTTCAGAGGTCTACTGTGGGTAATTGCAACTGTTGGATTAAAATTCAGGAACTGTCTTCATTTAAGATGACATTGCAAATGTAGTAATTACTTCTTCTTGTTGAAGCCTGCTTGCAATTGCGCTCGGAGGTACCGTACGTGGTTGCTCAAATCATTGCACAACTGCAAATGACTTGAGCACATCCCATACCACATTTGGTTGATAATTCTATCAAATATTCAACAATGTATGTTAACACATTGGCATTTAAATGCAAACATGGTGCCGCCACTTTGCAGAATGTCTTGTCCGCAGACAAATGGCACCAAACAAGTCTTGCACTGGTTCCACACTGAAGTCCCAATTTTATGAAGATAATGAAAGGGTAAAACGCTTTTTTAAATTTTAGATCTTATGAACATGATTTGTTCCTGTTAGAAATTAATTCGCGATAATGATTTAGAACATTGCAGTTTTTCAGTGAATGGTACGAGATATGACTTTGCTTTAAGAATATTGGACTTGATAGTCTTCAACGGTATATGGGCTAACAGATTTAGGTTTGTTAAGTTTCGCTTTGTATTAAACATGTGGTTTCCAATGATGCTGATTAATTTTCACATGTGCAGCAGAGTGTTCTCTGAATACACGTGAAGTATATCATATATTTACCCCCCACCCCCATCATGAAATCAGGTTTGCTTTTATTTATTTATTTGTTTGTTTGTTTGTTTGTTTGTTTGTTTGTTTGTTTGTTTATTTATTTATTTATTTATTTATTTGTTTATTTTTTTGAAGAGTTGAATGGATTGTGACTGGCTATTGTTTGCAGACTTATGATATCAAATTTGAGGTTCATAGTATTTAATAGCAAATTCACCAAGATTTGTCTGGGCTCTGGTTATGAACAATTTTGTGGATTGACGAATTCAGTAAGAGTGAACGGTGGATTTGGATGAAGATAGTCTTTGAAGAATTAGAGATGTGAGGGTGTTTATGGTTTTGATGATAAGTGAAGCTGTTGGGTATGCGTTCATATGTTCAAGTTTAAGTATATCTAATTGTTTGAACATGGAATCAGTATGAGCATGATTTTTTCAAACAGCGAAATAGACAACATTCTTGAAGCATGCAGGGAAAAGCTTTACTTCTCATTTGGCGACTACCTGCCAGGACTCATTGTAATTTACTGCCATTAATTTCATACATATATATATATATATATATATATATATATATATATATATATATATATATATATATATATATATATATATATATATACACACATATATGTATATATTAAAGCCAGAATTGGTAATTATGCATGTAAATTTACTTTTTGTATTTCCACAAGATTGTCTTAATTTGAAATTTCATTTGCAGTGCATGTTATATTGCAGTTCAAAAAAAGGTGTGAGATAAAGTACAATATGGTTTACTTAAAGTATTCCTGCTAAGTTTATATCTAATTTTATTGAAAATTCCAACAGTTGTGTTTTTAGCTCATTTCATATACTTGATGTATGTTGTTTCCAGTTTGGCTAATTACCAATCCAAATTCCCCAAAATGTATATATTATTTGTTCTGAATTACTGAACTTTAATTTTCAGATTTTTCTGGGATGTTAGCAAGCTTTTTTGTACCAAAAGTCACATCAATGTACCATATTGAGCTGATGGAGGGACCCTTTTCAGAACTGAATAAACATTCATTTGTTCCTGTACATGCATTGTCAGTCAGCAGTGATGTTGTACTAATCACAACATTGTGCAGCCTTTTAGCTTGTATATTGATAGTTTTCCCTGTTCTAATACATGCTCGCTTGCTGCACGCTACTGTGAAAACCTAGCCATTGGTCAGATCATCCAGAGACTTACTGAAAGAAATCAATGAGCCATCTGAGAACCTGTTAGATTTAATGATTGATGTGCTACGTTATTGATGTATCCTCCCATATGGGAACTTTGAGAGAAAATAGCTCTGACAGCCCACTTGAGTCTTATCTGTGGTAAATTGATCAGAAGCCTGTACAGTACTGTCCATGTTATGTACATTGCTATTGGTACTTTTGCACTATACATGAGGCGAGCACACTTTTTAAGCATCTGCACGATTTCCTGAGTGACTTCCCAAAAGAATCTGGAACATATTCACAAATGACTAGTCTTCATTCAACAATCTGTGGGCATCAATGTTTTCTTCGCCAGCTAATGCACTACATGTATCGCATCCTGTAAAAACACAGCGAGCAAAAATTGAGGTGGAAAATACCATGGCCAAATGACCTGTTGAAATTTGCGTTATTTATGTAGTGTGCACGATTCTTTGATAAGGTTTGAATATCTCATTTGCTGGAATTATGTTGCTAAAAGTTATGCACATTATAAATTCATGCGACTTCTACATGGTCAGTTCACTTGCGCATCCTGCTCTTGCAGCCAATGCTGCATAAAGCAAGATGTATGTGTCTGCCTCCTCACAAGTTCATTCACGCTCAGTTTAGGCTTACATAAAAGGACCAATGCTGTCTGACTGAGCAAAGATCTGTACTCTGGCCACTTCCATTCCCACGGCTTGTAATCAGATGTTTTTTTTTTAATTTTAGTTGCTGCTACTTGACAGAAATGTACTCAATTAATTCATCATGTGGCTTGCAACAAATGTAATTGAAATCCACCCCTGCTTGTGACGGTCATTGTGCCTTTAAGATGACTTTGTCTATTCGTTCTTGTAGTCATCAAAGAAAGTAACCAGACATCTGAGACCCTGTTTCAAAGGACTCTTGGCTATATCATAAAATGTTTTGTTTTTATGTGCAAACTTTTTTCATCAGCTTCAGACTACAAATGATGCATGCAGAATTTTCTAGAATTAATTCAAGAAAGTGTACATTTTTCAAATTGTGGCTAGAATGCCTTTGCTTTCGGAAAAAACCACCCTCTCTTGAGACTGCCCCACGAAGATGCTTAATAATTTCTTTGATCTCAATAGTAATGCTTTGAGTAATAAATGTCATATGCGTTGAGTCTGCATTCAAAACAGTTTCTTTGCCATTTGCCCTGTGTGTCTTTTCGTCTTGCTGATATATGTGACTGTTTTTCGTTCAGCCTTGGCAGAGACACATGAAATTTGTGCTTTGGGGGAGAAACTCAAATCTGAAAACATTGTATGCCATCTTACCGGGCTGTTCAGCCTGAAGCAGGTCCGATTCAATATCGTTTGTCACAAACTATGTTGTGGACAGACTTGCAATATGTGCATGTTCAATAGCAAAATGATTAATCCACTGGTCTTTCATCATACCCTGCAACTTTCCCCACATCTAATTTATTCTCTGTTTATTGGTCAATCTGTAGAACATTTAGTTCAAGACGGGTTTATATCAGCATGCAATAAAAATGGGTATGCATTCTTTGAATGAGACCCTATCCAACGTACAACATTTGATGTCGGTGTATCTGCCGTGCATTGATTTTTGCAGGGCAGCATCCCAATACTTTGGAGACAATATGCCCCAAATCTAAAGGTGAACACATTCATCACGATATTTGATTGGAAAAGTACATGAAAGCACTGTATTAACTCTTTCAGTGTCAGTTTTGAGTGGGTCGACAGCTTTATTCGGCGCGCTTTGTGTGTAATTGGAAAAAACGCTCCGAGGAAACTTGTTGGCCTGGACAATAATATTCTTTTGGACTATAGGCTTCCTAGTACTTCAAACAAAGTTCTTTTATAAGGATCTTAAATATACGAGCTTTATGATAATTCAGAGCAGTTCGACTTTGGTATGTTTGACTAAGCCGCAGTTGGGAATGAAAGTGTTAATATAAATTTATTAAATACTTAAGCTACGGCAACGATATTTGACAAAATCCCCGGAAGACTTAAACAAGTTAGCATATGCGAAGACGTTTCGTGTCCGCCCTATACAAAGCATTTATTCGCAAAATTTAAAAAAAAAGTCAAACTAACAAAGAAAAAAAATAAAAAAACAGAAATGAAAAAAAAAATTAAAAAAAACAAACAAACAAAAATTCTTTCTTTCTTTCTTTCTTTCTTTCTTTCTTTCTTTCTTTCTTTCTTTCTTTCTTTCTTTCTTTCTTTCTTTCTTTCTTTCTTTCTTTCTTTCTTTCTTTCTTTCCTTTCTTCATTATCTTTCATGCTTTCTCTTTTTGTTTTTCTGTATCTATTTTGTTTAATCATCTTTACATTTCGGACGATGGGTGCCACATCAAGCTTCTTTTTGTAACCTGTCATTTCAACAAAATTGGAAGCATATGGATCACAAAGGTAAAAAGAAATGGAAAAATGATTAGAACAATATGAACAGATCCATTCTCATGCCACAATTTATATACACTTTCACATGATTGAAACTAGCTCTGATCGTTTATAGATACAAACTAGAAATATAGCTGTTAGTGTTGCAGCTTGAAACTGAAGTGTCATTTACACATCACCCTTTTCAAATACAATGTGTACACATGTAAATTGGAATAAAATCCATTTGTTTCGGTACTCTAATCAAAGCGCCTTGGATGGAGAATGCTTAGCGAAACATGACCCCGAATTCAGTGGGGTGCATTAAAATATAGACTGGATATTTAGATGGAGCAGAACGACCCAAAGAGACTAGGGCAGAAGTTGGAGGACTATTTTGACAGGAATAAGGTTAGAACCTCTCACATTGGAGAGCCAAGAGTATACAGCTCCTCAGATGAAAACGATAACATTCTAAGCCAGAATTATGAGTTAGGTACCATGACTAAAGAAGCAATCACAGAATTGGCAGCTGCATTCATACGAGATGACAAAAGGATTAAAAAGAAAGATACCTCTGTGTATTGAGCACTACAAAATTTACATGATAGTGACAAAATGTTGCCAGATTCTTTGAATCAACAAGGAAGTGGCATCATAAAATCAAAATCAGACAACCTCATTATATGTGATCGGCGCTGCAAAGCAATTGCTAACAGTATCAAATCAACTTGTCAACTTTTATCTTTTGTGTCCCTTGTAGTATTGTCAATATGAACTTACATCAATCGCAAAGCATGAATCTCCTGAATTGGTAGATATACTGAATAGTTTATCATTTGCAGATGATTACAGGGAGCTTCAGCATTTGCATGATGCCTTGCTAACAAATGAACTGCTGTATGATCTAAAAGTTGGCCATGTCAGTTTTGTATTTGACAATGCTGACATCAATGTCAGAACCCTAGCTGGACATGTTACCTGACATGTTCTTGGTGGTATTGCATGTATTACACCACATGGTAATGGGGCTCTCGAGGATGCCATGCCACAATCAAATGTGAGAAGTATTTTAAGCTGGCCATTTTACTCAGGTGCCATCCAAAGTGTACAGAAAACCCACCCCTAGCTCTCTACAGACTAAGTCCATTAAAATTGGGCCCCTTGCATCCCTAAACCAAATCCAGCCCTGCTAAACTTGGCAGAGTGTTTAGGTGCTCTCTGGCTAGCAGGATTTTCTCTTGATATATATCTGTGCCACAGTGCCCATCATAGAGTGGCTGTATGCAATATGCTGTCAGGAATGATAATCATAAGAGAAAAGTAGGACTCAGATTCTGCCATTTGTTGACCAAGATTTATCACAACTGGATACCATCTATTCTGCCTCGTGTTTTGCACAGAAGTTTACTGAAAAGTATGGACTTGCAATTTCTCCTTAGCCTTTCGTTATCAAGGCAGCTGAAATTTTGCAATCATCTTATACAGAGCTTAAGGACGTTGGTGTGAGGCTTGGGATGTTTCATTTGCATAAGTCATACATGGTGTCAATTGGACACGTAATGGGTAGCAGTTCCTTAGGGGATTTGTGGGAGACTGTTTTTGCTCCCAATCCAGTAATCAACATGATGACAAGCAATGCACATGCTCGTGCATTTTGTGCACGTCCTTTGCTATCAGCTGTAATCATGTCAATTTTGCTGCAAACATCCAGCTGCCACAGTAGTGTGAATCATACTCCCCTCCAGGCTATGCATAAAGGTCTGTGCAAAAAACAGACACATGTCCAACAGTTAATGCAAGGTATGGATGATTTGATGGAAAGGGCTGACAGTCCAAGTAGATCTGGCAAACAATGGATAAAGTACTTGAAACATGTCACACAGCTCACTGGCGATTGGGATTTATATGTTCATACAGTCAGTGAGGTGATACCATTGTTCTACGCAGCTGGTCATATTGTATCTGCCAAATGGGCACATCTTTATATGGAGCAGATGAAATCCGTGATTGATATTATCACCTGAGCAGTACAATAACTTGGCTGAGAAAGGGTACTTTACCATTTGTAGATGTGAAAAACTTGTGGTGCAAATTTTAGTGATTAGACAATTGAACAGGATTTGACCTGAATGCTAAAAACTTCAGAAGCTCTAGCTCATGGTAGAGGTATAACAGACAGCACGTTCGCCAGGTGGATGCATGCCATGCCTCGTTATGTCCCTGTATGTTATTTACTCGAAAGTTTCACAAGGGCTGAAAGTCACATATCTGAGCAGCACATAAACTTGCATTCTAATAGCACAGCAAAGGATGTACAGAATCCACATGCATTTTGCCATTGGCTACAGGAACGATCTCCATTTTTAAAAGATAGGATGAAGATAAGGACTCTCTGGTTTGTGAAGCAAATGGTGTCACAGTTGCAAAAGGTGTCAATGCAGACTCTATATTGTTTATTGGTGTCCAAGCAGCTCAGCAAATCACTTGTGAAACACATGGTGAAACAAAGTTGAAGTGAAATGATCGAGCTACAAGTGTCAGTGGTGACAAAAGTTGTATAACATTGCATGGAGTTAACGTGAATATGAATAACAATTTCATATTCATGAGGGCGACATGTGTGATGAAAGAATGTTCTGAGATGGAAGCATACTTCTGTCACGAATTTGATAAGAATCTGTAATAAAACACGTTTGATGCTCCTTGAAACATACTATACATGGCATGGATGTGCAGAGAAATACCAAGGTACCTGCAAACCTAGATTCTGAGGTTTTGAAGTAATTCACATGTTAAGCATGGTGTTTTTACCACTGTATTTTATCATTAAGCTCCCAAAATGTTATGATGGCCATCTTGGAGATTGGGGATGAAACAAAAAGGAACACATACAGAAAAAAAAACATGCTTACACAGATTTCATACTTTTATCTTGTTTTGGCCAGAACAATTTCGCTCTCAATTCTTTTTTACAGGTGACTGCCACTTTGCAATTTTAGTCATACACGCTACGCAGAGTAAATAGTGGGAAGTGCTGTTAAATGGGCACTTACACAGCCAAAAGAGCTCCTTGCTTTCACAAGATATATCAATAAATATTCAAAATTGTACAATAGGCCCTTTACTTGCGAAATTATAATTGGCACAAAGAGATTATGGCTATAGTGATCTTAAATTTTTGGGGATAAGTTCCACTCTCATTGATTTTTTGTGCCCTTAGTTGCTCACTGTAAAGTTAAGCATGGAATTGGAGGCAAGATTGAGGTTTTAAAGTCTCTGCACGAGATGTAATGATGATTTTCAATTGTATTAATTTTGGGTGTTGCTCCAGCTGTCATCTTGCTTTTTGGAAATGCTTCAGGGATGCACTTACTGAACTTTGTATGGGGCTTATGAAGAAGGATTTCTGCACCAAAATGTATCGTGGTAAAAATCCTGTGGTTTAATAAGTTGACAGGGTAATTATGTACAGGGGTGGCACAAAGGATTCTAAATAACTTCATTGAAGAAAACTGGAAAGGTGCTCGATAAATGTGCAAATGGTAGAATAATATTACATTATTATTATTATTATTATTGTTGTTATTATTATTATTATTATTATTATTATTATTATTATTATTATTATTATTATTATTATTATTATTATTATTATTATTATTATTATTATTATTATTATTATTATTTCTCCCTGTAGTGTACTTGGACAGCTCTATCCAATGATGAATATGGCAAAATCATATGTGATTGTGTTATATATTGCCGTGGGCGGATGCATACAAAGACAGACAGGTACATAGAGACCAAAGAAGGGAGACGGACACAACAATTGAAAAAAGACAGAAAGAAAGGAAGAAAGAAAGGAAGAAGAAAAAAGGAATGAAAGAAAAACCCCTGTTGCATTATTTTATCATAATTCCCAATTTAAAGGCTGTAAACGGAAGCACAAAACATAACTTACACTCAGTGTTCTTACTTTGGCCGTTTTAGCAATCTAAGAAGACTTCGTAGAATAACTGGATTGCTTAAAAATGCGCTGATAACTATTTCATCGTGAATTGATGCTAAGTCTTCATTACTTTTGGGATCAAGTGATGGTGCGACACATACATCGATAAAACGACAAGCATATGGAAGACTTTGAAAATACATGTTTCACAAGAAGAAAATATATAGATACACGTAGATGGCATGAAATAATAAGAAATATAGAATCAAAAGTCTTCCTTCTTTTTTCTTTTTTCAAATATATTTGACTTGAAAAAAGCAAAGAAACTGTGGACAGAGTAGCAATTCCTGGTAAATGTGATCCCTACAATGCTTGTGGCCTGTTAACCATAGAACGCCTTGTCAGCCAACCTCAGCTTTATGAACCTTTCACATATTATGATATCAAAATACGATGCCAATAGCAATGCACGACCAAGTTGTTTGAGAATCAGATTAACATTGAACTGAAACTAGGACAGGCTGATTTTCCAACAGAAAATGAAATGTCTCCCCCTGCACCCTTACTATTGTCACCCTTATTTTCATAAACAAGCATACCGATTCCAATGATCTACAGATATGGTGAAGGTGCACTCTTTATTGACATTTTAAAACGTTGATTTTTGACGAAATTTCCACGTGACATTTTTAATAGGTCAAGGTCATAGATTTGCATTTACAATCAAGGTCTTACAAAAGTGTAACATAGAAACATCATCACACAAAATATCAACCTCTTTAAGTCAAATCTTTCTCGAGTGCATCTGCAATGAGTTTTAAAATCCAGCCATGTGACCTTGAAAATTGGTCAAGGTCACCCGTCTGCAATCCCAACCTAGTTGATATTATGGTACATAACCATGCAAAAATTTCAACCTCTTAAGTCAAATCCTTGTGCAGTTATTGCGTCTGTGACAATGTTACATGACCTGCCCATGTGACCTTGAAAAATAAATTACGGTTATACAACTGCAGTTACAAGCAAAGTATTATAAAAAGATCTTACATAGAAACATAATCACACAAAATATCAACCTCTATAAGTCAAATCTTTCTCGAGTGAATCTGCACTGATTTTTAAACGTAACCATGTGACCTTGCAAATAGGTCAAAATCGTCCATCTACAATCCAAGCCTAGTTCCTAATGTGGTACATAATCATGCAAAATTTCAACCTCTTAAATCACATCCTTGCAGAGTTATTGAGTCCACATTAATTTTACCCAACATGCCATGTGACCTTGAAAAATAGGTCAAGGTCACCCTTCTGCAACTGAAACCTAGTTCATAAGTTGGGACATAATCATAATTCAACCCCTTAAGTCAAATCCTTGTGGAGAAAGAAGCGGAAGAAACGGACGTAAAAACAATATGTACCCCTCCCCCCCCCCCCTTGCACTGGCAGACATAATTACGAGTTACCAGCTGATGCAGAAATGTCCATTTTGAAAGCAACGAAATGGCATCTAGTCTGAAGTCTGTAAACAATTCATCACATTCAGTTTTGTTGATGGTCAATTCATTGTCTTGAATGTAATCTGATTGTAATTTCATTTGGGGGAATCAGAAAAGTGATTGAATTGTCAGTTTGCGGCCACTTATGAATTACACAAAACTGCTGGATCACCCTGTTTGTTTATGGTTTCACACACTGATCCATGAATTTCGCCTGTACAGTGCACATAATTCATTTTCTTAACCGTCCAGAGCACCCTAGCAAAACAACGTGCTTTTTTATTATCTTGTCGTGCTGTTGGAATGTGCTCTGAAACTCCCCTTGTGTGCATCAAACTTGTGTTTATTAATCTAGGCTAGTGCGATTGCATTTGAATGACGCGATCACAGTCAGTCTAGATTAAGGTGGAAGATCTGTAGTGGGCATCTTTGGATAAACTCTGATCACTCTTCAATAGTTTTGGATAGTTTGATGCTGAAGCTAGATGCTCCCATAAACTTGGATGTGTGAACAGAAGATTAATATGAGAAGTGTGAGCTAAAACTTTTGTTTAAAATGAAGAGTTTCAGTAGTGTTGGCCACATTGGGTTGGCTTGCATGAGCATGGTAATGAGGTATGTCGTTGTTTGCCGTTATTTATCCATGACGCCTGGAAACCAGTTGAGACTCTGACAATGGATGCAAAAATGGGCCAGGTCAGACTAACCACTACCATTGTCATGAACATTTTGAATTTTGAAAATTATGTAAAAAGAAATTATCCCTATTGACTCACTGGGCCCCAAATATGAAAAGCTGCATGTGAATCCACGCCCAAACACCCCAAGTGTGGGTACGTTTGATGTTCAAAGTTAAACAAATTCGAGTTTTAAGCCACAAAATATACTTTTTTTTTAAATAACAACATTACTGAGGTAAGCTGCAAGTCGATTTCACACAATAATAAAAACACATGACAGAAGAACCGAGTACGTGTCATATCACAACCATAAATGTACAAAAATTGGCAACATTCTTGTTCAACACGATTTTCTCGGAAACATGTTTTGTCAACCTTTGCAATTTATATGTTGCATCGTAAGCAAATGAAAAGCCCTTTCAAACTAAACTAAATGGATATCAAAAGAAAAACCAGAATATCCAGGAGCGGTTCCAGTGAATTTATTTTTTCTGACAACCGTTTCCATGCCTTTTGGGGGCAATTTCTACATAGACAGTGAACAACTTGTTGAGCCCAAATGAAAAGAACATATAAACTTTTATTTATCCTATTACAGGACTCACCATTCAATTCGATCCTCAAATTATGCATATTTTAAATTTCTCTGCTTAGTATTTGAAAAAAAAAAATGTGTTCCTTCTGCATGGAAAATGTAGAAACCCTACAAATACCCATAAAAAAATATGGATACAAATTAATGGATGTCTATTAATCAGAGATATATAGGTTTATTGTACTTGTGAAAAACTTAAATGGGTAATATTTATCCATAGCTGCTAGTTTCTCTGCGCGCTGGCTGCAGATTTTTTGTGTATACAAATGTTGCAGTATAATACGCAGGCAAGATGTGTCATTTTGGGGCTCTGAATGAGTACAGGTAAACTGTACTTTGGAACACATCATTTTCTAGTTATAAAGTAGTAATGAAATTCTTGTCGAAGGTGCAGTTACTATTAAATTACCAAAGAATAGAAAGGATTGTGTTTGTTAGTCAAGCAAAAGCAATAATTGAAATTCTGTAATCATTCCAAAAAGCCACAGCTCTCAAGTTTGAAACGACATTGAAGAGCTTAGCATGAGGCCGCTTCGGGCAAAAATAACATGGCAACCATATAGTTTTATGCAGGTGCTCATATTGCATTTCAGTTTTGACGTTTTCAAGACTTAGAACAGTTTAATAGATCTTAGTCACGTCCTTTTTTCCCTTAAATCATAATGGGGGCAATATTCTGGTGATATTTCGTTTAGCCAAACAACTAACTCCAGCCCACGTTGTTTTAATGTATACATGTGCTATTTGGCATTAAGTTCATCTGGTCAAATACAGATTTGCTCCATTTGATTTTTTTTTTCAATACGTTTAGGATTATAAAACAAAAATATTGTGTGTTGGTTTGTTTATTTAGTATCTCAGAAATATTGACAATTATTCTTGTTTATTAATCTATTAGTGAAAGAATTCACTACATTGGCCCGCTTACTGCAATATATATAATCCGTGCATACAATGTAAGTATTAGAAAAAATGTTTCTTCTCTTGGAATCCAAGTTAAATGACACAAGGTTCAAGTATCAACGAATTGCCTTTCAATAACGTTTACTGGAGCTATTTAAAGCAGCTTATTAAGACAAATATTCATTTCGTTATGGCCAGTGAACTTTTATCTTTCAGGAATTAAAACAATTTTTCCTGCCTATAGTCATCTCTCTCTCTCTCTCTCTCTCTCTCTCTCTCTCTCTCTCTCTCTCTCTCTCTCTCTCTCTCTCTCTCTCTCTCTCTCTCTCTTTCTCTCTCTCTCACACACACACACACACACTTTGATTGGACAATGTTGTTCTGTTCGTGCTCCGAATAGTAGCATTAGACAGGACCAAAACCAAAGTTGTCAAGACATACAGCAAGGATTTTGACAGTGACTGTATTGGTCAGAAAGAATGGATTGTGCTTTTTTAGTTTTAAAACACACAGTGGTTAAATTGCTTCAGAGTGCATACTTCGATATTCAAGTCACGAAATACCATTAAATTCTCTCGTTTTCAAAAAATAATTCTTAGTCGTTTGTTTGCAATTTACATTTGAGTTACACTTTTGTGAAGAATCCTATTATATGCTTCTCTGTGGCTGTTCACTTGTCCCTCCATTATTCAGTTTTGTATTCTATTACGCAATGTATATCGTTAATCACTGCGTTACCGAAGCTAGGGAGCACAGTTTTACAATGTCTGGTAGACGACCCACATCACATGGGGTGCAATTTAGATCAGTATAGATCAGTCATAGGTAGATTTAATACAAGAAAAGGACTTTTATAACTTGTAATAAGTCTTCATTATTGCAATAATGCACCCCAACTATGTGTTTCCCCCCTGTTATTTTAACTGTGGTATCCAGGAAAGTGTGCTCATGCCTGCGAGATATAAAGAAAATGCTGCGTCTCCAGCAGGGCCCAGCTTATGACATTCACCCCAACCCGGATCCTGTTGTGCCAAACACATTAAAGTTCATCATGCCAACATCAGGAGTGTAAACAGTAACCATAAATTGGATGGACTATCCCTTTTATCTCAGACTTAACATTTTGATATAATTTTGCTATCCGAAACCTGGTTGGATAGTAATAATCCTTATGAATTACTTCATATAGAAGGTTTTCAATGTCCCATACGCTACAACAGACAACCGGACCATTATGGAGGGGTCGCTGTGTACGCAGGGAACACACCGCTGTGCTCTGGGTGCATCGGACTAGATTGAAGTTCAAACTTGCCAGGGAAAATCTTCTAGCCAGCGTTTCTCTCGTCTATCTCCTGACTCCTTCTTTTTCATGATTTTTCAAATTCAATTTCTATAGAATTAGAAAATAGAATCCCCTATTATTGATAATCACTAGCAGCTTGAATGACTGGTGCATAAAGGTGAACCCCAACAATGACAAACACAACCTGAAAATCAGATTATTAAATATTATCACTCAAAATAACGTATTCCAACTTACAAAGGAGCCATCTAAAACAACCCATTATAGCTAAAGTTTACTTGATCTCAACATTATTGACTCCCCAGTTTTATTCTTTACAGTGGTCTGCTTTCACTTCTGTTCCTGTGTTTCGTATCATATACCTGTTTTATGATAACCATATGGAACTTTAGAAATGTAAACTGTTTGTGTGAAACAATCACTTGAACATGCCCCGTTGGATAGTACGTTTGGCGTGTTTGAAAATACCCATGACACTGTAACTTATTGCAGTGAGTTTTCTTTGGATATTGTCAAAAAGCCTATATCTTTTTAAGGTGTTAATATAAAGTACAATCCCTGGATGACTTATCTTATTGATGTGAATTAGAAAGCAAAATCGGCCATGGAAACGATTTAAATGTACCTCACTCGAAATCCACTACCAAAGGTGTAAGAAATTACAATTTTTTTCCCGTGAATAGATCAACCATTCGATCTTACTTTGCGAAATTAAGAAATGACCTGGACAGCAATCTGAACCTCCCAAAGGTGGAGTTTGACGAAGTGTGTTCTTGGAGGCAAGATGTTTTTATCGATTCCAATCCATGTTGAAAACGACCAAGTTATTTCTTAGAGAAAGCTGAAATATTTAACACCTATTTCGCAAACAAAACAAAGCTTCTCAGTGAGAAAGACCCCCCCCCCCCCCTCTTACTCACATTTTAATACAGAACCGATAAAATGTTACATGTATTTCTAGCAATTGAAATTGCTGTCCTAAAATGTTGTCTTCTAGTAAGAGCAGCTCTGCAACTGGGTGTGCCATGGTTGTGAATTCCCTACTCAAAAATACTGCAGCTGCTTAATGCACACCATGAATGCAAAATTGATCTCCCTCAGTTCGAGGCAGCTAGATTACATACTGGAACACTCCATCACAGATGCAGGGGCAACTTTTTTTTCTGAACTGGGATTGCCTCTGTAGGGTACCAGATGCAAATACTTCAAGCTTGTCACATTTCTATAAAATGAATCTATGCCCTCCTGCCTCTGCGACCTGGTTCTAGCTGTCCAAGGAACCTGCACCCTCTGTAACACCTCATGCGTACAACAACTCAGATGTCAAACAAATCGATACACTTCCTCCTACTACTGTCTACGATACTTCTTCGGAATAATTTATCTTTACACCTACGTAACTCTACGCCGATTTCTAAATTTAAATTAGATGTAAAGAAACAACCTTTAGCAAACTGACAAGGCACTGCCCTACTGCTCACACTGAACCACTCTGCTAATATATGTCAGACCCGCCTGTGCCGCAGATATATTTGCCTGAATCAAAACCTTTTTCAGATAACCAAGTTCTCTCTCCTTTGTGCAAATATTGTGAATCTGAAGAGACTTCCATCCACCTTTTCTAGTACTGTACCCTATTTAAAACTCAAAAACATAACTTACTTACTGGCCTACAACATGCAATTGCCTGGGACTTCATCCTTTTCCTTTCTAGGTATATACCTCCTGAATGTCTAAGAGATATTTTATTATGCATAATTATTGGCGAGCCTGATGATATAATACCTCCTGGTTGCGGGAAAAGTCAAATCGCTTCTATCTGAACATGTAGTATACAGATTTAGTAATTATGTTTGGTTTGACAGGTATTCGTCACTTATAATAAAACTCTGCATTTATGTTCAAAACTTCACGTATTTAGCTAATTTATCATTTGCCACGTTCATATTTATTCACTATTATGTGGGTTGTCTTTGCTGAATATTTAGCTTAGACAAGGAGCCGCTACATAGAGAGACATGTATGGGTATACACTCTGAAAGATTTTCTGAGTAGTTAACCGTTGAACACCCTTTAATTTATCTAGGCTAATACAGCCTTTGCAAAAATTCAACAGAGGAACGTGTGCAATATGTAAAATAGTACTTCAATATGTGTATAGGTTACACAGTGACAGGTTAACTTACGGAGAGTAAAGAATTCAGACTGCAGATTAGGGTAATGGCTACTAGGAAGTGGGATACATATACAATAAATGGAAACATATTTAGTCTGGTGCAAACTTATACAGTTTAAGCCCCCCCCCCCAACCAAAAAAAAAAAAAAAAAGAAAAATCATGTATTACTATAACACGATTGTACCACTATATGAATGATTTGTTCCGTTATGATTTAGTGATATTTTTGCATTTTCTCCACTTTTAGGCACATTGTATATGTCTTGTACAAAATATATGTATACATATATATATATATATATATATATATATATATATATATATATATATATATATATATATATATATATATATATATATATATATATATATATATATATAATAGGTGTCCTCTTTGTGTCTTGAGAACCACTTGCTTAGTCATATCGACATGTTATTTTGGTAATCCAGGTTAAAGGAATATTTTTGTATATAAATTATCAAACAACTCTTAAAGCCTCTTAGTTTTTAATTTGTTCGCCAGGATGTCGCTTTTTTTTTGTTCTAATTTTTACTGATTTTTTGTGTATTTTCATTATTTTTGACTTCTACTCCAGAACTGTCAATCACATTAAGCTGAAGCATGGTGGATACATTCTATGTGGAAGGATCAAACAAAGTTGTTCATTAGATTACAACCCTGTGAATTTCTGATTTTTAACTTTTTTTTTTCAATTTGGCAATTATCGGTTACTTCACCTGTCCTATCGATTACTATATAAGCCAATGGACATTCTAATGCTGATTCACAATTCAGAATTATCTTCTCAAATTCGTCTGCTAGATTGACTTCAAACTTGGTGGAGATGAATCTTGAGTTCGTTTCTACCAGGTTTGTCCAAATGGTCATGTTCCAGTGATTTTTGTTATATTTTTACGCAAGTTATAACAAAAACGTACTTCTCTAAACTGCTTTTTCGGTTACTTTGATATGAGACATGGACAATCCTAGTTCTTAAACTGTTCACCAGGTGGCACTGCGATTTTATTCATTTTTCAAATGATTTGCTAACAGCTATAGCGGTTGTTTTATTTCTTATCTAGAACTGTTACTCACGTTAAGCTGAAACTTGGTGGATATGTTTCTTTTGAAAGAGTTAATTTAAGTGCTTACCAAGTGGCACTGCTGTGGATTTCTTATTTTTGACCATTTCTTTCTTTTTTTTTTTTGTTCAGTTAGGGTACTTATTGACAAATGACGATTCCTATTGATTACTATGTAAGTCAATGGGCATTTAAATGTGTATTCACAGTTTTGACTTTTCTTCCATTAAGTTTCTTTATGTGGGGGGATATCTGTGAAAATAAATACAAACCTTTAACATGATAATTTGTTGTAATGGCTGTAACTTGAATAGTTTGGCGAGATTTATATCAAATATGGTAGGTATGTACCATTGATAAGTGTGTGCCGATTCCGTGCACGTGGTCATGATCCGGTGAATTTTGGAGTTTTTTATGATAATACTTGATGTTGCACATGTAAGTGGTTTTCTTTAGAGGTCGTCGTACTTGGGTTTATCGATGAACTTGATCCTATCCCAAGTTTGCAGAACCACAAGTGAGCTGCATCTCTAGGTCAGCTGAGCATGTTCACACAGACCTCATGTTTAATTATGCAATGATCTGTTAGAACATGTTTGTATGGCTAAGATCGAGACACTGGTGGGTATTCATGTGTGTATTGTGTCCCTCAACATCACTGAGCAGATCCATTCTAGAATTTGCCGGGAAGGTATGTTGAGTGAATTATTAACTTATTTCAAAGGATCATAGTCCCATGATTTTTGTAAGTTATTGTCTTTTAGTTCAGGTGAAATGTCAGTGAGCTGAACTCATTGATGGGAACCACGATTGTTGTTCGTCCGGCTGTTGTCCATGGTCCATCATCCATAAAAATCACTCCTTCACCACAATAAATCGAAAGTAAAACAAATCAAAACAAAACAAAACAAAAGGTACGGAACATATTTAGGGTTAGTAGGAATCTACCATAGGGAAGTCCCTACCATGTTTAATCAAATGGTCAAGTTGCCTTGATTTTTTTATTTTGTAATGATTTTCCTTTTCCAAAATGTTTGGGGTTTTTTTTTTATATATTTTTGGCCAAATCCTGTAACTTCCTTCTCCAAACCCTTTTTGGTCAATTGCTTCGAAATTGCATAAGCACACTTCACGGTACCATTAGGACCGTAACCTAGTTCAGCAGATAGTGCTGAATTCATTTCTGTTTTGCCACGGTTATTTTTTCATTTAAAACGTTTTTACTTCTTCACCATGATACAAGCATTGGAACATTCATGATAGTGCTGAAGAAATTATTATCTGACAACAGTTCTTTCAGGTTAGCAAACACGAGTGCATGTCTGAAAAACATTTGAGGCCATGGGTTGTTAAATTTGGGATTTTGTGTGAGTCTTTCTTTGAGTGTTTTTATTTTTCCGTCCATGTGGTCCATAGCCGCATCAATGGTTTACCATGATTTAAGCTACCGGAGCTAAATAGTGACAAGTGTCGAAGAATGAACATGTTGGCACGGATTTTTCTTGCATTAAGAGCAAAAAAGACACACATTTACATTGGATGCACATTATTATTATTGATGAATAATCTTTGCTCTTTTAAAACTATTCATGGGGCTTGATTTTTAGCCTATGCGAGTTACACCAGTGTGGCGAGTACCTTTGCAGCCAATATGTGTTTTGTGATTGTTTGGGAAAGACAGATCCAACTGCCATCAACTTCCGTGGTGAAAAGTGGAAAAAAAAAAAAAAAAAAAAGAAAAACTCATTATCTTATTGGGATATAGATGTATGTATCGTTTTGAATATAAACTTTACATGGGTGTTTTTTGTGAAATAGATGTGTGGAAGTGTGAGCTTTGGGCTTTGATGGATTTGATGTTTGTATGGAGATGGTTGGGAAAGGTGCAAAGAATGAACCAATTGCAACAGAGATAGCCTGATCACAGCAAAAACTAAGGCTCTTTCGATTTTGATAACTGTTGGAATAAAAAGGATTTCCTGACATGCAACACTTTTGTGACCCTGTAATACCAAACTTCCGCATTATATATGGATTTGTGGTACATTTAGTATCATTAGCTTTATTCTGTCTGATATTGAATTTTACGTCCTTTGATAAACTGCTTGATAATCTTAAATGTGTCATGGTCACTCAAATTTTTTTAAAGATTAAACAATTGGCGTTATGCACATTTCCTGTACGTTTTGCATTGCCGTCTCAATTTATTATTACAGTCATGAATTCAGCAATTTAATGCTTTTAATACTTATAATGTGAATGAGTGGATAGCACCGGCGAACCACCAAAAAAAAAAAAAAAAAAAAAAGTCTTGTAATGTATACCTCAATGATATTAAGAACGTATGCCCAGGGCAATTTAATTGTGCAATATCAGACTTTCACATATGATACGCACAGGATACCATACTCGCACAGGGTACCATGCGCCGTACATCAGCAAACGCTTGCTTAGCTCACTTCTTCTGCCACATGGCACCTTAGTGTTTCTTAATATATTTCATATCCCATAGAACCCATATTATAATCCATATTTATATTATGGGGTATGCGTATCATCTCTGTACTAGATTTGGGCGGAATCAATTCAGGCACTCTGAAGATCTTTAAGCAATAAAGTCAAACTGACTGCAATTATCTCACAATAACCATACTATATAGTCCATCCAAGCGTTGTTATATCTAGAGATTTCAAAGGTTTGGACAAGCTTTGTTCTAAATATCACATTTTGGTGCTATTGATGCAATTTTCCCTTTGGCATAGATAGTATAATGACATTTCTAAAGCTTGTCAGTCTGAAATAGTAAAATTTAGCATTGTACAACTTAAACTATGAGTTGAGTCCTTTAAAAAAGTATCCACAAATAAATTCCGTTCTATGTCTCGTCGCTTGTCATCCTCGTCATTCGTCATGTGATTGGAGAAAACGAAGAAACTCGTGCAATGTCAGAGGATTTTAGGTAAAGATAGACCCACGTTCGTCCCATCTACCCTTAAATTCTGGGACAAGCAACTCTCTGACATAAGAGACAGCGAGTTACAATTCAAATTCAAATTGAAATGTGAAGTGTTAAAGGTATTACTTGTATGAATTTTATGCCTTGTGCTGGTCTTTCTAGTTTCGTTTTGCCAACATCTGGCATACCCTGATTTGCTAAGGCCATTCTAAGCTTCACTATTATTCACCCACAGTACATGTTTCACGTCGGCCTGTAATAATGTATGCCCAGCTCAAAATTGAGCATTTCATCTTCTTTGGCAAAAAATTTGCGAATCATATGATATATTAAATTAAAAACTAACGTACAGATGACGAACATACAAACAAGTATGCTAACAAATTACAAAATAAATGAACATAAATAAAGCATCTTACATTGATGTAGACCCATTGCTGCTGGCTTATGTAACGGGTGATGCTTTTACTAACTCACCACCTCAGGACAGTGACTACTATGATACTGATCTTTATAAGTGCATTTTCCAAAATGCGCAGGTTTTTGTCATGAAAACCTGAAATGGTGTAATTCCAATACATAAATCGCATTTAAAGACACTGTGCCAAAAGCACAAATCTCTTTGAAATTCAATTTAAGCTTTAATATCCAAAGCCTATGTGATACCAGTGCCACTTTACTGTGGCGTCTTGTGTGTTTAACCAGTCAGGTTGGAACAGGTTACACTTCAAATTGTTTTATCTTGAAAACGAATATAGCGTTGCGGATGTCTGGATGGCTTGTCTGAGAACTTTATGCTCAAAAGACTCTGCCAAAGATGCAATTGGTGCTTTTGGGGGGTATAATCAATTCATATGTATGCATGTTGTATGTATGTATGTATGTATGTATGTATGTATGTATGTATGTATGTATGTATGTATGTATGCAAGTATCCATGTGTTCATGTGTGTATCATTGATTCAAATAGAGTGGGGAATACAGCTGAAGTACATTAAAAGAATAGGGGTGATCTAGGTTGCTTTAATATCTTGACACACAGGCTTTTGTTCCCATGATGCATGTTTGTGACACCTAGCAACCCATGCCTTCTGAAGCCAGGTGGGTCAGCAAAGCCCATAACATTATAGTAAACCTGAAAGTTTCATCCTGCATATGAGGGCGATTTTTTCGAATTATCATCTTGTAATCTCCCTAAAGTGCATATCATTATCTTTCAAATACACCCAGGTGTGATATGAGGAAAGTTAAATGCTTAATTGGCAACATATAGAGAGGTTCAATTTATATCTGATATTCCGTATGTTTATCTATGGAGAAAAAGTGAGGGTCATGGAAATTGACCACAAGATACAGGCGATCAACCACGGATAGGAAGAACAACACCAACTGTAGGCATATTTAGAAATAACCTAGATATAAACTATTAGCTATAAAGTTGAGACATAGAAATATAAAAAACAAACAAGATTTCTTCATGTACAAATTAGGTAGATTTGCATGCATGAATAAAATCTTTGCAAAAAAGAACGTCTCTAACGAGGTCCGTTTTGTACATCGCCTGCTAAAGTACAACTTTACGTTGATCACGTTTCCACCCACTAAAATTAAATTTTAGGAATGTCACCATCTACAGGGGTATTGGCCTTCCTCCATGTCGCACCTAATATCAGTATGGAAGTATTCCCCATGCCATTGTGTGAATTCTTACTGATCCTTCCATTCATATATACGTGCATACATACCTACCTACTGATAGTATGTCACGAGAATACAAGCGGCATTGCCGTTTCTAGACCAAATATCATTGGATGTGCTGAACTCATGGTGGCTCAAATGTCACTTTTGGTTAAGTGACTTGCCCAACAATTCAGGGTGCTGCTGCGCTCGTGCATATAGGTCAGGAGTAGCTGTCTGATTATAGTCGAACAAGGTATTGTGTGGACAGCTTCTGGTCAGTGATGGAAGAATGGGTTTAACACATCATCATACAAGAGGCAGAAGAATTGCAGGTAAATACATGTACGAGGGAATATGTAAGATTATAGTGTATATGTCACTGTCTGCCAATCCAACAGCATATGCCCAATTGTAAATCTCAGGCATCTCAATTGGAAGTTATGTATATATATATATATATATATATATATATATATATATATATATATATATATATATATATATATATATATATATATATATATGCATATATATGTATATATATGCATATATATGTATATATATGCATATATATATATATATATATATATATATATATATATATACATACATATATATATATACATACATATATATATATATATATATATATATATATATATATATATATATATATATATATATATATATATATATATATATACGTTGTATTGTCAACTGCTTGGCAATCCCGATCAGCACTGTATAACGCTAAACTTCCAGAAAATAAGTTTTTTGGCAAAGCAGGACGGAGGAAACAGTGCTGTTTTCCAGAAAACTATATATAAGTGATGATATGTGTACGGTACGCTATACACCTCTGTTGCCCACAAAGTACAATGTGACAAATGCAAGTGATGTAAGATGATTGGAGCAGTCACGCTTCAAGAGTGCAAAGAAAAATACAGGGAAATTGTTTCTTCAGCAAATCTTCCGAATCAAGCCATTTAATGGTGACTGTAACCTACCAACAAAAACATAGTGTAGGCATGACCCTCAACACTTCAGAGGTCTATTGTGGGTAATGCAATTGTTGAATTAAAATTTCAGGAACTCTTTTCATTTGAGATACCATTGCAACTGTAATAATTACTTCTTGTTGTTGAAGCCTGCTTGCAATTGTGCACAAAGGTACCGTATGTGGTTGCTCAAATCATTGCACAACTGCAAACGACTTGAGCACGTCCCATACCACATCTGATTGATAATTCTAGCAGACAGCATAGAGTCTGATACTTAGGTAGAAGCATTTGCACTTTTGACTTAAAAATTTAACTTTATGTCCCTGCCTAAGTGCCTCCAGGTTCGCTAATCTTTTTCTTTTTTCTGCCCCTCCTCGCATTAGTCGCACACAACTCAATAATTATGTTTGGTTTGAGTTTAGCCCTGGTATTATTTTCTGACTTAAATGATAAATAGGCAATAGTAACTCGGTACTCTCATCACAATTTTAGGTGACTACATTTCCTAGGGTTTCCATGCCTTTTATGTAAAGTATTGGCTAAATTTATGGTTTTACAGTTTGATTTTCTAAATATGATAAAAAAAGTTGAATTAAAAATTGTTAACAGGTACCACTATTTCCTTTTTTTGTGTGTGGTAAATAATAGCTGTGTTTCATGCAGCGTTTTTAAATGCAAATGGGGTACGTTTTAGCCAAAGGTAGAGTTATCACTAGATGTCATAAGTTCTTCCATCGGAAGTATGGGCCCAGAGGTTGTGAAAAAATATGAAATATATGCAATCGTACATGGTTCAAAGTGAGTTATTGTGTTTGTCTTCCAAAGACAAGTTGTGGGCAGAAAGAACAATGAGTGGCGTTAGGTCAATCCTGATTACTCCTGCGCACAACGATCTAGCAAGACGTGTGTAAATTACTACACATCAAACAATAAGACCGAGACTGCATGACTGTTTTCCGCATCAATAATGATCTCCATTGAAAAAAAAAGTAATTACTTGCTATGATCCTTTAAGAGTTTGTTCATTTTACGTATAATAGTGCATTTCATGAATTGTGTACTTCCTCCGCAGGTTGTGCGGGCATCTTTAAATGAACAATTTGGGAAGGATGCTACATTATTGGTTAATAGGCAAAGACATTCATGTGACATAACGTGGATAATGATTTTGGGATTTTAGCATGAAATTGGTAATTCTGAAAAAGGATTTTGCGATGTCTCCGTGATCCTTGACCTACAAGTAACTTTATTACACAACAATGGTTGCTTACGTCATCAATGCATGAATTGTTTAGAAAAAAGTTTTAATCGAGTGTCATATCTGTGCTTTTGTGTTACCTAAAAACATTCCTGCCATATTAGATTTGTATGCGACAGACTGCTATGTATTTTGTGCAACTGAGAAGAAGAAAATACTTGGCTGACAAATGCAAAATGATAAAATTTTGCATATTGTTTATTAAGATATACTGGATGATTATCAAAGATATCTTGAAAATCTTAAACAAAAATATTAATTTGCTTCCTTTTCAGTTGATATTGAAATTGGGTCCATGGAAATCCAGGAGGCACTTACTACAATGGCTGAATGGGCATCTTCATGCCATCTAAAAGAAAATTATGAATATGGTAGTACTGGAAAAGTTACAAAATTTATGTAACAAAGTTGTTTTCTGCAACCATACAAATTATGGTTGTTGTGTCAAAAAATTCAGCTCTGGTCTCAAAACTCTTATTTGTTCCTTTATTCACATAGTAAAGTTACTATTTACAGTTACGCAACTCCAGTGTTCTTCACACATGTCAACAGTTTTCTTTTCTGATCTCTTTTTACAGCCTTATTAATTTTGGCCGAGTTCATGATTTTTCATTTCGTATCATAGCAAGAAATTACAGAATAAACGGGTATCCTATACAACAGTTCTTGTGTCATTCTTGTGACTTCCACGTGTTAACCTATTTCGGTGGCCAATTATGATACTGGATTTTTTTGGGTGTGCATGAGGATATTGGGGTCCAAAATGATTGAAGCATTTGGACGGAATTTACACGGTGGTGGTGGTAATTTTACTAAAAAAAAAAAAAAAAAAGGGGGGGGGGGCTATTAAATGAGGTCATCATACTCACTTTGACATCGTTTGGTGACTGTCTCTCTACCCTGTGTACAACTATATGAGAACGTATCAGAACATTGGTTACAATGACATGATTCTGATATTTCCGATAACTTTACATTAATGGATAAACCCTTCAGTCACTTTAGATATTTGCGAAGTCTTAGGAATCTTTTAAGCAGAAGGAGGCTCCAAGAGCGGTTATTACTTTTCAGAAGGAAAAATCTTTGACCAGTATGCCAACTTTTCCATGAGCCACACACACACACACAAAAGATATCCATTATTATCAGTCAAGAGGGCAAATTTCATCATGCATTTTTGTATTGTACAATAGCTCTAACTAATGTTTCTGTGTTAAATCTTTGCAGGTACCGTTGCTGTCATTGTAAAATCGGAAGATTTTAAGGTACATACTTCAAAAATTAAAAAAAAAAAAAAAATCAGAAGAATTACTTACAACCGGCACAACTCATGTTAGATTTAACATACACATCCCACGTTTACACAACATACACATATAATCAATATACTATAAATTGTGACAAGCCAACTGCCCTCGACTTTTGCATGATTATGTGACATGTGATGCCAAGGTGTCACAAAAAAAAAAACCTTCTGTGGTTATCATAAATTTTATCAAATGTTTCAAATATTGGAAAAATCAGAGTGCCATTCCACAAAACACTGCATGATGGTTACTACAGGTGTATACATACAATATTAAGAGTATGGTGATGCATGTGGTATCCACATACTCCATTTATGCATTTGCCTTTCTTGAATCGTGTGACTAGAACAGCAAAAGCCTGCATCTGAACATTTGGATCATAGGAGCAACATGTTTTTTTTTGTACAGGTGTAGTATCATTATGCCTATTTATTCACCCTCCCCCTGTTCCTGGGGAAAGCAAGACAACAGATAAAAGTATAAAAATGTCAAAATATTTATGTAAGACATGGCTTAAGAAGCTAATATGCAGAAAAATAAATTGAAAATAACCAGCCAAAAGGCACGCATTAGTAGATGAACCAGGCCTTGCTCAGAGGAGCCCTGTTGATTACAGTCCGCATGGTCGAGGCAGCACTCCAGTGAGTCTGGTATGACATCTGGTGTCACCGACTAACTGTATGTATGCCCCAGACTAGCACTCCTCATACAAAAGGATATGTAAAGGCAAATCGTTTTTCAGTAAACGACCTGATAAAGTTGCAGGACTATATTCTCTAGTTACGACTAATTTAGAGAGTTAACAGAATAAAATTATGCAGGTAGAAAACCTGGCATTACTTCACAGTGTACTTTGAAAGAGACAAAGTCCCACTCAACTGACTTAAATGCTGCAGGGATGTTCAGGGCCTGAAGTAGGCAAAAATGGTAATACCTTTTACCTATGCAAAGGATGTGCTTGACCACTGTGCCTTCTGCTGACTCTAGCTGCTTCAGATTATCCATGGATAAATTAGCACAGTTCATAAATAGGCCTTTGTCTAAGTGCTTAAACCTGCGTAGAACACGTATGCGTCCGCTAGTCTAAAGGGTGCTTGTCTGGTAGCAGCAAATGTACTCTAATATATGACGTAAAAGACCTCTCAGACAAACTGGACATTCTATATAAAACTTTCACTATACACTAATCGTTTTAAGATGTCTGAACTAGATTGAAGCTCAGAGACTCGATGACTAAAATGTCACTGTAGTTATTATGTGCAATAACCCATAGGACTGAGTGAGCCAGTTAGTATAAACTGTTCACTAGTTGGCCCTGGAAGGTGATAGCACAGGTTATGCCCTGCTTCATAGAATTAGTAGATGAGAATTTTGCATGCGACTCGAAGCATTGCATCACAAAAGCAGCTGGGTTGGTGTTAGGGCGATAGTTGAAGAAAGGGTCAGTTCCCTGCAACGTTTCCATTCTGATGGGCATTTTCACTACCCTGCCCTTAGTTGCTGCTTGGTACTGATTTTGCGCAATCTCTAACTGTCTTAAGTCGGCTCTGCCTGGGGTTGGGTGAACGACCCAAAGGCTTAGATTTTGGTTGCCTTGTATGCCCTCTCTTTTTTTTTTTTTTTTTTTGGCTCCGGTCAGGTGGAAACTCTACGTCTGTGAAATTTGGGCCACCTGTAAAGATTTTAGGATGGAATCTTGTCCTTTATGATCACAGCAGCATGGAAGAAGACACTGTCCCTAAGAGAACAAAATCAACTTTCTTTAAGCACTCAACACCCATATCTTTTATGTGTGTACGCATATCACCAGGATGATGTGATTTGTCAAATATTGAAGTTTGAAGTTTCTCAAAGTAAGTGGGTACACCAAGATAAGCCCTAGTAATGCATGAGAGATGGAAACCCAGCTGGGCTTAAACTATCTCTCAAATAATAAATGCACTCAGAAAGTACACTTATATATGCAAAGTAACAAAGGCACATAGAAATAAATATAAACAGATATAATGTAGGGGAAGCCGTTCAACAATTAATGTTTACACATTGGCATTCAAATACAAACATGGTGCCGCCATTAGTAGAATGTCTTGTTCGGGGACAAATGGCACCAAAACAAGTCTTGTGCTGGTTCCGCACTGATAATAAAGTGTAAAACGCTCTTTTAAATTTCAGATCTTATGAACATGATTTGTTCCTTTTACAAATTAATTCGCTATAATGATTTAGAACTATGCAGTTTTTCTGTGAATGGTACAAGATAGGACTTTGCTTTAAGAATATCGGACTTGATAGTCTCCAAAGGTATATGGGATTACAGATTTAGGTTTGTTAAGTTTCTCTTTGTATTAAACATTTGGTGTCTAATGATGCTGATTCATTTCACATGTTCAGCAGAGTGTACCTTGAATACACGTGAGGTAAATCATATATCTACCCCCCTCCCCCCACCGCAAAAAAAAAAAAAAAAATGAAATCAGGTGTGATTTTATTTTTTTTATTTATTTATTTATTTATTTATTTATTTATTTATTTATTTATTTATTTATTTATTTATTTATTTATTTATTTATTTATTTATTTATTTATTTATTTATTTATTTATTTATTTATTTATTTATTTATTTATTTATTTATTTATTTATTTATTTATTTATTTATTTATTTATTTATTTATTTATTTATTTATTATTATTTTTTCTTTTTTGAAGAGATGAATGGATTGTGACTGGTTAATGTTTGCAAACTTATCATTTCAAATGCGAAGTCCATAGTATTGAATAGCAAATTTACCAAACTTTGTCTGGGCTCTGGTTATGAACAATTTTGTGGATTGACGAGTTCAGTAAGAGTGAATGGTGGAGGTGGATGAAGAAAGTCTTTGAAGAATTAGAGGTGTGAGGGTGTTTAGGGTTTTGCAGATAAGTGAAGCTGTCGGGTATGCATTCATATGTTCAAGTTTTAGTATATTTAATTGTTTCAACATGGAATCAGTATGGGCATGATTTTTTCAAACAAGGAACTAGACAACATTCTTGTTGCATGCAGAAAAAAACTATACACCTCATTTAGCGAGTACCTGCCAGGACTCATTGTAATTTACTGCCGTTAATTTCACAAATATGTACATTAAAGCCAGAATTTGTAATTATGCATATAGATTTATTTTTGTATTTTCACAAGATTATCTTAATTTGTACCTTCATTTGTAGCGCATGTTTTATGTACAAAACAGGGGTGAGCTAAAGTACAATTTAGTTTAGTTAACGTATTCCTGCTCAGTTTATATCCAATTTTGTTGAAAATTCCAACAGTTCTGCTTAGTTCATTTCATATACTTGATATATATTGTTTCCAGTTTGGCTAATTACCAATCCAAATTCCCGAAAATGTACAACATATTATTTGTTCTGAATTATTGTCCTGAACTTTAATTTTTAGATTATCTGGGATGTTAGCGAGATCTTTTGTACCAAAAGTCATATCAGTGTACCATATCGAGCTGATGGAAGGACACTTTTCAGGACTGAATAAACACTGGTGTTCTTGGGGTGAAGAACCAGCACTTCTCCTTTGTTCCTATACATGCATTGTCAGTCAGCGATAGTGTTGTACTAATCACAACATTGTGCAACCTTTAAGCTTGTATATTGCCAGTTTTCCCTGTTCTACTACATGCTCACTTGCTGCACGCTACTGTGAAAACCTCACCATAGGTCGGATCATCCAGGGACTTACTGAAAGAAGTCAATGAGTCATCTGAGAACCTGCTAGATTTAAGATGACTGACGTGCTACGTCCCTGATGTATCCTCCCATATGGGAACTTTGAGAGTGAATATCTCTGACAGCCCATTTTAGTCTTATCAGTGGTAAATTAATCAGAAGCCTGTCCATGTTATTTACATTGCTAGTGGTACTTTTGCACTATACATGAGGCGAGCACACTTTTTAAGCATCTGCAAGATTTCATGAGTGACTTCCCACAATAATCTGAAACATATTCACAAATGACAAGTTTTTATTCAACAATATGTGGGCATCAATATTTCCTTCGCCAGCTAATGCACTACGTGTATCGCATCTTGTAAAAACACAGAGAGCCAAAATTGAGGTGGAAAATATCATGGCCAACTGACCTGATGAAGTTTGCGTAATGTATGTAGTGGTCACGATTTTTTGATATGGTTTGAATGTACTCATTTGCTGGAATTATGTTGCTAAAAGTTATGCACATTATAAATTCATGTGCCTTTTACATGGAGAGTACCACTTTGCATCCTGCTCTTGCAGCCAATGCTGCATAAAGCAAAATGTATGTGTCTGCCTCCTCACGAGTTCATTCAAGCTCACGTTACGCTTCTATGTTACCCTTTGTTATTTGCCAGAAAACGTCTGTGCATAAAAGGACCAATGTTGTCTAACCGAACAAAGATCTGTACTCTGGCTACTTCCATTCACAAGGAATGTAATCAGATGTTGTTGTTTTTTTTTTTTTTTTTTTAATTTAGTTGCTGCTACTAGAGAGAAATGTCCTCAATTAATAAATTATGTGGCCTGCAACAAATGTAATTGAAATGCACACCTGGTTGTGAGGTCTTTCTGCCTTTCAGATGACTTTTTGTATTCTTCCATGTAGTCATCAAAGAAAGTAACCTGACACTTGAGACCCTGTTTCAAAGGACTCTTGGCTACATCATGAAATGTTATGTTTTTGTGTGCTAACCTTTCGCATCAGGTTCATACCACAAGTGAGGCAAGCAGGATTATCTGGAATTGATTCAAGAAAGGGCACATTTTTTTCAACTTGTGGCTAGAATGCCTTTATTCTCAGATGAAACCATCCTCTATTGTTATTGCCCCACGAGGATGCTTAATAATTTCTATGATCTCAATATTTCTGCTTTGAGTAATAAGAATCACAGGCATTTGCTAACATGTTTTAGTCTGCTTTCAAAACAGTTTCTTTGCCATTTGCCCTATGTGTCTTTTTCGTCTTGCATATATATGTGACTGGTTTTTGTTCAGCTTGGGCAGATACTCGTGAAATTTGGCTTTGGGGGAGAAACTCAAACTTCTCCTTCCTGAAAACATTGTATGCCATCTTACTGCGCTGTTCAGCCTCAAGCAGGTCTGACTCAATATGGTTTGAAACAAACTATGTTGTGGACAGACTTGCAATATGTGTATGTTCAATAGCAAAATGATTTATCCACCTGTCTTCCATTATATCCTGCAACTTTCCCCACATCTAATTTATTCCTGTTTATTCAGGCTGAAGCTGAAGATTAAACATAATTTGGGATAGTTGCCAAGGCAACCATGTTGGTCAGCTTATTTGATAAGTTGGCCTGTTATTGCAATCTACATATGTAGCCAAAGGAATTCAATCAAAATACATTGGGAAGCATATCTTGAAACTTTGTTAATGAAACTTTTGCCACAAGAAAATTGGAGCTAGAACTTAGAATATACATTGCCAAATTATCTCAAAGTTACCCAAATTCACGTGACATGACCGCTATCTTGGATTTTTGCTGGTTTTTTTTTGGGGGGGGGGGGAGGGCAAATCTTAGCATCCTTTGACAGTAAAATGTTATAAATTCATCGCAAAACATGACGGAACTGTCCAAACATGCAGCAGATATGTAAATTGGCATTTATTTCTTACAATTAATACCATTTTAGCTCTAAAATTAATATGTGTGTCCATGATGAGCATATCAAGCACTTTACAGACTGTGAGCCGTTGACAGCCACTGGCTACCATGATGCACTATAACCCACATGATGTTTTACACGCATAAATATTGACAGGTGCCCAAGGCAACTTCAAACCTATATAAAATTTACAATGGTGTTCCAACCACCAAATTAATGCTATAACGGGGAAGAGTAAATGTTAGAGATAGCGTTTAGTGGAAATCCGTGGTTCTTTCAGCCGATATTGTCCGTCAAACTGATCTGAGAAGGTGACTTTGCATATATGCGGGTGCCGACTGGAAAGTGTTTGATAAGAAGTATAATCACCACTGTTTTGCACACATTCAAATAATACGAATTGTTTGTTTTGAGATTGTGTTAACAAGGATAGTAATACAGCACAATAACTCACTGCCCAGTGCTCGTCTGATTGGTGAACTCTCTCTAACTTGAGTGTCTGGGTTCATGCAAAAACAAATCCAATGCTGGTTGGCATGAAGGGATATAATAATATGGTAATTTCCATGATTGTTTTTCAGTAGAAAACAACCGTTAATCAAACACAAGTTACCAGAAATATTCACTGGTGTTGGTTGACCAGTGTTTTGTTGATCACAGTAACACAGCAATTAATATGCAAATCCGGGAGGTGTCAAATGTTAAATCTGCCCACCTAGTGAATTACATACACTCTCTAAAGAGAATGTTCATAGGATGCCCGAATAATAAATAAGACATATCTGTAATATAACCATTATTCAACTGGATATCTAAGCAGAGCAACTTCAAAACTAAAATCTATGTTACTGAGAGGTTTATGCGTACATGTTTTCTATTGCCGAATAACAGACTAAAGTACGTTTGTACATGGGTTTGAAAGGCAATTTTGCAAAATGAGTTGGAATAACCATACTAATATTCAGTGCTTTTCTATATTATGGCAGCCACTTCGTTATAGCTTATGCTACAATAAACTGTGGTATCATTACATTTGCCTGAGTTATTTCTTATTTGCTTTAATTCTCAAGTATGCTGTTTCTTACCACACAGCATGTCACCTGCAATTTTAGAACACAATCTCGTGGTTGCTTGGTTGTCTGCTGTAAAATAAATGTGGTCGTGTTGCTACAAGCGTGTGTAGTTTTCTGATAACAACCAGGAAACCACTGTTACGACTTACAAGGAACCTGAGGGAATGAACAACTCGTTATCATGCCCGGATTTTCAGTGAAAGTGTCAATAGTTATGCTTTGATATGTGTTACTTTCAAAATGGACCAGTGTTTCGCTTATGAGTAGCACCAGTTCACCTGCCTAGATCAGGCATGCTTTGCACTGAAAAAAAAAACAAACAAAACAAAACAAAACAAAACAAAAAAAAAAAAAAACAAAACAAAACAAAAACTTAAAAATGTGCAATGTATGGAAGGCTATCATATGCACTGATTCTGAGCAGCGCAATTAGGACCGCAGAAGTTTTGCTTGGATGAAGAAAAAAACAAGGCCCCCTTGCAGGACATGTAAAATGCCAATTCATTTTCTCATTTCTTGTTGTTTGTCAAAATGGGATCAGTTGCTCATTACTGGTTGCATGTAGTATAAACGTCAGATTTGAAGACATTGTCTGGCTCGTAGATAAATATAACTGTCATCTTTAGTAATGTGCATCAATGCTGATGTTCAATTTCAGTATTTTTTCTTCTGCAACTTGGCAAACAAGCTTCATACGTTCTCTACGCAACGCGCTGAAACAATACTAGCATTCCGATTTAGGGATTTTTCTTTAACACCAGGCTTCGCATGGTAGATTTTCGTCCTCCACGCATGCCCGATATGCCTGGTAACGCAATTCTGCGGTCAAGCTTTCCCGGGGTAATAGTAGGCCATGACCAACACAGCGTGACTGCGAAATGCGTAGGAAAATCGACGTGCAACAGTGATCGTTCAGTTTCAGTGAACATGGCGGGAAATACGGATGACGGAGGACGGCGATTAACGCGATTGAACAGACGGAAAATGAACATTACGACAAATTTGCAAAGACGAAAGTGGTTGACCTAAAGAAGTTTCTAAAGATTCGCGGAGTGCAGGTGTACAAATATGTGTAGAAAGACCTAGTTGCTTTGGCCGCTTGAGACTCTTGCCTTCAAGTGGACACTATTGAGGAGAAAGGTGATACCATGGACGTGCGGAGAGCTCGATTGGAGTTTCCAGATGGGAAGAAGAAGGTGGCTTTGCCATATATATCTTCGATAACATCCTGGACAGAAGACCTGAAAGAAATGCCAGTGCTTGAGACGCCCCATGTCATTGCCTACCTAATAAGCCAATGTGACTGGACACCCAACAGTGTTCAGAAGTGCCGCGAATCCAGGGGCTACCAACTTGCGGAACAGGGGCACATCCATGGGGTTAAGTTACACGTGCTGTCGAACTTTGTTTCATGCAAACTTTTGTATATGAAGGCACTTTGTACAGGACAAACCTCGCAGGGCGAGACACCGTACCAGGTCTGGGGATTCGTCACGGAAGAAGGGGTCATCCATACCGGAGGGTGCGAGTATACAGCGTAAGAAGGCTTTAATATTAATCATTCGATATTGATTTATTGTTTAATGTTGCCAGTCTTAAACAAATAATAATAATAATAATAATAATAATAATAATAATAATAATAATAATAATAATAATAATAATAATAATAATAATAATAATAATAATAATAATAATAATAATAGCTGACCTGAAAATGTGCTGTCGAACTTTGTTTCATGCAAACTTTTGTATATGAAGGCACTTTGTACAGGACAAACCTCGCAGGGCGAGACACCGTACCAGGTCTGGGGATTCGTCACGGAAGAAGGGGTCATCCATACCGGAGGGTGCGAGTATACAGCGTAAGAAGGCTTTAATATTAATCATTCGATATTGATTTATTGTTTAATGTTGCCAGTCTTAAACAAATAATAATAATAATAATAATAATAATAATAATAATAATAATAATAATAATAATAATAATAATAATAATAATAATAGCTGACCTGAAAATGCTTGAAGGCTTACAGTGTGCCAGTGATCAGGTTACAGAGTTTGCAAACAGTGTATTGCGAATTTAGGTCAGGTGCTTCTCTGTTAATTTCTGATTGCACCCGTCAAGCGCTTATCTGGTTAGTGGTCAGCCAAGCGTGAGGATCTTCAAAGAACTGGCAGAAGTGCACCCGAGGCTCATCCCTCAGAACTCACCGAGTCAATCAAGGGTGACTTAATACATGGTACATATATACATACATGGTAAGTTGTGCCACAATGCAGGCCCCGATTTGTATAGGTTTTGTCTCAGGTTTTGTGTCAGTATTTTTCATAGTGACCGTGTTTTCTGCTATCTGAGGTACATCCTGGTACCTTACAGTTGTGAACTGGCATGCTTTCTTGGATTTACACTTGTAGGTTATTGAAATAACCAGCGTTAAAAAATGATACCAAATTTCCAGTGTTAACCCAAATGGGGCAAAATGGCGAGACTTGAAAGTGTCCCCCGAGACTTGGAGAAACGTCCTTGACGTCGCAGAAACATGGTAGTCAGCGCCACCGGTGGCACAATGTTGTCCCTATCTAGGAACATAGCTTTTTTTTTTTTTTTTTTTGCATAGCTTCAGGTGTTCATCTGCAGTATGTTAGCACAGATTGTTTTTGTAGATTCACAGTTTGCATTTGCAGACACATTCCGGCTGGCATTACAGGAGATTTGCAACTATATGGGCACCAACATTTTGTTTCTCCCTGTGCAAGATCCTACATGTATGTAAATATAATTTGCTAACATTTTCAGAGGGAATTCATCTTTTCCATAATGGCAAATCATATCGCATCTCTATATCCTTGGAAGTTTCAAGGTATATAAATGAATGCATGAATGAATGAATGAATGAATGAATGAATGAATGAATGAATGAATGAATGAATAAATAAATAAAAATAAATAAATAAATACATAAATATATCTTTATTCCATTGGATGTAATTAATGACATTTTTATAAAACATGTCTTCTATGCATTGATAATATACAGTGAATTTTGAACACCAACAAAAAAAAAAACAAAAACAAAAAAACAAAAAACAAAAACAAAAACAAAAACAAAAAAAACTTGCAATATATCCTTTGAAGGGCTTATGACTGCTCTGGATTGCCCAGTTATGGTGAGTTTTTAACACTAACCATCAAAAAACACATCGAATTGTGGCCGTTTAGGACCCGAAAGTTATTCGGAAAAAGGCTTGTTCTTTCAAAGATGCAATGAAAGATTTTAATGGAGGTTATATTTTTATTTACATACACTGGTTTTGTCTGGCTTATATGTTTTCGAAAGGACTAGGGTTTGTAGCTAATGAAACATATTTCACAAATTAAGAGGACCAGCTTAAAATTCACAGTTGCCTTTTATGGGCAACTGTCTGTCTTAAGTAAGGAGTAAAATGTATTTGTTTACATTTGTATTAAAAACTGAAAGTTGATGTTTTTTATAAGTGTTAGATATCTGCCTTTTGCTTTGTTTGATTGTGCACTCATTCTTCAGTCGAAATAAATATATGTGGGCAATCATTTTCTGAACTAGCGGTTAGACATTAGAAATTGGGTAGCCTTGTGAATATGTTTGTCACAAATGAGGAGAGATGTTTTATGACGGAATAAAATCCAATTGTCGCAAACATGTGCATATATGACCTAGTACGTACATTTCTTATCTTGAAAATAGATAGAAATCAAAGCCTTGCAAAGTAAGCTGTTATCTACCGAAATGTCCAGCCGTTTTCTGAGACCCACCAAGAACATCAACGGTGAGGAAAGTGGATGTTTTTTTCACAAGAACTCACAGTGTTCACTAAAATGGACCACCCCCAATAAATTTGGTCGTTTTATAAACTGCACAATATCAATAATGAAAAATTAAGTAACTAAATAGATAAATGAATAGATAAATAAATAAATAAATAAATAAATAAATAAATAAATAAATAAATAAATAAATAAATAAATAGATAAATTTTAAATCTAGATTAATAGCTGGTGCTTCAAAATGTACAACACAACAATTATTGAAGGAAGTAACATTGTGCTTGACTGCAATTAGGAATCATGTCCGTAAATACTGTAATGCAATCTTTAGAAACTGTGAAATCAATTGTTTTTTGGGGTATTAGCAATTTGTCCCAGTTTGTATCTAAAATTACAGATTTAGAAGCAAACAATATCAAATGCTTTGATTTTTTTACACTGTATACAAATCTACCCATAGATAAGGTCAAAAGTTATCTTTCAAAAATCAGTAAAATGCTTAAACATAATGGTAAGCCATACAGAAATATTAATTCACATACAAAAAAGCATATTGGCCAGACTATCAATATTCCAAATGTATCGTTAAATCTTACACTGTTGAAACTTTGATGGATGCTTTAAAATTTCTTATGGATAATACTTGTGATCAGTGCGGACAAATGGCTTTTCAACAAATAAAAGGTATTCTGTTCCCCGTTACTGGCAGATTTACAGTGAACTTGGCTTGAATTTAAGTGTATTAATAAATTGATGAAAACGGACTTTCAAATGGCTTCAAAATTTTCAAACAACGCAAGATATATCAATGACATTGCTTGTGTAAATGTACAAAATTTCAGTAAAATTGCTGAAGAAATTTACCCTTTGGAGGGTGGCAATTCAAATGGTTTCAAAGATGTGTTTCTGGACTGGGATATTCAGGTCACAAGTGACATGTTTTGCATTAAATTCTATGACAAAATATATTATTTTGACTTTAAAGTAGTTAACTATCCTTTCCCAGGCAGTAATAATTCGGAAACTATTGGATATAATACATGTTGTCCAAAATTTTGAGCTGTTGTCGTATTTGTTCTAAATGTTAGGACTTTGCATCTACAACCAAGTTTATGTAAAATAATCTTGAGTGAAGAGGGTTCAAAGATATAATTTTCATCAAATATTTGTAGAAATTTTGCTTTGGCTCCAATAGTTTTAGAGATTTCAGACTTGCCTGTTTTACTAGTTAATTTACGTTTGAACATCATTCTTTCTAAGATTAACCTTTCAGACATTTCAGGCTGGCTTGTTAGGTAAAACCCCCAGGGATTATAGGTAGCAAGCAGCTTCCCACGACAGTTACAAGATTGGCTTTTGTACCTGGTAAATGGATAAGACATATTTCATTTCGATTGCATTCTCTTTAGTTAAATAGTAATGACTTTAATTCTTTTCTGACTTGCCCTACAAATTGTGCTGTTAATATCCAAAGATTATTGGAAAGATTGGCTACAACAATTTTACAGTTTTTAGACTTGCTTGTTCTGCTTCTTAAATTTTACTTATTGGAATCATTCTGTTTGAGTATTTACTGCCAAACATTTTAGGCTTTAATGCTTTCCGTCAGGTTAAACCCCCGGGGCTGTTGGTAGCAAGCAGCAGCCGACGACAGTTAACAGTTTGCCTAATTGTACTTCCGATCGTGTTAAAACATTCATTTTTGATAATATGTTTTTGACACATAAGTTGATAACTCTTATTCTTTTCTGACCCACCTGAATGCACATTTACTCAATATTAAGGAATTAATCAAAATTGGCATTATTTTCTCAAATGTCACGAACCTGACATATTACGTTGAAACATTGACCCAGTGTTGGCAGTGATATAGAGTTTAATTGTTTGGAGACTTTCAAAGTGAAGAGTACCTTTCATCATGGGGTTTGTTTTACATTTCTGGTGTAGGATGTCCATTGTTGCAGTACTTGTTAGGACTTTCCTTGGTTTCCAAAGGTGGTCTAGCTGCAACTCTTTATTTTACAATCATTGGTACTGAATATAAGGCCTCAGTTTGTTTCTACTGCAGTTATACACTGGCAGGTGGTTTAACTAGGATGAACTATCCAGCTAGAAAGAGTACATACAGGTTCAGGGTAAAATCAAATTGTTCTAACCTGAACCTGTACTATACAAATTCAGTAATTACGTTTTGTTTGACAGGTTTTCTTCTTTCATAAAGGAGGTTTGCATTTTTAAGCACAACTTCACGTTCGTAGCTAATTCAGCGTTTGCCACGTTGATATTTATTCATTATTAACTGGGTTGTCTTTGCTGAATATTTAGCCCAGACAAGGAGCCGCTACTCAGACAGACATGTACTGGTAAAGGCTCCAAAGCATGTAATGAGTAATTACCCACTGAGGACCCTTTAATTTATTTGGGCTGAAACAGCTTATGTCCAAATTTTACAGAAGAACCTGTGCTACGTGGACAATAGTACTTCGATATTCATATATAGCTCAGAAAGTGACAGGTTCGCTTATGGTAAGTAAAGAGTTCGGACAGGGGATAAGGGTAATGACTACTAGGAAGTGGTTCTGGCCAAAACGACATAAATAAATAAACAAACAAACAAACAAACATACAAACAAATAGATATATAAATTCATACCCTGCTATGTATGGTTGATACCATATTCGAACCAGGACGAGCCAACTTCCACAGACAGACATTGACAATTCTAGAAATAAGTGATTCCCACACCTTTGCTTGTCAAAAGAGAACCAGGACGAGCCAACTTCCACAGACAGACATTGACAATTCTAGAAATAAGTGATTCCCACACCTTTGCTTGTCAAAAGAGAACCACCATAGCCTGGACCATGTGGCAAGCGTAGCAAAGCAGGGAATTGAAGGCTTTAAATAGACTATTGAGTTAGAATACCTGTTTCTAACAGAAGTTATAAATCAGCCCCTTCTCAAACAAAAGTGGAATGTCACGGATATAAGTCCAGTCCTTCTACGGAACTTTTTGCATTCAATCAACCTTGTGGTGTACCAAGACTGAGAGCAGACCTAACAACACCAACCTTTGTTGCTATTAGAGTCGACATATCTGTGGTTGAAACTGTGGGCTGTAAGTGGGTATTGCAGTCATGTATGCTTTTTACAAATTGTTCAGAGACCAGGCGCCTCAGCTTGGGGAAGCTGAACGATAGTAAACCATCAGAATTGTCTATACCATAAGAGCTGACCCTGAAAGACTGGGTGTAAAATAAAAAAAAAAAGGTCATGGGCCTTACCATTAATGGTGCATTATTATGGCCAGTAAGGTAAACAAATTAACATATGTGTCTGGAAACATTAACCCCTTCTCTGTGGCTGTCCATTGTGTATGCTATCGCGTATCAGCCACTAAAGCATGCCATGAGGTCCTAGGTATAGCAATCTTAGAGCACAACATTTACTGTTTGTATCGCTGTGTTTCTACTCTTACCAGCAGAACGGGTTCAATCAGCTGGCTGCCATATTGGAACTGGACTTAGTCAAAATAACACAGTGCTCGAAAATAAGATAATTGCTACTGGGAAACAACTTACAAGCCACCATAGAACATCCCAGTCCTTTAATTTCATTACAATATTGGTAAACTTAAGGGAGGATGACTAAATGTAAAATTATACATATTTTCAGCATTTTCCTAATGCTGGTGGATATAAGTCCCCCGATTCTGGAAGTAAATGCCGGCGCAGTACATATACTGCATAACCGTGTTGATATGGCTGTCGCACATAACTAGCTACATTGAGCCATTATTATTAAGAATTGGTCCAACGGATATGGGCGTTCCCTATTTTAGCTGGACAACTGGTAACGAAGGTTGTAAATTCGTGTCTCGCTCGCTCTGAACATAAAATATATTTTTGGCATCTCCTGAATGTCCCTGATTATAAAAATAAATGCCGACCCCGTATATATATATATATATATATATATACTGCATAACTGTGGTGATATGGCACTAACACAAAACTACCTCCATTGAACCATTCTTTGAATGAATGTGGATTTGGTTCGGTGGAAATGTGCGTTTCCCATTTCTGCTAGGCGACTGGTGCCATAGGTTTAAAGTTCGAGTCTCGCTCGTTCTGAACATAAAATTCACGAATTTCACTTAATTTGTTTTCCTTGTATACATGTCATCCAATGTTATAGCAAATACATTGTTAATAGCCAATACTGTTGCAAAGTCAGTTGATCTTCAAAGTGACACATCATGTTAAAACACAATCGAAAGCAAATTAAGAGTGAGGATCTGGCATTGCTTTGTCATATCACAGGACATTCTAATGAAAAGTTGGTAAAAGTAGTACCAATATTCACATATTCATAGTAGGCCAATGGTATTCAATTCATGCAAACAGGTAATTAAAATAACCATGCGGATGATTATTTTTTCTTCAAAAAATTTCAAGCTAGAAAGATGCTAGGCAAATCTTCGCCTGATGTACAGGATGAACGGCACCAAAACACCCTTCTGGGAAAGCGGTTAGGAGTTCAGTGTGGTTACCTTAAAAATGGTACAGTTATTACATCATGAAATATGAAGCATAGAATGACTAAAGTACTGCAGGAAGAACATATCGTAATCTGCTAGACAATTGTGGAAACATATAAATGATCATCTCAGAGCCTAACTTCGGCAGCAGAAAACTATGGATCTGAAAAGTTGTGTTCTGCCAACACGTGGAGTTATCAAGAGGGGCCTGTTCAACGAGGGGAAACAAATAAAATGGACGATTGCATCGCATATCCGCTTCTGCCTACAATGTAACAAAGAATCATAACTCATGTGGCCTTTCTGCGATCCAAGTTAAGATTACAACACAACGAAACTGGTCAATAACTTATCTGGAATTTGATGCAGTATAAGCGAAATATGACAACGTTCTGATCGCAGCATTTAACATTTTTCTCTCTCAACGTGTTTGTAAAAGTTATTCTATGTTACTTATTTTGGGACGTTTTATTCAGTAATTATTCGAGGCATATCAACAGGGTTTGTGGTTTTCTTACAATTATTTCATTCTCTTTCTTTCCCTCTCTCCTTCCTTCCTTTTTTTCTTTTCAAATACTGTGCCACCAATTACGTCATGGTCACGGAACGCAAATATGAATGCTGTATAAATCCAGGGGCTATGAGCAAAAGGGTTGCTTTCGTGAAATTTTAGACTTTGCTTCAAAAACGTATATAAAAAATTGAAAGAACCGATCTTAAGATATTAAGATTTGAATAACATATTATATATCCAAAGCAATTTCAGTGATTCGATATTTGCCACTGCACATGCAACAACAGCCCCGTATTCAATTTTAAATATCGTAAACACACTGGGCCAAAAACAAAAGCTAAAAGTGGGCATTAGGATAGCCATATTTGGGTGATATGATATGTACCTGTGGTAGAGAATTCCATATTTGATGAAACTTGGCATGTAGATTGATTGTACCAGTAGAAAAA
This sequence comes from Hermodice carunculata, assembly GCA_964020975.1. Taxonomy (NCBI): domain Eukaryota; kingdom Metazoa; phylum Annelida; class Polychaeta; order Eunicida; family Amphinomidae; genus Hermodice; species Hermodice carunculata. The sequence goes on along the minus strand of OZ026618.1, from coordinate 88,230,281 downwards.
AATGAACATGTTCAGTGACCTTAAAATGACATTGACGGTCATTTAAGTGACTAAGATATGTCGGGTTTTTGGTCCCTTTTTGGTCTTCCTGACACATTTTAACAAGAAATCGCAAAAAGTAAGGAACCAAAGTTGTGCAATACTCTAGGTAGAATATTTTCCAAAAAAATATTTTCGAAATTAGCTCAAAAATGGAGAAAAAATTGTACACGGGATATTTGCAAAAGTTTATTCCATTTTTACATAGCAGGAAAACGTCTATATGTCAAATATATGAAACACAAACTTTCATTTAACACTTTACTCGATAAACCTATTGTTGGCGGCCATCTTGGATTGAAAAAAAAATGAAAAACGAAGCTATGTTTTTAAATTGATATAATTTCTTTAAACTAAAACAAATTCACGTTATTTTTTTTTCAAAACCTCCCACTCTTTAAACTGCATTCGATTGTGAACATATTTTGATGAGGTAATTTGAAACGATTCTGATATATGGAAAATGCCTTTTGTACCCAGAATTTTCAAGATAAATTAATTTATTCATGATAATTCATAGACTTCTTTTTTGCAATTAAGAATGCCGTTTTGAGCATACGTATAAATATCTGGGTAAAGATTGACATAGAGATCTGTTTATCGCCACATGTTTGTGCTCCCGGTCATGTCAAAGTTCCAAAACTCATTATCTGCCAAGTTTTATGAAGATTGACCTTAAACGTCAGGGCATAATGCCAAATCTATTCTTAAATAGATGGAAATTGGTCATTTAGCCCCATGGTGAAATGTATACATTTCCACTCATCATCCCCCACACCCGAGAATATGCACAATTATAGGGAAGCGTATGCTACAAATCCTTGAAACATTATTAAGGAAGCATTTTTGAAAAGAGAAAATTGTGGTACATGTAAGTATTATTTAATCTCCTTCTAGCACGATGTATACAATAACCAGCATAAAGGCCGAATGCGAGACTTGCAAAGTGCATATTTTCGGCTTTCTGTATTTTGGCCACAATTGTATAAGCTGGGCTCTGCACTTGAGTGACATTGACTGTTTTTTGTACAGTTTGTCTGCATTATTACATAGGTGAGTGCTGGGTTTTAAGACAGGAACTTTGAAGTGCTGACTGTATGTTCCTGGCGTGCATGTAAATCAAAATTTAATTTACATGTCAATAGAACTGTTTCAAACTGTGCTACTTTGTATCAGTGCAGAAAAATATGCATGGTATACAACATGCCGCAAGTTTGGGAGCTATGGCTGTTCTCTGTTTCATATTCTTTTCTACTGTTAATTGTTCTATCACCTCCACCATGGGGAGATATATACATTTCGACGAGAAATATTTGCATGACATATAGGCAATTTGGTCGTTTGTTCTTCTCTTATGATCCCACAGACCATCTCCGGATTTCCCTTCCTTGCAAGCACAGCTGGGATAAGTGGACATTCAGTGCGGCAAGGAGTGGACATCTATAGTCAATGGACTGGTCATAGATTCCAATTCTTATGGGAAACCGGCGACACATCTAAAACGTTTTTGGAAATGGATCAATCTGTAGAACCTTTAGTTCAAGACAGGTTTATATCAGCATGCAATAAAAATGGATGTGCATTCTTTGCATGAGACCCTATCCAACGTACAACATTTGATGTCAGTATATCTGCAGTGCATCGATTTCTGCATGGCAGCATCCTAATACTTTGGAGACAATATGCCCCAAGTCTAAAGGTGAAGACATTTATCACGATATTTGATGTTAAATGTATATGAAAGCACTGTGTTAACTCTTTGAATGTCATGTTTTGAGTGGGTTAACAGCTTTATCCGGCACGCTTTGGGTTTAATTGGCAAAAACGCTCCTAAAAACTTGTTGACCTGGACAATTATATTCTTTTGAACCATAGGCTTGCCAGTACTTCAGAGTAAGTTATTTTTGTAAGGATCTTTAATGTGTGTGCTTTATGATAATTCAGAGCAGCTCTACTTCGGTAGTTTGACTAAGTGGAAGTTAGCAATGAAAATGTTAATATAAATCTATTAAACACTTATGCTACGATAATGATATTTGAAAAAATCCCAGGAAGAACTGAACAAATAAGCATATACAAAGACGTTTCGTGTCCGCCTTAAACAAAGCTTTAATTCGCAAAATTGAAAAAAAAAGTCAAACAATGCAAGATATATTGATGATGTTGCTTGTATAGATGTACAAAATTTCAGTGAAATTGCTAAATAAATTAATCCAAAAGATATCCCTTTGGAGGGTGACAATTCATATGGTTTCAGAGGTGCGTTTTTGGACTTGGAAATTCAGGTCACTACTGACATTGTTTTGTATTAAAGTCTATCACAAAATAGATGAGTTTTACTTTGAAGTAGTTAATTATCCTTTCCCGGACAGTAATATTTCGGAAACTATTGGATATAATACATTTTGGTCACAGATGTTGAGATTCTGTCGTATTTATTCAAAATTTCAGGACCTTGCCTCTAGAACCAGATTTATTTTTAATAAACTTGAGTCAAGTGGATTCAAAGATTTACTTTTAATCAAATATATCTGCAAATTTTGCTGTAAATATCCCGAGATGGTTAGTACGTTTGGCTTCAATAATTTTTGAGATTTGAGACTTGCCTGTTTTGCTACTTAATTTTATCTTTTGGCATCATTCTGTTTAAATGTTCACCTTTCAGACATTTTGGGCTGGCTTGCTGTCTGTTAGGTTAAACCCCCAGGGGCTATCGGTAGCAAGAAGCGGCCTACGACAGTTACAAGCTTGCCTAATTGTACTTGATATCTGGTTAATATCTTCATTGCATTCTCTTAACTTAAATACAAATGACTTTCATTCTTTTTTGACTTGCCCTATAATTTTGCTGTTAATATCCACAGATTATTAGGAAGTTTGACCACAATAATTTATAATTTTTAGACTTGTCTCTTTTGTCACTTTACTTTATCTTTTGGCATCTTTCTGTTTTCAAAGTCACTTTCAGACATTTTAGGCCTACATGTTTTATGTCAGGTTACCCCCCCCCCCGGGGGGGGGGAGCTTTCGGTAGTAAGCAGTGGTCTACGACAGTTACATGTTTGCCTTATTGTACTTAAAATGCTTTTGAGAGAAAATTTTGATAACATGTATTTTGTCATAAATGAAAATGATAATGACTTTCATTCTTTTTTGACATGCCGAAATGCACATTTACCTTATATTAGAAAAAAATACTCAAAATTGGCAGTATTTTCTCAAATGTCACAAACCCGACACATTAGGTTGATAGATTGACTCAGCGTTGACAGTGAAACAGAGCGTAATTGTTTAAGGAGTAGGTGTCATCATGAAGTTTGTTGGACAGCTGTGGTGAAGGATGTACATTATTGCAGTCCTTGTTGGGATTTCCCTTGGTTTATACAGGTGGTCTAGGAGCAACTGTTTATTTTACAATTACTAGGACTTAATATTTTGCCCCAGCTTGTTTCCACTTCAGCTAAACATTGGCAGATGATTTAATTAGGATAAGCTGTCCAGCTAGAAAGGGTACATATTGGTTCAGGGTCAGTCAAATTGTTCTTATCTGAACCTGTACTATACAAATTTGGCAATTGTGGTTTGTTTGACAGGCATTCTTCTTTCATAATGAAGCTCTGCATTTATCAACAAAACTTCACGTATTTAGCTAATTCATCAATTGCCACGTTCATATTTATTCATTATTATGTGGGTTGTCTTTGCTGAATATTTAGCTCAGACAAGAAGCCGCTACGCAGAGAGACATGTACGGGTAAAAGGCTCCGAAACATGTTGGGTAGTTGCCCGCTGAAGACCCTTTAAATTGTCTGGGCTAATACAACCTAAGTCAAAATTTTACAGAGGAACGGGTGCAATATGGACAATAGTACTTCTATGTATATAGGTTAAACAGGGACAGGTTAGCTTATGGAGAGTAAAGAGTTTGGACTGCGGAATAGGGTAGAAAGTGGTTTTGGACCAAAAGGCACAAAATTAAAAAAACTATTAATAAAAACACAAATTAAAACAAAAAACAAACAAACAAAGAAACAAAAACGAAAAAAAAAAAACAAAAACAAAAAAAAACACACACACACACACACAAACTACCAAAAAAAAAAAAAAGTCTTTCGTTTCTTTCATTATCTTTCATGCTTTCTCTTTGTTTTTGTTTTTCTGTGTTTAATTTGTTTCTTTATCTTTACATTTCGGACGATGGGTATCAAATCAAGCTTCTTTTTGTAATCTGTCATTACAAACCAAATTGAAGCATACAATTCTTAAATGTATAAAGGAATAGAAAAATAATTAGAACAACATGAGCAGAACCATTCTCATGCCACAATGTAGACAAACTTTCACATGATTGAATCTAGCTCTGATCGTTTATATGTAACAACTTGAAATATACCTGTTAGTGTTGGAGCTTGAAACTAAAGTATCATTTTCATACCACCCTCTTCAAATACAATGTGTACACATGTAAATATGAATTAAATCAATTTGTTTCGGTAATCTGGATCAACAGCCGTGGATGGAGAATGCTTAGAGAAACATGACCCCGAATACCTAATTCAGTGAGGTGCGTTGGTGGGACTTCTCATAAAATATAGACCTGAGGTTGAAAACCAAAGACCCCCCTTTTTTTTAGACATAGACATTTCCATTGCTGGAATACAATTGTGACTAGAAAAGAAGATTTTCTCCACAGCAAATTGTCTGGGTGCCATTAAAATTAGAATAGCTTGAACGCTACACTTTGCAATTATGCAGCAAAATCTAAATCTTGTGTATCAGCATATTTTGCATAAATTAAAATGCTTAAAAAAAAATTTCTTGGTTCACAACCTTAAAAACAAGTTTTAAACGACACCACTGTCCACAGTAGTTTTGAAGCCATTCAAGATTTTTTTTCTGTATTTGCCTAATTTGCATAAATTCTAATCTTACAACTTTGAATTGTGGCTCATTGGATGCGGCTATGCCACAGACCTACAAATTGAAGTTGGAATAGCACTAAACTCTATAACAGTTTGGAGTCATTCAATATTTAAGTTTTGTGTGTTCATTTGATTTGCATCAATTAAAATTGTACAACTTTGGATCAATGGTTCCTTGGATGCAGCTATATCAGAAACCCATATATTGAAGTTGGAATGGCACCTCTATTTATAGCAGTTTTGAAGCTATTCAAGATTTATATTTGGTATTTGCACCTAGTTTGCATGAATCCAAATCTTACAGTTTTGACCCACGGTTAATTGGATGCAGCAGTGCTACAAACCTATGAATTGACGTTTGAATGGCGTCTCTATCTGGAATAATTTTAGAGATATTCAACTTCCCAATGACCCTAAGTAGCATAATTTGGAATTCTACAGCTTTCATTTACTGTCCATTATGGTGGCAGGTGTCACAAACCTATACAGGGACATTGAAACATGTGTCCATCTGCAGTGTGGAAGATATGGAGCGTTTTAAAATTTCAGTTGACCTAAATGTGCATAATTTTTAGTATTCCAAATCATAGACTATTCCACAAGATTGACACAATTTCATTGGTCACCATGAAAAGTTTGGTGGTTTTCGGAACAATAGAGTCCGAGACAAACTCCGAACAAATTTGGCTGTAAACAAAAAAGAAACAAAGATCTAGGGAAATACATTTACGTCACAGCAAGAGTTAAAGAAACAAAGAACTAGAGAAGAACATTTGCGTCACAGCAACTCTTTCCGGGTGCCTTTAAGGCCAGGGTTATTTGCAATGCCGCATTTCACTTGGTGACAAGGACAGATTAGCGGACTTCAGGCTGAGCTTTATTTGCAAAATTTCAATGATGTGTCTATGATATAGTAGAATCTGTTCACTTCTCATGCATGCCAAATTTGCATCAATCAAAATTTTAGATCCTTTCAATGTTCAATGGATAGGGCTGTATTACAAATTTATAAATATAATGTTGGCTTTGTATCTCTAGGTAAAGTAGTTTAAAAGATATTCAAAAATATAATTTAATACAGGTGCTCCATTGTTCAATGCATAGTGCAGCATCACAAAGTCATAAAGTAAAGTTGTTTTCCACAATTGATAATCCTGAACTTTGTTTTACTGCTCAAGGGACAGGGCTGTATCACAAACATATACATTGATGCTTTTTGGCATCTCCATCTTTAACAATTTCGGAGATATTCATAATTTAAATCTTGCACATGTGCCTAATTTGCATATATTCAAACCCTACAACTTTGCTCCACAGCTCAATGGATAAGGCTTCATCATAAAATATGAATTTAAGTTACAATGGTATCTCTATCTATCATTATAATTGAGGTAGACTGTGTTTTTAATGTTCCAGATTCATAAATATCACAAAAATGATGTAGGCCTACTTTCTTGTTATGCTGTAAACTAAGCTGACTGACAAGTCAGGAGAACTAAAAGTTGATAGGCCTACGAGGTCTCTCTTCATGTTTGGCAGAAGTAATAAAATTTGGATTTTAAGTGGATAGGTTCATGCATTCTGGAAACACAAATGTCTGTAGTTGATGAGAATATTTTTTAAGGATGAGAAGACCATTTTAAACCACCAGTTCCCTTTTACGGGTGACTGCCTGTTCCAAGTCAGGAGTGAAATTTGTTTCTTCACATTGGTATTGGAAGATGAATGTTGATGCTTTGGTAACTCTGGAATCTCTTTGCTGTCACTGTTGGGTTTGGAATTTATGAATATTGGGCATGTTTGTCTGTACAAATTGATAGTTTGGAAGAAAAACTTTCAAAATTTTAAGTGTCCCAACTCTGCATAACTATGAACATGACAATCCAGTACCAAGGTGCACTATTTCACTTGTAGTTAGATCCATGGACCAAATATGGGGATTCTAGGTTCAACAGTTTTTGAGATTCCACATGGTCAAATTTGGCTGCCATGGCTAGAAAGTAAGAATAATGATTCCGGGGAAAACTATATGTTTGGGTTGGCACCCAGACTTAAAGAACAACAAAAAAAAAAAAAAAAAAAAATCTTGATTGAAACCCAGACATAATTATATCCAGCAACATGAAACAGAGTTAAATCAGTCCAGGCATTTTCGATCATTACATCCTATCCAGTTATGAACCCATTTAAGACACAAAAGATATATGCTGCATAGGATGGAAATGAAAAGGAATTGATGATATTTTTAAATAAAGTGATTACAGAGCACAGAATATACGTTGAATATTTTTATTGGGATGTTCAAATTTAACGAGGAGACGTGGAGACATGAAAACTAACGAGGGATTAGCAAACCAAGATTGCTCAGTTACATTGAAAAAGTATTACCGCGTGGCGTGTTTACCACAGTGCATTTTGGGAGATCGTCCGGGACAAGGTCACAGCAGCAAATGTGGTACAACACGGTTGTGATCGCAGTTTGGTTCTTGAGCTCGTAATATCACATGAAAACAGCATCCCCGGTGCAAAATTTACCTTCTGCAATAGTATGATAGTGCAGGAGCATTACAAAAAAGTAGGCAGGTATCTAGAAAAAAAATATATAGTAGAAAGCTGATATTGTCAGGAGAAGTCTAGAAACCTTTATCCTGACAACCCCCATGCAAATTTCACTAATTTCAACCATGAGCTATTTGTAAAAATGCAGATGGCCGCCACAGCAACAGCCAACTTTGGAAATACTTGAAGGTTTGATAATTTGTCCAATGCAGACATTATAAGTGTGAATTCTTTATGTAATTTCATACTTCGATATATTATGTGAAGTCTCAGAAGCTATAAAAATCATTGTTACACTTAGTATATAGCATCAGTACAATATGGTAGCCATAAACTTTCATCATAAATTGGAAAAAATACTGTTGTAACTGTAGGTTTGCAGTCATGGTCCCTTTCAAACAACATTTGCGATATTGGTTCCTAATTTGTTTTGGGGCACTTCAATAAAATTGAGCAGTTAAGTATTCAATTTCAGCTAATTTTATGACCATGCAGTCTATACTGTATTGGATGCCTGCAGATGTTTCCAAAGATCTGAAACCTTTTGTCTTTAAGCTGTTAGACGACTGTCATTATAGAAAGCTTCCTGCTTTTGAGTCCACCCATGTAATCTTTTGGAGCAAAGATCAGATGTGACATGGTGATAACACATGCATTAAACCATGGATGTGTATGTGTGACAGTATTGGCTCCAGCGACAGACTTGGCTTCAAAGAAATGTGAAAACACTTGTTTTTTGCTGTTTAACAATCTGAGTGTAAATATTACACAAAGGAAATTTCATCTTTTATTGTGTCAGGCGTTGTAGAGCAAATAAGTCATCCATTTTTGGCATTGATCACATGCACATACTCAACAAACACCATACCTGTCACATGGTTAGGTGAAGCCACATAGCTAGGTACCTGCCACAGTTTGAATACAATGAAGTTTCTCTCTGTGGAAGGTTCAGGTGTGTCAATAGTTGAGCTGTTGTGGTGAAATAATCATTTGATATGTCACTGTCATACTGAGTTCATTTGTCTTGTTGCAACTGCTATTCATATAATCATCTTGAAACGTTACAGTTGGTAGAGGTTCCCCTCAGTACAATGACAGAAATTTGTAGTTTTTCCTACCTCTGATGGCCAGATCATGTAAGACCATATAGAGGTTCAAGAAAAGGGGCTTGATGGACTTATGAAGGCAAGCCTCTCAAGCGAATATGGGTTTCAGTCCCTGTTTTAGGGTATTAAACGTCACAGTTGCCAATACTGGTCCATGGCAAATGTCACAGAGAGAAAATAAGCGCAAAAGGATTGACATTATTCTCAGCAAAAGGGGTAAAGGAAGAAGAACAATCAGAGAGTTTGGCCTTGTGTCCTAAACTGTGTTCTTAGTATCCTGTGTTTAACATAAAAGATGACGGTCTGTATTGTAATGAAAAAAAATGTAGTTTGCACTATTGAAAAAAAAAAAAAACAATCAAACAAACAAACAAACAAAAACAAAAAAACAAAAAACAAAAAACAAAAAACAAACAAAAAAAAATAAAATAAAATAAACAAACAAAAAAAAACCCCGAATTATCTGTGGTCTTAGAATTTGTCATGTGATTTTAGAACAACTACATGTCTCCAAAGCATAATTGCATAATAAGGCTAACCAAGGAAATGATGATTGTGGAGATGCTGTCAAGTTGTGTATCTAAAATGAGATTGCACTTGTTGCTGCTAGGGTTATGTATCACCATAAATGTCAAGGAATCTTTTATTCTGGCAAACCAATGCCTAATAAAAAATATATGTTATGGCAAACAGCCAGGCAGACCAGTTGATGCCACAAAACAATGCGCATTTGCAAAGTTGTGCCAACATATACTTGAAAACGATGAATGCCAGTATTCACTCAGAGACCTTGTCCCAAAATATCTGGATATATGGATGGAGCAGAAAGGTGTGACCTAAAGAGACTAGGGCAGAAGTTGGTGGAATATTTTGGCAGTAACATGGTTAGAACCTCTCACATTGGGGAGCCAAGAGTTTACAGCTCCTTAGATGAAAACAACCACATTGTAAGCCAGAATTATGAGTTAGGTACCATGACCAAAGTAGCAATCATAGAATTGGCAGCTGCATTCATACGGAATGACATAAGAGTTAAAACAAATAATACTTTTCTGTTTATTTAGCACTACAAAGTTTACATGATAGTGACAAAATGGTGCCAGATTCTTTGAATCAACAAGTAAGTGGCAACATAAAATCAAAATCAAACAACCTCGCCATATGTGATTGGCGCTGCAAAGCAATTGCTCACAGTATTATGTCAACTTGTCAACCTCGATCTTTCGTCTCCCCTATACTATTGTCAATATCAATTTACAACAATCGCAAAGTATGAATCTCGTCAACTGGTAGATATACTGAGTAGTTTATCATTTGCAGATGATTACTGGGAGCTTCAGCATTTGCATGATGCCTTGCTAATAAATGAACAGCTACATGATCTATAAGTTGACCTTGTCAGTTTTTCATTTGACGAAGCTGACATCAATATCAGAACCCTAACAGGACATGTTACCTGGCATGTTCTTGTAGGTACTGCATGTATTGCCCCACATGGTAATCGGGCTGTCGAGGCTGCCCTGACACAATCTAATATGAGAGCTAGTGAAGCTGGTCATTTTACTCTAGTGCCAACCAAAGTGTACGGAAAGCCCACCCCTAGCTTTTTACAGTTCAAGTCCATTAAAATGGGGCCCCTTGCACCCCTAAACCCAATACGTTGCTGCTAAAATTGGCATAGTGTTTGGGTGCTCTGTCTTTAGCAGGCTTTTCTCTTGATATTCCTGTGCCACAGTGCCCATCATAGAGTGGCTTTATGCAATGTGCTGTCAGGAATGATAATCATGATAAAAGTAGGACTCAGATTCTGCCATTTGTTGACCAAGATTCATCACAACCTGATACCATCTATTCTGCCTTGTTTTACACAGAAGTTTGCTGAAAAGTTTGGACTTGCAATTTGTCCTGTCGCATTTGACCAGCCTTTCCGTATCACGGCAGCTGAAATTGCGCAATCATCTTATACAGAGCTTAAAAACAGTGGTGTGAGGCTTGGGATGCTCCACTTGCATAATTCATACATGTCAGTTCCTTAGGGGATTTGTGGGAGACTGTTTTTTCACCCAATCCAGTAATCCACATCAAGACAAGCAATGCATATGCTCGTACATTCCGTGCACATCTTTTGCCATCAGCTGTCATCATGTCAATTGTGCTGCAGACCTCCCGCTGGCTCAGCAGTGTGAGTGGTACTCCCCTCCAGGCTAAACATAAAGGTCTACTGATCAGTGATAATTCCACTGCTTGTGGAAAAAAAAAACAAAAAACAAAAAAAAAACAGGCACATGTCGAACAATAAATGCAAGGTATGGATGATTTGATGGAAAGGGCTGCGAATCGAAGTAGATCTGGCAAACAATGGATTAAGTATTTGAAACGTGTCTCTGTTATTCGACACTTCATAGGAGCAGAGCACACTGGGGATTGGGATTTACATCTTCATATAGTCAGTGAGGTGATACCATTGTTCTATGTGTCTGGTCATACTGTATCTGCCAAATGGGCAAATCTTTATTTGGAGCAGATTAAATCGGTGATTGATATTATCACCTGAGCTGTACAATAATTTGGCTGAGAAACGGTAATTTACCATTTGTAGATGTGAAAAATTTGTGGTGCAAATTTTAGTGATGACATAATTGAGCAAGATTTGATGCAAATGCTAAAAACTTCAGGAAGTCTAGCTCATGGTAGAGGTATAACAGATAGCACGTTCGCTAGGTGGATGCATGTCATGCCTCGTTATGTCCCTTTATGTTATGTACTTGAAAGTTTCACCACAAGGGCTGAAAGTCACACATCTGAGCAGCACAAAGTCTTGTGTCCTAGTAGCACAGCAAGGGATGTAGAATATCCACACGCTTTTTGCCGTTGGCTACAGGAACAATGTCCATTTTTTGAAGATATGATGAAGGTAAGGACTCTCTGGCTTGTGTAACAAATGGTGTCACAGTTGGAAAAGGTGTCAATGCAGACTCTACATTTTTATTGGTGTCCAAGCAGCTCAGCAAATTACTGGTAAAATATATAGTGATATAAAGTTGAAGCGAAATGATCGAGCAACTAGTGTCAGTGGTGACAAAAGTTGTATAACATGGCATGGAGTTGACGTGAATGTCAATAACAATTTAATATTTATGAGGGCAACATATGTGATCAAAGAAAGTTCTGAGATGGAAGCATACCTCTGTCACGAATTTGATAAGAATCTTTAACAAAACACATTTGATGCTCCTTGAAACATACTATACATGGTATGGACGTGCAGACAAGGTATCTGCAAACTTAGATCCTGAGGTTTTGAAGTGATTCACATGTTAAGTAGGGTGTTTTTAGTGCTATATTTCATCTGTAAACTCCCAAAATGTTATGATGGCCATCTTGGAGTTTGGGGGTGAAACAAAAAAGAACACATACCGAAAAAAACATGCTTACAGAGTATTCATACTATTATCTTGTTCTTCCCAGAACAATTCCGCTTTCAATTCATTTTGTAGGTGGCTGCCACTTTGCAACCTTTGTCATAAAAGTTATGCAGAGTAAATAGTGGGAAGTGCTGATAAATGGGCACTCACACAGCCAAAAGAGATCCTTGCTTTCCCAAGATATATCACTAAATATTTAAAATAATACAATAGGCCTTTTACTTGCGAAATTATAATTGGGACATAGAGATTATGGCTGAAGTGATCTTAAGTTTTTGGGGAAAAGTTTTGCTCTCCTTGATTTTTTGTGCCCTTAGTTGATTCACTGTACAGTTAAGCATGGAATTAGAGGCAAGATTGAAAGTATCAAGTCTCTGCACAAGATGTAATGATGATTTTTAATTACATCAATTTTGGGTGTTGCTCCAGCTGCCATCTTGCATTTTGGGACTGCTTCAGGGGTGAACTTACTGCTCTTTATATAGGGGTTATGAAGAAGGGTTTCAACACCCAGCCGGAAAAAAAAATCAGCTTTCTACTAATTTTTTGTCACTTTTCTCTAATGTTCCTGACCAAGAAGACAACTCTAAGGAAGAGCTACAACAACCCCCCATGAAAGTGTGAAGAACACACACTGGTCCACTTCGATTAAACATTTAGGTTTTCTTTACTGATCATTTTGATCTAAGTATTCCTCTCTGTTTTGTCGGAGGGCAAGTGTTAAAGCTTGGTCCAGGGGTCTTCCTCTTAGAATTTGTGCAGTTCGGCATGCAGCAGTTAACATTCGGCATTTTCAAACATTCTCTGATAATACCTGTATCACATCAACAAGAGCCATGTCTGCATCCAATCTACTTTTCCATTGTGAGTCTGAACTGCTGGCTGAGTTTGTCTCTGGCAACCCACCAAGATGTATTGTAAAAATCCTGTGGTGTAATGAGTTAACATGGTAATTATGTACAGGGGTGGCACAAAGGAGGCCTAATAACTTCATTGCAGAAAACTGGAAAGGTGTTTGATAAATGTGCAAATGGTAGAATAATATTACACTTATTATTGTTATTATTATTATTATTATTATTATTATTATTATTATTATTATTATTATTATTATTATTATTATTATTATTATTATTATTATTATCATCATCATTATTATTATTATTATTGTTATTAATAATAATAATAATAATAATAATAATAATAATAATAATAATAATAATAATAATAATAATAATAATAATAATTATAACAATAATAATGATAATAATAATCATAATAATAATAATAACATTATTGTTATTATTATCATTATTGTTTTGTTGTTGTTGTTGTTGTTCTTCTTCTTCTTCTTCTTCTTCTTCTTCTTATTGTTGTTATTATTATTGTTATTGTTATTATTATTATTATTATTATTATTATTATTATTATTATTATTATTATTATTATTATTATTATTGTTATTGTTATTGCTATTGTTATTATTATTATTATTATTATTATTATTATCATTATTATTATTATTATTATTATTATTATTATTATTATTATTATTATTATTATTATTATTATTATTATTATTTCTCCCTGTAATGTACTTGGACACCTCTATCCCATGATCAGTATTGCAAAATCGTATGTGTTTGAGTTATATATTGCCTTAGGCGGATGGATGCAAAGACAGACAGTTAAATGGAACCCAAAGAAGGGAGATGGAGACAACAATTTAAAAAAGACAGAAAGAAAGAAAGAGTGAAATAGAAACCCCTGTTTCATTATTTTATCATGTATCACAATTTAAAAGTTGTAAACGGAAATACAACTCAAATTTCGCCAATTTGAATTTCCGTTCATAATTAAGTGTAGATACATTAATGTAACTGTGCAAGGTACATGGCTGCAAGATGTCAGGATGCCTTTAGTTTTATGTTTTAATCATTGTTGGAAACCCGTCACTTCAGCTCCAAACTATATATTCATCCAGGTAAAAGTACGAGGGTGGATCCAACTCCTTATGAAAGGACAAATTTCGCTGTTCTACTATTTCATATCTTCACCAATTTATTACAAGTGCCAAATATTCAATACAGCCAAAGGCTCACTACAAATAAATAAATTGCGTTACCCATCAAATTCAATTCTCCTGGGGATGCAAATTTGCATCACAGTATTAATGATCAACCGCATAGGTTTTACATATGAAATGCTCTTCAGATCTCATTTATTTGCCAATCTACTGCTAACCCAACATGTACATGAAGGGGTTTTACACATAAAATTTAACTATAAATTACACATTAACAGAGGTATAACCAGCTATGTAAATAAGGTGCTCATGTGCAATGGTCATATAATCAATATTGTAACCTGCTGTTTTACCCTCCAAGAAAACAGCAAAATAGATATAATGTATTCAAGCATTCCTGTAATAGTTACTTCATCTTCGTTACGGTATTATCGCAACTTTAGGGTACACAATGTTACATCACTTGAAATTTCAATTTTACATTCAATTAAACAAGATTCGCATTTTAGAATCCAGGCTATGAATATTCTGACCTCCACTCTCGTATCATTCCAGGTACAGATCATTGATATATTATGGCAAGGACCCATAAATGAGTATAATCATAACTGTCCTTACGGTGGTCTTGCACTGCTAGATGGTAAAGTGTTTCAAGGGCCATACTGCTCAAGCTCTCTCTTGAAAAATGTCCTTCCTTGGCCTTCTCTATCCTAAGCTACGTTGCCAATATTCACGTCAAACAAGCTATTATTATTTCTCTACATATACTCATCAGAATACAGCTTATTAGTGAGATTGACATATCGTGTTATTCACTGTTTCGCCATTTTCATATACTAGGAACACATAATACATTCAAGTATGAGAGAGATACATATTTTGTGGAAGGTAGTATAAGGAAAGGGGGTATAATAATTATATCAATATTACGACAAATGTGCTACTAAATGTTCCTAAGCCCGTGTATTGACCAGCATATACATGTTAATATCCCTGACATAAAAACGCATTTTTCTTTGAAGTTAATTAAAAAAAACAACTCATTTTTGATTGCTGCATTTACCAGACACTGGGTGGGTTATTTGAAGGAAAAATCACACCTGGTGGGCAGTTTTAAGATAGTTTTTGTTTGGTGTTGCTGCCGTTATCAAGGAACATATTGACCAATTACAGTACATGTCAGCAGCGTTGACATACTAATAGCGTTGTACAATCATTCATATACAACCACACACATACTTCTTTGGTTCGGGTTGCAAATACACTACTATTGGTGTGTTTTAAGATGTTTGTTATGGGACGCTACTGTTGGTTATAATGGACATAACGGCAAATTTCAGTACATTTTAGCACTGTTTACCTAGTACTGTGATTGTACAAGCATTCACATGGGACTTTATTTATGATACTTAGGTGCTACACTTAATAATGTGATTGTGTCAGTTATAAATTCGTAAATATCTGGATATGCATATATATATATATCCACAATGCATACTTGGATCAGCATGAAGCTTGGCTTGGACAAGCTTTGTTCTAAAAATCACACCTTTGCTGCTATTGATGCAATTTTCCCTTTGGCATAAATAATATAATGATATTTCTAAAGCTTGTCAGTCTAAAATAGTAAAATTTAGCATTGTACAACTTAAACTTTAAGTTGAATCCCTTAAAAACTGTCCACAAATAAATTCTGTTCTATTTCTCGTCGCTTGTCTTCCTCATCATCCGTCATGTCATTGGGAGAAAACTGAGAAACTCTTGCAATGTCAAAGGAATTTTGGCAAAGATAGACCCACGTTCGTCCCATCTACCCTGATATGCTGGAACAAGCAACTTTCTGACACAAGAGACAGCGAGTCACAATTCAAGTTCAAATTCAAATGTGAAGTGTGAAAGGTATTACTTGCATGTATTTCATGCCTGGTGCTGGTCTCTCCATTTTCGTTTTGCAAACATATGGTATACCCTGATTTGCTTAGGCCGTTCTTAGCTTTACTATTATTTACCCACAGTATATGTTTCCCCTCGGCCTGTAATAATGAGTGACCAGCTCAAACTTGAGTATTTCATCTTGTTTGGCAAAAGATTTGCGAATCATATAATATATTAGATTAAAAACTAGCGTACAGATGACGAAGGTACAAACAAGCATGCAAGCAAATTAATAAATAAATGAACATAAATAAATCATCTAACATTGATGTAGACCCATTGCTGGTCGCTTATGTAACTGGTGATGTTTTTACTAACTCACCGCCTCAGGACAGTGACTACTATGATACTGATCTTTATAAGTGCATTTTCCAAAATGCGCAGGTTTTTGTCATGAAAACCTAAGATGGTATAATTCCAATACATAAATCGCATATAAAGACGCTGTGCCAAAAGCACAAATCTCTTTGAAATTCAATTTAAGCCTTAATATCCAAAGCCAATGTGATACCAGTGCCGCTTTACTGTCGCGTCCTGAGTGTATAACAAGTCAGGTTGGAACAGGTTACACTTCAAATGGTTTTATACACTTTTATCGTGAAAACGAAAATAGCGATGCAGATGTCTAAATGGCTCGTCTGAGAGCTTTATGCTCAAAAGACTCTGCCAAAGATGCAATTGGTGCTTTTTGGGGGTATAATCAATTCATATGTATGTATGTATGTATGTATGTATGTCTGTATATATGTATGTATGTATGTATGTATGTATGTATGTATGTATGTATGCATGTATGTATGCATGTGTGTATGTATGTTTATGTGTGTATCATTGATTCAAATACAGTGGGGAATACAGCTGAAGTGCATTAAAAGAATAGGGGTGATCTAGGTTGCTTTAATATCCAGACACACAGGCTTTTGTTCCCATGATGCATGTTTGTGACACCTAGCAACCCATGCCTTTTGAAGTCAGGTGGGTCAGCAAAGCCCATAACATTACAATGAACCTGAAAGTTTCATCCTGCATATGAGGACGATTTTTGGAATTGTCATCTTGTAAGCTCCCTAAAGTGCATATTATTATCTTTCAAGTACACCCAGGTGTGATAAGAGGAAAGCTTAATGCTTTTTTTCTTGGTAACATATAGAGAGGTTCAATTGGTATCTGATATTCGGTATGTTAATCTATGGAGAAAAAGTGAGGCTTATGGAAATTGACCACAAGATACGGGTGGTCAACCATGGACAGGATGGGCAGCATCACATTTAGGCATATTTAGAAATAAACCAGATATAAACTATCAGCCATAAAGTTGAGACATAGAAATATAAAAAACAACACGTTTTCTTCATGTATAAATTAGGTAGATTTGCATGCATGATGAGACTCTTTGCAAAAAAGAACGTCTCTAAAGAAGTCCGTTTTGTACATTGCCTGCTAGAGTACAACTTTACGTTGATCACATATCCACCCACTAAAATTAAATGTCAGGAATGTCGCCATCTACAGGGGTATTGGCCTTCCTCCATGCCCCACCTAATATCAGTATGGAAGTACTCCCCATGCCATTGTGCGAATTCTTACTGATCCGTCCATTCATACACACATCTGTGCATACATACCTACTTACTTCTGGTATGTCACGAGAATATAACCTGCAGGGCCGTTTCTAGACCGAATATCATTGGACGTGCTAAACTCATGGTGGCTGAAATATCACCTTTGGGTAAGTGACTTGCCCAACAATTCACGGTTCTTGCTGCAAATGTACATATAGGTCAGGATTAACTGTCTGATCATAGTCGAACAAGGTATTGTATGGACAGCTTCTGGCCAGTGATGGAAGAATGGGTTTATACACATCATTATACGAGTGGCTGAAGAATTGCAGGTGAATATATGTACGTGGAAACATTTCAGACTATAGTGTATAAGTCGCTGTCCACTAATCCAATAGCATATGCCCAATTGTGAATCTCAGGCATCACTATATATATATATATATATATATATATATATATATATATATATATATATATATATATATATATATATATATATATATATATATATATATATATATATATATATATACACACACACATATATATATATATGGTGTATTGTCAACTGCTGGGCAATCCCGATAAGCACAGTCTAACGCTAAACTACTAGAAAGTAAGTGTTCTGGCAATGCAGGAGAAAGGGAACAGTGCTGTTTTCCAGAACACTTTATATAAGGGATGATATGTGTACGGTATGAGATGCACCTTTGTTGCCCACAAAGTACAATGTGACAAATGCAAGTGATGTAAGATGATTGGAGTGGTCGCACTTCAAGAGCACAAAGACAAATACAGGGAAATGGTTTCTTGAGCAAATCTTCCGAATCAAGCCATTTAATGGTGACTGTAACCTACCAACAAAAACATAGTGTAGGCATGACCCTCAACACTTTGGAGATCTGCTGTGGGTAATGCAACTGTTGGATTAAAATTTCAGGAACTGTCTTCATTTAAGATGACATTGCAAATGTAGTAATTACTTCTTCTTGTTGAAGCCTGCTTGCAAATGCGCACGAAGGTACCATACGTGGTTGCTCAAATCATTGCACAACTGCAAATGACTTGAGCACATCCCATACCACATTTGATTGATAATTCTAGCAGACAGCATAGGGTTTGATACTTGGTGGCTGTCTCTCTACCGTGTGTACAACTATATGTGAACGGATCAGAACATTGGTTACTATGACATGATTCTGATATTCCCCATAACTTTACATTCATGGATAAACCCTTCAGTCACTTTAGATATTTGAGAGGTCCCAGAATCTCCTAAGCAGAACAAGGTTCCAAGAGCCGTTATTTCTTTTCAAAAAGAAAAAAATCTTTGAGTAGCATGCCGACTATTCCGTGAGCCACTCACACACAAAAATGATCCATTATTACCAGGCAAGAGGCAAAGTCTATCATGCATTTTTGTATTGCACAATAGCTCTGACTAATGTTTCTGTGTTAAACCTATAAAGGTACTGTTGCTGTCATTGTTAAATCGGAAGATTTTAAGTTACATACTTCAAAGATAAAAAAATTTAAAAAAAAAACAAAAACAAAAAAACAAAAAACACCAA
This sequence comes from Hermodice carunculata, assembly GCA_964020975.1. NCBI lineage: Eukaryota > Metazoa > Annelida > Polychaeta > Eunicida > Amphinomidae > Hermodice > Hermodice carunculata. Next base: position 88,211,133 of record OZ026618.1, on the reverse strand, counting down.
CACCCCCCCCAAAAAAAATTAAATTAAAATAAAATCAGAACAATTACTTACAACCCGCTTAACACATGTTAGATTTACCATACACATCCCACATTTACACAACATACGCATATACTCCATATACAATAAATTGTGACAAGCTAAATGACCCGACTTTTGCATGATTATGTGACATTTGATGCCATGGTATCACTAAAAAAAAACCTTCTGTGGTTATCATAAATTTTATCAAATGTTTCAAATATTGGAAAAATCAGAGTGCCATTCCACATAACACAGCATAACGATTACTACAGGTGTATACATACAATGTAAAGAGTATGGTCAAGCATGTGGCATCCACAAGCTCCACTTATGCATTTGCCTTTCTGGAATCGTGTCACAAGAACAACCAAAGCCTGCATCTGTATATTTGGATCATAGGAGCAACATGTATTTTTTGTACAGGTGTAGTATTATTATGTCTGTTTATTCCCCCCTCCCCCCCTGTTCCTGGGGCAAGCAAGACAACAGACAAAAGTATAAAAATTTCCAAATATTTATGTAAGACATGGCTTGAGAAGCTATTATGCAGAAAGATATACTGAAAATAACCAGCCAAAAGGCTGGCATTAGTTGATGCACCTGGTGATACTCAGGGGAGCCCTGTTGATTACAGTCTGCATGGTCAAGGCATCACTCCAGTGAGTCTGGTATGCCATCTGGTGTGACTGACTAACTGTATGTATGCCGCAGACTAGCAATCCTAATACAAAAGGATATGTAAAGGCAAATCGTTTTTCAGTAAACGACCTGACATAGTTACAGGACTAAATTGTCTAGTTACGATTAATTTAGAGAGTTAATAGAATAAAATTAAGCAGGTAGAAAACCTGGCATTACTTCATGGTGTACTTTGAAAGAGACAAAGTCCCACTCAACTGACTTAAATGCTGCAGGGTTGTTCAGGGCCTGAAGTAGGCGAAAATGGTAATACCTTTTACCTATGCAAAGGAGCTGCTTGACAGCTGTGCCTTCTGCTGACTCTTGCTGCTTCAGATTGTCCTTGGATAAATTAGCACATTTCATAAATAGGCCTTAGTCTAGCAGCTGAAACCAGCGTATAACATGCATGCTTCTGCTGGTCTAAAGGGTGCTTGTCTGGTGGCAGCAAATCTACTTTAATATGTGAAGTAAAAGACCCGTCAGACAAAGCTGGACATTCTATCCCCCCCACAGAAAGTAATATCACTGCTGTACTCATCAATAAAGGCCTGAAAAGAGTCTATCATGTCCAAAAAGCTTTCAGATTGACGTGGTTTACTGCTGTGGTAATACAGCATATAGATAATAAGACAATATGTATAATGTCACCATTCTTATTTGTAATAGCCACAGCCACAGATTGGCCACTCACTAGGTAGTTTATGAAATTCTGTACCATAAAATTTCAATTTAATTAAAATGGCCACCCCCACCCCCCACCCCCATGGGGGCGGCCTGAGTAAACAGCACCAATCTCACACATTTCAGATTTGGCTAAAATCGTAGTTATCGTAAAGTCAAACATAGAGGACACAATGCTATCAAATCTGTAATTTATCTGGTTTAAGGCATTTCTTGGACAAACACAAAAAATGTCACTATACACTTATCTTTTTTAAGATATCTGAGCTAGATTGCAGCTCAGAGACTTGATGAATAAAATGTCACTGTAGTTATAATTAGGATAAACTGTTCACTAGTTGGCCCTTGAAGGTGATAGCACAGGATATGCCCTGCTTCGTAGAATTAGTAGATGAGAATTTTGCAGTCGACTCGAAGCTTTGCACCACAAAAGCAGCTGGGTTAAATGTTAGGGCCAAGGTTTGTGGCGCTGGGAGCAGCCGATGGCGTGCCTCACCAGCCAAAGGGTGTGCGTGATAACAGCAGATTCTGGGCAATAATTGAAGAAAGGGTCAGTTTCCTGCCACTTTTCCATTCTGATGGGCATTTTCAGTTGCTGCTTGGTACTGATTATGCGCAATGTCTAGCTGTCTGAAGTCGGCTCTGCCTGGGGTTGGGTGAATGACGAAATGGCTGAGATTTTGGTTGCCTTGTATGCCCTCTCTACTGCTTTTATTCATTTATTTATTTATTTATTTTTTATTTATTTATTTATTTTTCTTGCTCCGGTAAGGTGGAAACTGTACTTCTGGGAAACTGGGGCCACCTGTAAAGATTTACGACGGAATCTTTCCCTTTATGAACACAGCAGCATGGAAGAAGACACTGCCCTTATGACAACAAAATCAACTTTCTTTAAGCACTCAACAACCACTTCTTTTATGTGTGTACGCATATCACCAGGATGATGTGATATGTCAAATATTGAAGTTTGAAGTTTATCAAAGTAAGTAGGTACACCAAGATAAGCCCCAATAACGCATGAGAGATGGAAACCCAGCTGGCCAGCAGGGCTTATAGTATCTCTCAAATAATAAATGCACTCAGAGAGCACATGTATATATGCAAGGTAACAAAGGCACATTAAAAATAAATATAAACAGATATAGTGTAGGGAAAGCCATTCAACAATGAATGTTAACACATTGGCATTTAAATGTAAACATGGTGCAGCCAGTTAGCAGAATGTCTTGTCTGGGGACAAATGACAACAAACAAGTCTTGTGCTGGTTCCACACTGAAGACCCTATTTTATGAAGATAATAAAGGGTAAAACGCTCTTTTAAATTTTAGATCTTATGAACATGATTTGTTCCTTTTAGAAATTGATTCGCTACAATGATTTAGTTCTTTGCAGTTTTTCAGTGAATGGTACGAGATATGACTTTGCTTTAAGATATTGGACTTGATAGTCTTGAATGGTATATGGGCTAACAGACATAGGTTTGTTAAGTTTCGCTTTGTATTAAGCATGTGGTGTCCAATGATGCTGATTAAGTTTCACATGTGCAGCAGAGTGTACTCTGAATACACGTGAAGTATATCATATATTTACCTCCCCCCCTATAATAAAATCAGGTTTGCTTTTGCTTTATTTATTTATTTATTTATTTATTTATTTATTTATTTATTTATTTATTTATTTATTTATTTATTTATTTATTTATTTATTTATTTATTTATATTTTTTGTTTATTTTATTTTATTTTATTTTATTTTATTTTATTTTATTTATTTATTTATTTTTTTTTTATTATTATTATTATTATTTTTTTTGAAGAGTTGAATCTAATGTGACTGGTTATTGTTTGCACACTTATGATTTCAAATGCGAGGTCCATAGTATTTAATAGCAAATTTACCAAGATTTGTCTGGGCTCTGGTTCTGAAAAATTTTGTGGATTGACGAGTTCAGTAAGAGTGAACGGTGGATGTGGATAAAGATAGTCTTTGAAGAATTAGAGGTGTGAGGGTGTTTAGGGTTTTGAAGATAAGTGAAGCTGTTGGGTATACGTTCATATGTTCAAGTTTAAGTATATTTAATTGTTTGAACATGGAATCAGTATGGGCATGATTTTTCAAACAGGGAAATAGACAACATTCTTGTAGCATGCAGGTAAATATATATATATATATATATATATATATATATATATATATATATATGTATATATATACATATACATATATATAAATGTATATATATATATATATATACATATATATATATATATATATATATATATATATATATATATATATATATATATGTATATATATATTGAAGTCAGAATTTGTAATTATGCATGTAAAATTACTTTTGTATTTCCACAAGATTGTCTTAATTTGAAACTTCATTTGCAGCGCATGTTATATTGCAGTACAAAAAAGGGGTGAGCTAAAGTACAATATAGTTTAGTTAAAGTATTCTTGCTAAGTTTATATCTAATTTTATTGAAAATTGCAACAGTTGTGTCTAGCTCATTTCATATATTTGATATATGTTGTTTCCAGTTTGGCTAATTACCAATCCCAATTCCCCAAAATGTACAACATATTATTTGTTCTGAATTATTGTCCTGAACTTTAATTTTCAGATTTTCTGGGATGTTAGCAAGCTGTTTTGTACCAAAAGTCATATCATTGTACCATATTGAGCTGATGGAGGGACACTTTTCAGAACTGAATAAACACTAGTGTTCTGGGGGTGGAGAACCAGCACTTCTCATTTGTTCCTATACATGCATTGTCAGTCAGTGGTGGTGTTGTAATAATCACAACATTGTGCAGCCTTTTAGCTGGTATATTGCTAGTTTTCCCTGTTCTACTACATGCTCGCTTGCTGCACGATACTGTGAAAACCTAGCCATTCGTCAGATCATCCAGGGACTCACTGAAAGAAGTCAATGAGCCATCTGAGAACCTGTTAGATTTAGATGACTGACGTGCTACGTTACTGATGTATCCTCCCATATGGGAACTTTGATAGTGAATAGCTCTGACAGCCCATTTGAGTCTTATCAGTGGTAAATTGATCAGAAGCCTGTACAGTACTGTCCATGTTATATACATTGCTAGTGGTACCTTTGCACTATACATGAGGCGAGCACACTTTATAAGCATCTGCACGATTTCATGAGTGACTTCCCACAAGAATCTGGAACATATTCACAAATGACTAGTCTTCATTCAACAATCTGTGGGTATCAATGTTTCCACATGGTCAGTACAGCCGCGCATCCTGCTCTTGCAGCCAATGCTGCATAAAGCAAGATGTATGTGTCTGCCTCCTCACGAGTTCATTCACGCTCAGTTTAGGCTTCTATGCTACCTTTTGCTATTTGACAGAAAACGTTCTTACATGAAAGGACCAATACTGTCTGACTGACCAAAGATCGGTACTCTGGCCACTTCCATTCACAAGGCATGTAATCAGATATATTTTTTTCTTTTTAAATTTTAGTTGCTGCTACTTGACAGAAATGTACTCAATTAATTCATCATGTGGCTTGCAACAAATATAATTGAAATGCACCCCTGCTTGTGACGGTCATTCTGCCTTTAAGATGACTTTGTCTATTCCTTCTTGTAGTCATCAAAGAAAGTAACCAAACATTTGAGACCCTGTTTCAAAGGATTCTTGGCTACATCATGAAATGTTTTCTTTTGGTGTGCAAACCTTTTTCATCCATTTCAGACTAGAAATGATGCATGCAGAATTTTCTAGAATTGATTCAAGAAAGGGCACATTTTTCAAATTGTGACTAGAATGCCTTTGTTTTCGGACAAAACCGCCCTGCCTTGAGATTGCCCCACGAAGATGCTTAATAATTTATTTGATCTCAATAGTTATGCTTTGAGTAATAAATTTCACATGCGTTTAGTTTGCATTCAAAACAGTTTCTTTGCCATTTGCCCTATGTGTCTTATCGTCTTGCTAATATATGTGACTGTTTTTCGTTCTGCCTTGGCAGAGCCACATGAAATTTGTGCTTTGGGGGAGAAGCTCAAATCTCTATTTCCTGAAAACATTGTATGCCATCTTACCGGGCTGTTCAGCCTGAAGCAGGTCTGACTCAATATCGTTTGTCACAAACTATGTTGTGGACAGACTTGCAATATTTGTATGTTCAATAGCAAAATGATTTAAACACTAGTCTTTCATCATACCCTGCAACTTTCCCCAAATCTAATTTATTCCTGTTTATTGTTCAATGTGTAGAGCATTTAGTTCAAGACGGGTTTATATCAGCATGCAATAAAAATGGGTATGCATTCTTTGAATGAGACCCTATCCAACGTACATCATTTGATGTCAGTGTATCTTCCGTGCATTGATTTTTGCGGGGCAGCATCCCAATACTTTGGAGACAATATGCCCCAAATCTAAAGGTGAACACATTCATCACGATATTTGATTGGAAAAGTACATGAAAGCACTGTATTAACTCTTTTAGTGTTAAGTTTTGAGTGGGTCAACAGCTTTATTCCACGCGCTTTGGGTGTATTTGGAAAAAACGCTCCGAGGAAACTTGTTGACCTGGACAATTATATTCTTTTGAACTATAGGCTTCCTAGTACTTCAAACAAAGTTCTTTTTATAAGGATCTTAAATATATGTGCTTTATGATAATTCAGAGCAGTTCGACTTTGGTAGTTTGACTAAGTCGCAGTTGGGAATGAAAATGTTCATATAAATTCATTAAATACTTATGCTATTGCAACATTTTTTGACAAAATCCCGGGAAGACTTAAACAAGTTAGCATATGCAAAGACGTTTCATGTCTGCCCTAAACAAAGCATTTATTCACAAAATTGAAAAAGTCCTTCATTATCTTCCATGCCTTCTCTTTTTGTTTTTCTGTATCTATTTTGTTTAATCTTCTCAACATTTCGGACGATGGGTGCCACATCAAGCTTTTTTTTGTAATCTGTCATTTCAACAAAAATTTGAAGCATATGGATCATAAAGGAAAAAAGAAATGGAAAAATAATTAGAACAATATGAACAGAACCATGCAACAATTTATAAACACTTTCACATGATTGAAACTAGCTCTGATCGTTTATAGGTAACAACCAGAAATATAGCTGAAAGTGTTGCAGCTTGAAACTTAAGTGTCATTTTCACGTCACCCTTTTCACATACAATGTGTACACATGTAAATTTGAATAAAATCCATTTGTTACAGTACTCTGATCGAAGAGCCTTGCATGGAGAATGCTTAGAGAAACATGGCCCCTAATTTAGTGGGGTGCATTAAAATATAGACTGGATATTTAGATGGAGCAGAAGGCAGACGCAAAGAGACTAGGGCAGAAGTTGGAGGACTATTTTGGCAGGAATAAGGTTAGAACCTCTCACATTGGAGAGCCAAGAGTATACAGCTCCTTAGATGAAAACGATAACATTCTAAGCCAGAATTATGAGTTAGGTACCATGACCAAAGAAGCAATCACAGAATTGGCAGCTGCATTCATACGAGATGACATAAGGGTTAAAAAAAAAAAGATTCTTTGTGTATTGAGCACTACATAATTTACATAATACTGACATAATGTTGCCAGATTCTTTGAATCAACAAGTAAGTGGCATCATTAAATCAAAATGAGACAACCTCATCATCTGTGATCGGCGCTGCAAAGCAATTGCTAACAGTATCATATCAACTTGTCAACCTTTATCTTTTGTGTCCTCTGTAGTATTGTCAATATGAACTTACATCAATCGCAAAGCATGAATCACCTGAATTGGTAGATATACTGAGTAGTTTATCATTTGCAGATGATTACCGGGAGCTTCAGCATTTGCATGATGCCTTGCTAACAAATGAACAGCTGTATGATCTAAAAGTAGACCATGTCAGTTTTATATTTGACAATGGTGACATCAATGTCAGAACCCTAACAAGACATGTTACCTGACATGTTCTTGGTGGTATTGCATGTATTACACCACATGGTAATGGGGCTGTCGAGGATGCCATGCCACAATCAAATGTGAGAGCTATTGAAGCTGGTCATTTTACTCAGGTGCCAATCAAAGTGTACAGAAAACCCACCCCTAGCTCTCTACAGATCAAGTCCATTAAAATTGGGCCTCTTGCACCCCTAAACCAATCCAGCCCTGCTAAACTTGGCATAGTGTTTGGGTGCTCTCTGGCTAGCAGGATTTTCTCTTGATATTTCTGTGCCACAGTGCCCATCATAGAGTGGCTGTATGCAATGTGCTGTCAGGATTGATAATCATAAGAGAAAAGCAGGACTCAGATTCTGCCATTTGTTGACCAAGATTTATCACAACCGGATACCATCTAGTCTGCCTTGTGTTCTGCACAGACGTTTACTGAAAAGTTGGACTAGCAATTTCTCCTTAGCTTTTCGTTATCAAGGCACCTGAAATTTTGCAATCATCTTATAAAGAGCTTAAGGACATTTGTGGGAGGCTTGGGATGTTTCATTTGCATAAGTCATACATGGGGTCAATTGGACATGTAATGAGTAGCAGTTCCTTGGGGGATCTGTGGGAGACTGTTTTTGCTCCCAAGCCAATAATCCACATAATGACAAGCAATGCATATGCTCGTGCATTCCATGCACATCTTTTGCCATCAGCTGTAATCATTTCAATTTTGCTGCAAACATCCAGCTGCTCAGTAGTGTGAATCACACTCCCCTCCAAGCTAAGCATAAAGGTCTGTGCAAAAAAACAGGCACATGTCTAACAGTTAATGCAAGGTATGGGTGATTTGAGGGAAAGGGTTGTCAGTCCAAGTAGATCTGGCAAACAATGGATTAAGTATTTGAAACATGTCTCTGTTATTCGACACTTCATAGGAGCAGAGCACACTGGCGATTGGAATTTACATCTTCGTACAGTCAGTGAGGTGATACCATTGTTCTCTGTGGCTGGTCATATTGTATTTGCCAAATGGGCACATTTTATCTGGAGCAGATGAAATCCGTGATTGATATTATCACCTGAGTAGTACAACAACTTGGCAGAGAAAGGGAACTTAACCATTTGTAGATGTGACAATTGAACAGGATTTGACGTGAGTGCTAAAAACTTCAGAAGCTCTAGCTCATGGTAGAGGTATAACAGACAGCACGTTCGCCAGGTGGATGCATGTCATGCCTCGTTATGTCCCTGTATGTTATGTTCTTGAAAGTTTCACAAGGGCTGAAAGTCACACATCTGAGCAGCACATAAACTTGCGTCCTAGTAGCACAGCAAGGGATGTACAGAATCCACATGCATTTTGCCATTGGATACAGGAACGATCTCCATTGTTAAAAGATAGGATGAAGATAAGGACTCTCTGGTTTGTGAAGCAAATGGTGTCACAGTTGCAAAAGGTGTCAATGCAGACTCTACATTGCTTATTGGTGTCCAAGCAGCTCAGCAAATCACTTGTAAAATATATGGTGAAATACAGTTGAAGTGAAATGATCGAGCTACCAGTGTCAGTGGTGACAAAAGTTTTATAACATTGCATGGATTTAAAGTGAATACGAATTACAATTTAATATTCATGAGGGCGACATGGGTGATCAAAAAATGTTCTGAGATGGAAGCATACATCTGTCAGGAATTTGATAAGAATCTGTAATAAAACACGTTTGATGCTCCTTGAAACATACTATACATGGCATGGATGTGCAGAGAAGTACCAGGGTACCTGCAAACCTAGATTCTGAGGTTTTGAAGTAATGCACATGTTAAGCAGGGTGTTTTTACCACTGTATTCTATCTGTAAGCTCCCAAAATGTTATGATGGCCATCTTGGAGTTTGAGGATGAAACAAAAAGGAACACATACAGAAAAATACATGCTTACAAAGTATTTAAATTTTCATCTTGTTTTCCCAGAACAATTTTGCTCTCAATTCATTTTTGCAGATGACTGCCACTTTGCAATTTTTGTCATACAAGCTATGCAGGGTAAATAGTGGGAAGTGCTGTTAAATGGGCACTTACACAGCCAAAATAGATCCTTGCTTTCCTAATATATATCAATAAATATTTAAAATTATGCAATTGGCCTTTTACTTGCGAAATTATAATTGGCACAAAGAGATTATGGCTGTAGTGATCTTAGGTTTTTGGGGATAAGTTCCGCTCTCATTGATTTTTTGTGCCCTTAGTTGACTCACTGTACAATTAAGCTTGGAATAAGAGGCAAGATTGAAAGTTTTAAAGTCTCTGCACGAGATATAATGATGATTTTCAATTATATCAATTTGGGGTGTTGCTCCAGCTGCCATCTTGCATTTTGGAAATGCTTCAGGGATGAACGTACTGAACTTTGTATGGGGCTTATGAAGAAGGGTTTCTGCACCCATCCTGTCAAAATCAGCTTTCTACTATTTTTTTCACTTTTCTAATGCTCCTGACCTAAAAGACAAGTGTAAGGAAGAGCTATAACGACCCCCCTCAAAAGTGTGAAGAACACACACTGGTCCCCTTTGATTAAACATTGAGGTTTTATTTTCTGATCAGTTTGATCCAAGTATTCCTCTCTGTTTTGTGGTACAGCAAGTGGTAAAGCTTAGTCCAGGGGTCTTCCTCTTAGAATTTGTGCAGTTCGGCATGCAACAGTTAACATTCGTCATTTCCAAACATTCTCTGATCATACCTGTATCAAACCAGCAAAAGCCAACACTGCATCCAACATACAATTCCAATGTGAGTCTGAACTGCTGGCTCAGTTTGTTTCGGATGTTCCACTAAGATGTATTGTGGTAAAAATCCTGTGGTGTAATAAGTTGACAGGGTAATCATGTACAGGGGTGGCACAAAGGATTCTAAATAACTTCATTGCAGAAAACTGGAAAGGTGCTCGATAAATGCGCAAATGGTAGAGTAATATTATTATTATTATTATTATTATTATTATTATTATTATTATTATTATTATTATTATTATTATTATTATTGTTGTTGTTGTTATTATTATTATTATTATTATCATTATTATTATAATTTATATTATCATTATTATTATTATCATTATTATTATTATAATTTATATTATTATTATTATTATTATTATTATTATTATTATTATTATTATTATTATTATTATTATTATTATTATTATTATTATTATTATTATTTCTCCCTGTAGTGTACTTGGACAGCTCTATCCCATGATGAATATGGCAAAATCATATGTGATTGAGTTATATATTGCCTTGGGCAGATGCATACAAAGACAGACAGGTATACGGAGACCAAAGAAGGGAGACGGAGACAACAATTGAAAAAAGACAGAAGAAAGGAAGAAAGAAAAAAAGGAATGAAAGAAAAAGCCCTGTTGCATTATTTTATCATAATTCACAATTTAAAAGTTGTAAGCGGCAACACAAAAACACAACTTACACTAAGTGTTCTTACTTTTGTCGTTTGAGCAATCTAAGAAGACCTCATAGAATAATTGGATTGCTCAAAAATGCGCTGATAACTATTTCATCATGAATTGATGCTAAGTCTTCATTACTTTTGGGCTCATGACAAGTGATGGTGCGACACATACATCGATAAAACGACAAGCATATGGAAGACTTTGACCATACATGTTTCACAAGAAGAAAATATATAGATACACGTAGATGGGATGAAATAATAAATATAGAATCAAAAGTCTTCCTTCTTTCTTCTTTTTTCAAATATATTTGACTTAAAAAAAAAAAAAAAAAAGAAACTGTGGACAGAGTAGCAATTCCTGGTAAATGTGATCCATACAATGCTTGTGGCCTGTTAGCCATAGAACGCCTTGTCAGCCAACCTCAGCTTTATTGACCTTTCACATATTATTTTATCATAATAAGATGCCAATAGCAATGCGCGACCAGGTTGTTTGAGAATCAGATTAACATTGAACGGAAACTACAACAGGCTTATTTTCCAACAGAAAATCAAATGTCTCCCCCTGCACCCTTACTATTGTCACCCTCATTCTTATGAATAGGCATACCGATTCCAATGATCTACAGATATGGTGAAGGTGCACTCTTTATTGACATTTCATAACGTTGATTTTTGACGAAATTTCCACATGACCTTGAAAAATAGGTCAACGTCATACATTTGCAGTTACAATCAAGGTCTTACAAAAGTGTAACATAGAAGCATTATCACACAAAATATCAACCTCTTGAAGTCAAATCTTTTTCGAGTGCATCTGCAATGATTTTTAAAATGTAGCCATGTGACCTTGAAAATTGGTCAAGGTCACCTGTCTACAATCCCAACCTAGTTCATATTATGGTACATAATCATGCAAAGTTTCACCCTCTTAAATCAAATCCTTGTGGAGTTATTGCGTCTGCGGCAATGTTACATGACCTGCCCATGTGACCTTGAAAAATAGGTTAGGGTCACACAACTGCAGTTACAAGCAAAGTATTATAAAAAGATCTTACATAGAAACATAATCACACAAAATATCAACCTCTTTAAGTCAAATCTTTCTCGAGTGAATCTGCAATGATTTTTAAACGTAACCATGTGACCTTGCAAATAAGTCAAGATCACCCATCTACAATTATAACCTAATTCCTAATTTGTACATAATCATGCAAAATTTCAACCTCTTAAATCAAATCCTTGCAGAGTTATTGAGTTCACATCAATTTTACACAGCATGCCCATGTGGCCTTGAAAAATGGGTCAACGTCACCCATCTGCAATTGCAACCTAGTTCATAATTTGGTACATATTCATGCAAAATTTCAACCTCTTCAGTCATATCCTTGTGGAGAAAGAAAAGAAGAAGCGGAAGAAACAGACGTAAAAACAATATGTACCCCCCCCCCCCCTTTGCAGGGGGAGACATAATTACGAGTTACCAGCTGATGAAGAAATGACCATTTTGAAAGCAACGAAATGGCATCTAGTCTGAAGTCTGTAAACAATTCATCACATTCAATTTTTTGGATGGTCAATTCATTATTTTGAATGTGATCTGTTGTAATTTCATTTTGGGGAATCAGAAAAGTGATTGAATGGTCAGTTTGCGGCCACTTATGAATTACACAAAACTGCTGGATCACCCTGTTTGTTTATGGTTTCACACACTGATCATTGAACTTCGCCTGTACAGTGCACAGAATTCATTTTCTTGACCGTCCCGAGCACCCTAGCAAAACAACGTGCTTTTTTATTATCTTGTCGTGTTCTTGGAATGTGCTCTGAAACTCCCCTTGTGTGCATCAAACTTGTGTTTATTAGTCCAGGCTAGTGCGATTGCATTTGGATGACGCGATCACGGTCAGTCTAGATTGGGGTGGAAGATCTGTAGTCGGCATCTTTGGATAAGCTCTGATCAATCTTCAATGGTTTTGGATAGTTTGATACTCAAACTAGATGCTCCCATAAACTTGGATGTGTGAACAGAAGATTAATATGAGAAGCGTGAGCTAAAAACTTTTGTTTAAAATGAAGAGTTTCAGTAGTGTTGACCACATTGGGTTGGTTTGCATGAGCATGATAATGAGGTATGTGGTTGTTTGCCGTTATTTATCCATGACCCGTGGAAACCAGTTGAGACTCCGACAATGGATGCAAAAATGGGCCAGGTTAGACTTATCATTACCATTGTTATGAACACTTTGAATTTTAAAATTGATGCAAACACAAATTATCCCTATTGACTCACTGGGCCCCAAATATGAAAAGCTGCATGTGAATCCACACCCAAACACCCCAAGTGTGGGTACGTTTGATGTTCAAAGTTAAACAAATTCGAGTCTTAGGCCACAACATATAGTTTTTTTTGTTTTTGTTTTTTTTTGATTGATAACATCACAGAGGTAAGCTACAAGTCTATTTCACAAAATAATAAAAACACACGACAGAAGAACCGAGTACGTGTCATATAACAAACATAAATGTATAAAAATTGGCAACATTCTTGTGCAACACGATTTTCTCTGAAACATGTTTTGTCAACCTATGCAATTTATATGTTGCATCGCAAACAAATGAATAGCCCTGTAAAACTAAAATAAATGGACATCAAAAGAAAAACCAGAATATGCAGGAGCGGTTCCAGTGAATTTCTTTTTTCTGACAACCGTTTCCATGCCTTTTGGGGCAATTTCTACATAGACAGTGAACAAACTATTGAGCCCAACTGAAAAGAATATACAACCTTTTATTTATGCTATTTCAGGACTCACCATTCAATTCGATTCTCGAAATATGCATATTTTTAATTTATCTGCTTAGAATTTGAAAAAAAAAATGTGTTCCTTCAGCATGGAAAATGTGGAAACCCTACAAATACCGATAAAAACTATGGATACAAATTAATGGATGTCTATTAATCAGAAATACATAGGTTTATTGTACTTGTGAAAAGCTTAAATGGGTAATATTTATCCATAACTGCCAGTTTCTCTGCGCACTGGCTGTAGATTTTCCGCCTTATGTGTATACAAATGTTGCAGTATAAAACGCAGGCAAGATGTGTCATATTGGGGTTCTGAATGAGTACAAGTAAATTGTACTCCGGGACACATCATTTTTCTAGTTATAAAGTAGTAATAAAATTCTTGTCGAAGGCGTGTTTACTATTAAATTACCAAAACAAAAAGTAGGATTGTGTTTGTAAGTCCAGCAAAAGCAATAATCGAAATTCTGTAACCATTCCAAAAGGCCACAGGTCTCAAGTTTGAAACGACCTTGAAGAGCTTAGTATGAGGCCGCTTCAGGCAAAAATAGCATGGCAACCATATCGTTTCATGCAGGTGCTCAAATTGCATTTCAGTTTTGACGTTTTCAAGACTTAATATACTTCAATAGATCTGAGTCACGTCCTTTTTTCCCTTTAATCATAGTGTGGGCCATATTCTGGTGATATTTCGTTTAGCCAAACAACTCATTGCATCCCACGTTGTTTTAATGCATACATGTACTATTTGGCATTAAGTTCATATGGTCAAATACAGATTTGCTCCATTTGATTTTTTTTTCAGTATGTTTCGGATTACAAAACAAAAATATTGTCTGTTGGTTTGTTGATTTGGTATGTCAGCAATATTGACCCGTTTACTGCAATATGCATAATCCGTGCATACAATGTATGTATCAGAAAAAATGTTTCTTTTCTTGGAATCCAAGTTAAATGACACAAGGTTCAAGTATCAACGGATTGCATTTCAATTACGTTTACTGGAGCTATTTAAAGCAGCTTATTAGGACAAATATTCATTTCGTTATGGCCAGTGAACAACTTTTATCTTTCCAGAATTAAAACAATTTTTCTTGCTTATAGTCATCTCTCTCTCTCTCTCTCTCTCTCTCTCTCTCTCTCTCTCTCTCTCTCTCTCTCTCTCTCTCTCTCTCTCTCTTTCTTTCTCTCTCTCTCTCTCTCTCTCTCTCTCTCTCTCTCTCTCTCTCACACACACACTTTGATTGGACAATGTTGTTCTGTTTGTGGTCCGAATAGTAGCATTAGACACTTGCCAAAACCAAAGTTGTCAAGACATACAGCAAGGATTTTAGCAGTGACTGTATTGGTCAGAAAGAATGGATTGTGCTTTTTCAGTTATAAAACACACAGTGGTTCAATTGCTTCAGAGTGCATACTTCGATATTCAAGTTACGAAATACCATTAAATTCTCTAGTTTTCAAAAAAATATTCTTAGTTGTTTGTGTGCAATTTACATTTGAGTTACACTTTTGTGAAGAATCCAATAATATGCTTCTATGTGGCTGTTCATTTGTCCCTCCATTATTCAGCATTGTATTCTATTACGCAATGTATATCGTTAATCACTGCGTTACCGAAGCTCGGGAGCACAGCTTTACAATGTCTGGTAGACGATCCACACACCCATCTTTTTGTCCATCCGTTTGCCTTGAGATGGATTCCTCTCCCCCTTTCATTATTTCACTACTGTGGATATCTTTTTCAAAATTTCTACAATTTAATCAATATTATATTAATGTTTCTTAGCAATAGAGGTTGTGCAATAAAATTCAAGAAGGCCACAGACCACAGTTATAAATCCTTCTATTTTTCATATTAGCATTTTTCAGTCTAAAAAATTAGCATTTTGGTATTTTGAAATTCCGTGAACTGCATTTAACAGATAAAAATGTCAGAAAAATATGGACGGATTTTTGTCATACAATTCCCAGCTCGTTAATTTGTGATAATTGAAATACGAAACAACACCTGGATGTCAGCTTTATACAGGTGTATGAGCTTTGCTCTTGCCAGGGTCACATCATTGTCCTTCCCCACCATAAAGTTCCCACCTGGCCTGGAAGACAGTGCACCTATATGACCACCAATGAAGCAACTCTGCGATGCAGCAAACCTGACTTAGTTAACTTTATTTAAACAGAAGCTACAGCATGCTGAAAACACAATATTTTCACAATTACGAACTATCTCCGTTGGGATGCGCAACCAGCCAATCACAACTGTAGTCTGTAACCAGAAATGATGCCAATATCTTGAATGTTTTATACTTTTATTAATTTTTCCAGATGATTCCACCAAAAGTCTCATTTATAAAAGCTCACCATCAGTGAGTCCCTACCACATTGATTCAAGGGGGCACGTCCAACATTTCAATATAATGCTCCATTGGCATAAACTAAAGAGTGACAACAAGATCCAATCATGCTGGATGACTGATGGCCATAGGATGATACACCTGCATATCAAAAGTAATGAACTACTATAGACGTCTAATTGATGTGGTTGTGCATGTTTTACCCATATCTAACTAATAAAATATCATACACATGTAGCTTGTGGTCCTACACGTACATTCATCGACTTCACATAAACCAAGTGAAGACTCCCCCCCCCCCCTACACTCGTATGTACAGGTTTTGTATTTTTGCTACTTTACTCCTGGTCCTAGCATTATGAACTTTGTCACGTAAACATGTTTCATTCCAGGTGAATTTGCCATATAAAATCAAGAAAAGAGGTTCACTTTTTGTTTACTTCCTTTCTTATGTACATCTCTTGCTCCCCATGGATTATAACAGCCTGTCATACATGTTGTACAATTTTCGTGAGACATACCCGTGCGACATTTTTTTTTACTAATAATCGTTACATGTATTGTGTTCCTCCTATTTATCGCCATATTGTTAAAGATTACTGAGGTTTTGTGCTTTGTGCCTTTCGATGTTATAATCAATTATGCACACTTGTTCCTCAAACCTACTTACTCATTGTGAAGGGAGACACAGTATAAATCCTACACATTGCCGTTCTAACCTGTCAATTTCAGTTCCCTCTGCCAGTTAACGATATCAGAGTCTCGATAGTATATACATTCTATAAAATACTACATCACATGGGGTGCAATTTAGATCAGTATAGGGCAGTTATAGGTCGATTTAATACAAGAAAAGGACTTTTATAACTTGAAATAAGTCTTCATTATTGCAATAATGCACCCCAACTATGTGTTTCCCTGCTGTTATTTTAACTGTGGTATCTAAGAAAGTATTATCATGCCTGTGAGATATAAAGAAAATGCTGCGTCTCCAGCAGGGCCCAGCTTCTGACATTCACCCCAACCCGGACCCTGTTCTGCCAAACACAATAAAGTTTTTCATGCCAACATCAGGAGTGTTAACAGTGACCATAAATTGTATGGACTATCCCTTTTATCTCAGACTGAACATTTTGATACAATTTTGCTATCCGAAACCTGGTTGGATAATAATAATCCTGATGAATTACTTCATATAGGAGGTTTTCAATGTCCCATACGCTACAACAGACAACCGGGCCATGATGGAGGGGTCGCTGTGTACGCAGGAAACACACCGCTGTGCTCTGGGTGCATAGGACAAGAATGAAGTTCAAACTTGCCAGGGAAAATTCTCGCCAGCGTTTCTCTCGTCTATCTCTTGACTCCTTTTTTTTTCATGATTTTTCAAATTCAATTTCTATAGAATTAGAAAATAGAATCTCCTATTATTGATAATCACTAACAGCTTGAATGACTGGTGCATAAAGGGGAAGCCCAACAATGACAAACACTACCTGAGAATCAAAATACTGATGACACTGTAGCTATTTGCAGTGAGTTTTCTTTGGATATTGTCAAACAGCCTATATCTTTTTAAGGTGTTAATATAAAGGACAAACCCTGGATAACTTATCTTATATTGATGTAAATTAGAAAGCAAAATAGGCCATGGAAACGATTTAAACGTGCCTCACTCGAAATCCACTACCAAAGGTGTAAGAAATTACGAACTTTGTTTTCCCGTGAATAGATCAACCATTTGATCTTACTTTGCAAAATTAAGAAATGACCTGGACAGCAATCTGAACCTCTAAAAATGGTGGAGTTTGACGAAGCGTGTTCTTGGAGGCAAGATGTTCTTATAGATTCCTATCCTTGTTGAAAACGACCAAGTTGTCTCTTAGAGACAGCTGAAATATTTAACACACCTATTTCGCAAACAAAGCAAAGCTTCTCAGTGAGAAAGACCCCCTCCCCCCTTACTCACATTCGAATACAGAACCGATAAAATTTTGCATGTATTTCCAGCAATTGAAAATGATGTCCTAAAATGTTGTCTTCTAGTAAGAGCAGCTCTGCAACTGGGTGTGCCATGGTTGTGAATTCCCTACTCAAAAATACCACAGCTGCTTAATGCACACCATAAATGCAAAAATTGATCTCCTTTAGTTTGAGGCAGCTAGATTACATACTGGAACACTCGATCACAGATGCAGGGGCAACATTTTTTTTCTGAACTGGGATTGCCTCTGCAGGGTACCATATGCAAATACTTCAAGCTTGTCACATTTTTATAAAATGATTTATAATCTATGCCCTTCTGCCTCTGTGACCTGGTTCTAGCTGCCCAAGGAACCTGCCATCTGTGTAACACTTACAACAACTCAGATGTCAAACAAATCGATACTTCCTCCTCCTACTGTCTACAATACGTCTTCGGAATAATTTATCTTTACACCTACGTAACTCTACGCCGATTTCTAAACTTAAATTACATCTAAAGAAAAAAAAACCTTTAGCAAACTGACAAGGCACTGCCCTACTGCTCACACTGAACCACTGTGCTAATATATGTCCGACCCAGCTGTGCCGCAGATATACTTCCCTGAATCAAAATATTTTTCAGATAACCAAATTCTATCTCCTTTGTGCAAATATTGTGAATCTGAAGAGTCTTCCATCCGCCTTTTCTAGTATTGTACCCTATTTGAAACTCAAAAACATAACTTACTTACAGGCCTAAAACACGCAATTGCCTGGGACTTCATCTGTTTCCTTTCTAGGTATATCCCTCCTGAATGTCTAAGAGATATTTTATTATGCATAATTATTGGTCAGCCTGAAGATATACTACAACCTGGTTGTGGGGAAAGTCAAATGGCTTCTATCTGAACGTGTAGTATGCAGATTTAGTAACTATGTTTTTGTTTGACAGGTATTCGTCACTTATAATGAAACTCTGCATTTATGTTCAAAACTCCACGTATTTAGCTAATTTATCACTTGCCACGTTCATATTTATTCATTATTATGTGGGTTGTCTTTGCTGAATATTTAGCTTAGACAAGGAGCTGCTACTTAGAGAAACATGTATGGGTATACACTCCGAAAGATGTTCTGAATAGTTAACCTCTAAACACCCTTTAATTTACCTAGGCTAATACGGCCTTTTAAAAATTCAACAGAGGAATGTGTGCAATATGGAAAATAGTACTTCCATATGTGTATAGGTTACACAGTGACAAGTTTACCTTATGGAGAGTAAAGAATTCAGACTGCGGATGAGGCTAATGGCTACTAGGAAGTGGGATACAAATACAATAAATGGAAACATATTTAGTCTGGTGCAAACTTACACAGTTTAAGCCCCCCCCCCCCAAAAAAAAAAGATGAAAAATCATGTATTAGTATAACAGAATTGTACCACTATATGAATGATTGGTTCCGTTATGGTTTAATGATATTTTTGCATTTTTTCCACTTTTAGGCACATTGTATATGTCTTGTGCATACTATATATATATATATATATATATATATATATATATATATATAAGGTGTCATCTTTCTGTCTGGAGAACCACTTGCTTAGTCATATCGACATATTATTTTGGTAATCCAGGTTAAAGGAATATTTTTGTATATAAATTATCAAACAACTCTTAAGGCCTCTTAGTTCTTAATTTTTCGCCAGGATGGCGCTTTTTTCTTCCTCTTTTTTTTGTTGTTGTTGTATTTTTTACTGATTTTTTTGTGTGTTTAAGTTATTTTCGGCTTCCACTCCAGAACTGTCAATCACATTAAGCTGATGCATGGTGGATACATTCTTTGTTGAAGGATCAAACAAAGATGTTCACTAGATTACAACCCTGTGAATTTCTGATTTTTTACGGTTTTTTTTTTTTTCATTTGGCAATTATCGGTTAATTCACCTGTCCTATCGATTACTATATAAGCCAATGGACATCTTATCAAATTCGTCTGGTAGATTGACTTCAAACTTGGTGGAGATGAATCTTGAGTTCGTTTCTACCAGGTTTGTCCAAATGGTCATGTTCCAGTGATTTTTTGCGATATGTTTACGCAAGTTATAACAAAACGTACTACTCTGAAACTGCTTTTCCGATTACTTTGATATGAGACATGCACAATCCTAGTTCTGAAAATGTTCACCAGGTGACACTGCGATTTTATTCATTTTTCAAATGATTTGCTAACAGTTATAGCAGTTGTTTTATTTCTCCTCTAAAACTGTCACTCAGGTTAAGCTGAAACTTGGTGGATATGTTTCTTTTGAAAGAGTCAATCCAAGTGCTTACGAAGTGGCACTGTTGTGGGTTTCTTATTTTTGACATTTTTTTTGGGGGGGAGGGGGGATCCAGTTGGGTTACTTATTGGCAAATGACGATTCCTATTGATTACTCTGTAAGTCAAAGGGTATTCTAATGCGTATTCACAGTTTTGACTTTTCTTCTATTAAGTTTCTTTATGTGGTCACGCTCCAGCGCTTTTTGGATTTTTTATTTTCATATTTTATTTTTTTTTTTGTGGGGGGGGGGGGTATCTATGAAAATAAATACAAATCTTTAGCATGATAATTTGTTGTAATAGCTATAACTTGAATAGTTCTGGCGAGATTTGTATCAAATATGGTAGGTATGTACCATTGATAAGTGTGTGCCGATTCCGTGCACGTGGTCATGCTCCAGTGGATTTTGAATTTTTTTTATGATAATACTTGATGTTGCACATGTTAATGTTTTTCCTTAGAGGTCAGTCGTACTTAGTTTATAGATGAACATGATCTTATCCGAAGTTTTCAGAACCACAAGTGAGATGCATCTCTTGGTCAGCTGAGCATGTTCACACAGCCCTCATGTGTAATTGTGCAACGATCTGTTAGAACATGTTTGTATGGCTAAGATCGAGACACCGGTGGATATTCATGTGTGTATTGTGTCCCTCAACATCGCTGAGCAGATCCATTCTAGAATTTGCCTGGAAGTTATGTTGAGTAAATTATTAACTTACTTCAAAGGATCATAGTCCCATGATTTTTGTAAGTTATTATCTTTTAGTTCAAGTGAAATGTCAATGAGCTGAACTCATTGATGGGAACCACGATTGTTGTTCGTCCGGCTGTTGTCCTTGGTCCATCATCCATAAAAATCACTCCTTCACCACAATAAATCGACAGTAAAACAAATCAAAACAAACAAAAAAAAAAGTACGGAACATATTTAGGGTTTGTAGGTATATACCATAGGGAAGTCTCTACCATGTTTAATCAAATGGTTAAGTTCCCTTGATTTATGGATTTTGTTATGATTTTCCTTTTCTCAAATGTTTGTTTGTTTTTACATTTTTGGCCAAATCCTGTAACTTCCTTCTCCAAACCCTTTTTGGCCAATTGCTTCGAAATTGCGTAATCACACTTCAAGGAACCATTAGGACTGTAACCTAGTTCAGCAGATAGTCCTGAATTCATTTCTGTTTTGCCACGGATATTTTTTTTTTTTTAAGTTTTTACTTCTTCACCATAATACAAGCATTGGAACATTCATGATAATGCTGAAGAAATTATTATCTGACAACAGTTCATTCAGGTTAGCAAACACGATTGCATGTCTGGAAAACATTTGAGGCCATGGGTTGTTAAATTTGGGATTTTGTGTGAGTGTTTCTTTGTGTGTGTTTTTTTTTTTTTTTTTTTCTGTTCATGTGGTCCATAGCCGCATCAAGGGTTTCCCATGATTTGAGCTATCGGAGCTAAATAGGGACAAGTATCGAAGAATGAACAAGTTGGCACGGAATTTTTCTTGCATAAAGAGCAAAAACGACACACATTTACATTGGATGCAATTTATTATTATTGATGAATAATCTTTGCTCTTTTAAAACTATTCATGGGGCTTAGTTTTTAGCCTATGCGAGTTACGCCAGCGTGGCGAGTACCTTTGCAGTCAATATGTGTTGTGTGCTTGTTCGGGAAAGACAGCTCAACTGCCATCAACTTCCATGCTGCAAAGTGGAAACAAAACTCATTATCTTATTGGGATATAGATGTATGTATCGTTTTGAATATAAACTTTACACGGGTGTTTTTTGTGAAATAGACTTTTGTAAGTGGGAGCTTTGGGCTTTGATGGATTTGAAGTTTGTATGGAGATGATTGGGAAAGGTGAAAAGAATGAACCAATTGCAACAGAGATGGCCTGAACACAGCGGAAACTAAGGCTCTTTTGATTTTGATAACTGTTGGAATAAAAAGGATTTCCTGACACACAACACTTTTGTGACCCTGTAATATCAAACTTCCGCATAATATAGGCGTCTGTGATACATTAAGTATCATTAACTTTATTCTTTCTGATATTGAATTTTATGCCCTTTGATAAACTTCTTGATAATCTTAAATATGCCATGGTCACTCAAAAATTTTTAAAGATTAAACAATTGGCGCTGTGCACATTTCCGGTATGTTTTGTATTGCCGTCTCAATTTACTATTACAGTCATGAATTCAGCAATTTAATGCTTTTAATATTTGTAATGTGAATGAGTAGATAGCACCAGCGAACCACACACACACACACACAAAAATCTTGTAATGTATACCTCAATGATGTTAAGAACGTATGCCCAGGGCAATTTAATTATGCAATATCAGACTTTCACATATAATACACACAGGATACCATACTCGCACAGGGTACCATGCGCCGTACATCAGCAAACGTTTGCTTCGCTCACTCCTTCTGCCACGTGGCACCTTAGTGTTTCTTAATATATTTCATATCCCATAGAACCCATATTATAATCCATATTTATATTATGAAATATGTGTATCATCTCTGTACTAGATTTGGGCAGAATCATTTCAGGCACTCTGAAGACCTTTAAGCAATAAAGTCAAAATAACTGCAATTATCTCACAATAACCATACTATATAGTCCATCCAAGCGTTGTAATATCTAGAGATTTCAAAGCCAGTGACAGTCACAGTGACCACATAATAGGCCATATAGATATGAACATTATGGTGGCAAATATCTGTTCTATAAAACGACCTCTGAACCAATCTTAGAGGATTGCGGTACTCCAAAGATATTGCAGTAACATAGGTAATATTGACCGCAAACATGCCACAGTAGCACTGGAGTAAGTTGAAGTAGGCACACAATTTTTCACATTGACCTGAAAACCTAAAAACACAATCTACCTTTTATGATGCATATCTGTACCAAATAAGGGAAAAATCAATCTAAGCGTCTTTAAGATATTGTGGTTGCAAAGTCGAATTGATAGTAACTAGTCACAGTAAGCACAAATTAAGTCACAGTGACTTTGAAATATAATAAGTTATTTTTCAAGAATGCATATATGTTCCACAGTTGACACAAATCCATCCAGGAACTTTGAAGATATTGTAGCATCAGTCAAATGCAGGTATACAGGTCCACGGAATAAGTCTCCGTGAAGCTGAAATTGGACGTAGCTGAAATGTTTTGAAAAAAAATACTGTATGAGTTGTGGGTCTATGGACAATGAAAAACGGAAGAGTGGACATCCTGTTTGTTCGACAAGCGAGTCAGTGTAGCTAGAAGTATTGAATAAGAATTGCAGGTGAGTGCTACACCTCTGGCATATGCCAGGAAACTGCTTTCCTTCGATCGCCAGGGACTCACATTCTCCCACCTCACCCCCAGGAAGACTACTGATTAATTCAATAAATTCAATTATGGCAGGACAAATGTGGAATATAAATGTTATTGTACGCCAAAACTAGACAGGAAGTAGAATAATGTGACAAGAAATGGTCCCTTTCTTGGTAGATTTCAATTACCATTTTTATTCTGTATTTCAAATTCATTTATTTATTTAAACATCTTTATAATGATATAGCACACAGGAGACATTTTCCAGTTGTTAACTAAAATTGTAGGCATATCTACTGCATAAACAATTGATGGCTTTATATTTTTAAATCGGTCATAACCCCTAGCTTCCAAAAATCATGACCCGCAGGAAGCCCTGAGCTGTTCATGGATATACTAGTATTTTTAATTTTAATCACTTACTTGTCATCAAATTGCACCTATTGTAAAGATTTTAGCCATGGAAAAGAGTGTGTAAATAAATTGTGGATCCAAATGTTTTAAGATTTGAAATGATATTTGTAACAATGATTGCGGATGACTGAGTTGACCAAATTTCCAAAGGTTAGGGATCAGAGGAAATGTATGACCTTTCGCAGCCAATTTCTTCATTTTTAACAACGTTACCAAGTGTTTGCTGAGGCAGAAATTTGTACTCTGCATTTCTACTCACCATAAACGTATACAGTCATTCAATAGTATTACTTGACATCCTAGATTATTCTTCAGATATGGTTTATTAATCATTCATATGAAATGCTTAGATTTCCAGGATATTGGTACAGTTGACATATGAGATGTTATTTGAAGAACAGATTGTCAACAAGTGGAATGAAAGCTAAATATTAATTTTCCCCGAGAAGTGAAACTAAGACGCAATTTATCACTGACGTTATAGCATTGTGGGCAAGCTGCCCAGTGCCCCTTTATGTGTGCATGTAAGACTTCTTCAAAATCTACGTTCCATTGCCCAGTGTTCGTTGTATGTTTCTTGTGTGTGTGTGTGTGTGTGTGTGTGTGTGTGTTATCTTTGTTTTGGTTTTGTGTCATATTTTATTGATGGTTTCTTTCTAAACGAGCTTGTCTAATGGTACCCCGTTCGTCGTCCGCGTTAATCCATCAATAATTCATAGTTTTCAACTTTTTCTCCAAAACCATATACTTAAATTTTTTAGAGATGTATGTGTTCGTTTGCACCTAATGTATTCAAATAGCTACTGTCCAATGCATTTTGCAATTTTAAGAGTCTGTTTGCTCAATGTTGGCATTGTTGTTCCCAATAAATCTAATTCTCTGAAGCCTGCAGGCCAACTGCTTTTGCAGTGCAAAGGGACACTTGCATTACAAATGGATATCTGAGTTGAAAAGCATTTGGACTCGTGCACATTTTGATTAAAATTTGCATATCTGTTTATTACTATGTTAATCAATGAGGATTGCAATGGAATTTCATATTTTCGAATTCTTGTTCAACGCCGTCCATCCTATTCAGTTCAAGCTTGGTGGAGACATACCTTATACATCCCTCTACCATGTTTTTAAAAGACTATGCTCCACTGAACTTTGAGTTTTTAACGATCTTTTGAGGAAAACTTTAAAAGACATTTTTGCAATTACATTGCAAGTCGCTTTTACACTGCTAACAGATACATCTGGGGAACCCTAGATCTTAATTTGTTCCACAGATCATGTTCTGTTTTTTTTTTGCTTTATTATTATTATTTTTTTTTTTTTAGGGGGGGGTTGTTTCTTTTTCTTTTTCTTTTTTTTTTTGTGTGTGTGTGTTTTTTTTTTTTTTTTTTGATTTGTTTGTTTGTTTGTTTGTTTTTCTTTTTGGTTTGTGTTTTTGTTTTGTTTTTGTTTTTGTGCTTCTTGTTTTTTTTTTTTGTTTTTCCTCCATTTTTTGTGTGTTTTATCTATTTTTTACCTCTTCAAAAATGCCCTTCAAATTGTTATGAAACTTGTTGGAACTGTAGCACCTTTGGATGCGTTCTATGGCGATTGCATTTTAAAATTTCATGTAAAAAAACATATTTTATTTCAGATTATTTACAAAATCAGGAAACAAATAAAAAAAAAAAAACCAACTAAAAACAACCAACCAACCAACGAAACAAACACACATAACAAATCAGAAACAAAGCAATACCAAACAACAAGAACAACAACAACTACAACAAAAATGAGGCACTATTTCTGCATGGCAAGCTATGTTCCTCTCTCAGTATTTTCATAATACTTCTTAGTGTGGAGTCCAGCAAACTATGAAATCCATACCGGTGCTTCCATGTTGAGCTTGAGAATGGTGGCATAGCCTGTGTACAAAAAGGGCTACAGGCCATGTCTTGGTAGCTGAGAGGCATGCAGCATAAATTCACATTTCGACTTTCTCGCCAAAATTGAGATTCACTTCAAATATGGTGGGGAAGTACCTTGAGTGGTTTTCTACTGATCTTATTCAAATTGTCATGCTTTGTGAATACTAATTACTTAGTGTTTGACAAACTCTTAAAAAGTCACCGTCTCCGTTTTTTTTTTTTTTTTTTTTTTTTATTTTCCATCACAAAGTGTTCACTCCTGTCTTACCTGGTTTAATTTTGTTCAAGATTTTTCTCTGGAACTACAACGCAAATAATACAGTTCCCAGATCCTAAAATGTGAACGTGCACATGGATTTAGACGTATTTGATTGGATGGTGCGTGTCACGTGGTTAAATTTACTAATGACAGGCTTTCGGACTTCCATGGACTAAGAAAGTGACATATTTACGCTAGATTTGGAGGGATATTCCATAAATTCTTTATTTTTTAGGAATTAGAGAGCATGTTTCACAAAGAAACTAAATCATGAGCTTTCCAGCTGTATAGAACATCATGGTAGTCGAAGAGAAACATTGAGGCCGCAAACGGGCAAAGTTACTTCAGTTTTTACATAAACATAGCTCTTTATCATTCAAATTGCGACAAAATGGGTAGTTGTTGGATTTTTATCCCTTTGACAGGGATGTACCCTTTTTTAAACACGAAATGCAAATTGCCAGTCACTAGTATAGAAACTTGCCTACCTCCATGATAAAATATACACGGTCGCAGGTAAATAGACAATATAGCCGAACGCTGAGCTGATGAATGTTGGCCTACGGTGCGGGCAAATACAGCATGGTAAAGTTGATGCTTGGAAATGGCAAATCCACTGATTCATTTAAATTTTAATTGAAATGTGTCCCTCGGAGTTTAAAGATGGTATATAATTCACGTGAGCATCCGCAATATTAATATCTCAAAGCGTCCGGACCGCACAATACACATGCACAGGTTAATCGTGCCCCCACATTCTGCTTATCAGATCGCTATCAAATGATGCCATTACCACAAAAATGGTGGTTCCGGCTAAGATAGCCACAGTAAACTCTCCTTTAGTGTAGCCTGCTTGGATGTAGGGCTTCCTAAATAGCGAGTCGGAGGATGAATATATGCCTGGAATCGCCATGACTGCCACGGCGAGGCCCTTGAAAGTCGAAATAACAGGAGTCATCTATAAATACGTTAATTTCCGTGTCTAACCTACTAAATTTGGCCTGCATGTATATATATATATATATATATACATATATTTCCTGCAGGGAACCAAAATTAAATACACGCCAGAATGAACACGTACATGTGCAAAATCTCAGCCAGGAATACAGCGGCTCAGAAGGGGAACATGGCAACCACATAAAACACGCATAATTGGAAAGTGCGCATGTGCCAACTGCGATAAGGTTGCTCTATAGGAACTCTCACAATTTTGCCATCTTTTTGCTGGGTATGATGTGTAATCTATACCTGATGTGCGAGCATTTAAGTTTTCCTGTGTATGGATATTAGGTAAAAACAATTTTTTGACGTTTGAGCTAAGGTGGGATGATTTGAAGGGATATACGTCAGAGTCTTCTTTGTTTGAAACTCTGGCCAAAGAATTTGTATGAGGTCATGAATGGTCAAAATGGACAAGACGTTGGTCATATTGCCACTTCAAATAGCAAGTCTGGTTGAAATACAGTAGCTATCAAGGGACCTTGAGATTCGCCTGCTCATACTGACGAAACCCATCCATGAGAACATACAAGAATTGAACATTTATCCCCAGAAGCTTTCTTGGACATACTGAGCGACACTACCGTCGTTGCGGTCTTACAAACATAATGGCTACCCCTTTAATTATTGCCCAAAAGAAGATCGATTATCTTGATTCAAAGGTCCATAACCAAGAGACACTTATTTTGGAACAGACTGCCAGATTAGCTGCTCTTGCGGCCAAATGTAATGCATTACAAGCCAGAGTTGATAACCTGCAAAAGTCTCCTGATGAGTAGTCCGAGCAGCTTCACTTAGTTGCACTAACTCGTGATTCTCTCAGGCAGTACAGGTGACTTCTAAATCTAAGAATATCTGGCATTAAAGAGAACGTAGCACCCGACGAAAATAAAGATACTGACAAAATTCTACTGCATTTATGTAAAGATAAACGAGGAGTTTATGTGTCCTTGCAACACATACAAATGTCTCATTGTGTAGGGCGAAAAGTGATGAGCGGTACCATCACAGTTAGATTTACAAGTTACAGAGCATGTGCCAAATTGAAGGGATCAAATGTATTTCTAGCCGAGGAACCTAACAAATAAAGGAACAAACTTGCGTACTTGCCCGTCAGCTAAAAAGAGACAAATCCACTGTGGACACTTTTTTCAACGGATGGCAAAGCCGTGATCAAGACTCGCTCTACACCTGATGATCCCATGCAAAAAACTTTCGAAATGAAGTACGTGGACGATTTAGAGAAATTTAGATGTCCTACTTCAACAAAGCCACCAATCGTACAAATATTGTTGTTGTAAACATATAATCTTTCTAGACTCTTACCATGGTTACTCGGACTAGCCTTTATTACTCATAATTTTGCATTGCTCGTAAGTAGTAGCTCGTTTTTTTTATTGGCTACAGGTTTACTTTTCACTGCAATGCTGTTGCATTACACATTTTTGGCACTGTATCAGTTACGAGGATCAGCAGACTTGATTCATATCATATTTGGTTGTCTGAGCTTTATTAGCGGTCTAGCATAGCAAGTACATATTACAATCTTGCCATTGTTTTGGTTTTTTTTATATTACCTGCTATGACAGACACCAGTTAAAATTTTCTTTCATTTTTCACCCGTACGCGATTTTTGTTATTTTCCCTATTTAAACTTCGCAGTGGAGACTTTTGCAACTTGTCACTTGCCCATTTGTAAAATTTGTAGAGTGAGAATCGTTTAAATACCCTTGCTACGTGACGGTAGTGGATGATGAACAAGATAAAACACAGAGGGGCACTGCAGTGTCGCGGTCAGCTACTTTCTTGCATCTTTGGAATCCCCTTCAAATGTGTACCACTGCACCTAGCTGTTTATATGATCCAGGTTGACACCACATTCGTGTTCTCGCTGCAGAAATGTTTTGTAACTCCACCTTTAACATTTCGTGAAAAAATTCAAAAGTACAGCATGGCGACAATATGCATTTTTATGCTTATATTCGCTTGACATTACTTCTATCTGAACAATCATTTATGTATATTTCTGGTATATTCCTTTTGTTTGATATATATATATATATATGGCTCTATTGGGAAATATCATCCAAACCCTGGCCACAGTGTTAAAATATGTGGAATTTTATTCATTTAAACATTAAAATTCCTACTGCAAATAACAAAATAGACGAGCTTGAGTCTCTGTGTATTCACAACAATGTTGGTGTAACTTGTCTTAATGAAACCAAGCTAGATAACTCAGTAAGAGACGTTGACATTGAAATACACGGATTATCCACTCTTTTTAGGTGTGACCATACCTGGCATTGCGGTGGTGTAGATATTTAAATTTCTGGTCGGGTAATTGGTAAGCAGCGGCTTGATCTCAGCCAAGCTAATGTGGAATCTCTGATCATTGAAACTACTATAAAAAGGTACCATTTACAGAAAGCCAGGTCAAAATTTAACTGAATCCAGAAACTTTCTAAACCTGTTCAAGATATTATAGCGAAGTTAATTTGTGAATTGTCTCATATGTTAATTATAACAGAACACTACAAGCTACCTACTCCTTCCTGGACCGATGTTACTTTTATACAGGGTATAATTGGGAGTTTTTTCAAACTTGTAGCAAATCTAATTCACCACAACTGGTTATTGAGCCCACCAGCGGCAGATCTGTTCTCAATCTTGTTTTTTTGTAATTAATAACTCTGTAAATATCCCTGTACGTAATATTCCGCCCATAGCTGCATGCGTTCATGAGTGTCTCCTTTTGGCAACCAATGTCCGGCTCGGTAAGAACACTGCTTATAGAAATAATCACATGTCTATTATATTGGATAATTACAAGCCAGATGGAGACAAAATGCATGAAAAATTATCATCTGCTGCCTACGATGCCATATTCATTAGTGATGATGTAAATGATATCTGTAATAACTTGACCACTTTTTGAGTGAAGTTTCTAATGAATGAATACCCTACAAGGAGGTCACAATAATAAGACCTAGTGACAAACCCTTCATGACTAGTCAACTGAGACATCATATGAATGTCAAAGATAGGGCACACCGAAAAGCTAAAAGAACCAATGATGATGATGATGATGACGCTGGAGATACCTTCCATCGTTTAAAGAATAATGTTGTATCCATAGCAAGGAAAACTACACGAGATTATTGTGCAAAAGTGTTTGATATCCCAAGTAATAAAAATACCCCCAAGAAAAACCTGCAAAAAACCTCCAGAATGATGGTTAACACTGAAAAGGGTCTGCGGTTGGAACACCATCTTAAGTAATAAAAATACCGAAAGAAAAAAAAATATGGTTAACACTGAAACAGGTTTGCGGTTGGATCACCAAAAGACCGGTATCATCCATTATTAAAAATGGAGCTGTTCTTTTAGATCCTGTGGAGAAAGCCAATGTTCTTAATACGTTATTTGCATCTCAGTGTGTACATGATGACCTGTCTTAACCTCTTCCAGGTGTTACCGTTAAAGCTGATCTAAAACTCCAGAGTACGGTAAGTAACGAACAAGAAGTATTAAGTTATATTAAATGAAGGTGAGCAAAACAGGTGGACCAGACAAGCTTGCGATCAAAGTTTTGCGCGTTTTACCTCTTTATATTTACGTACCAGTCACTAAGCTGTTTAATTTATCGTTAATTTCTGCTATTTTTCCTGATTTATAGAAAGAATCTAATGTTACTACCGTTTTAAGAGTGAGGACCCCACTGTTGTAAAAAACTATATACCAGTTTCCCTACTACATGTATGTTCTTTATCCAAAGTTTTTTGAGGCGTGTGTGTTCAAAGGACTGTACAGATTTCTCACGGACAACAACTTATTAACACATCGCAACTCTGGGTTTAAAAAAAAACTTAATAGTGCCATTTACAAATTGGTCAATATTGTTCATGACCTTAGCCAGGCCCCAGTAAAGTAAAAGTAAAGAAGCCAGAATGATATTCCTGGATGTTTATAGAGCTTGATAGAGTGTGCCATTGGGGTCTGTTTCGTAAACTGCCAGAACATGAAGTTTGTGGGCATTTTTCTTACCATGGATTAAATCTTACTTAAGTTTCAGAAGGCAGAGAGTTGTAATGGAAGGTAGTTTTTATGGTTGGGAGAATGTTTAATCTGGTGTTCCTCAAGGCAGTGTACTTAGTTTTTTACTCTTATCAGTATTTATTAGTGATTTGGATGACAATTAAACATACAGCGTCTATTTGTTTGCTGATGACACCTCAGTATTACAAACAGTAGAAACGCAAGAAGAAACAACTTTCGTCTTAATCATAATTTAGGTATTGCAAAAGAAGGTGGTAAACAAATGGAAAGTGTATTTTAACCCCAGGAAAACAGAAAAAAAAAATAGTTTCTGCCAAAAGAAAAATCCTGATAACAGACTCTTGGTTTTTATGGAAGAATATGTGTCCCGAATTAAAATACACAAACATCAAGGAGGCATTCTGGCTGACAATATATCCTTAGAGAACCACATCGAATATATTTGTAATAAAGCAGTTTGGCGTTTAGGATATATAAGATCATATAGCCATTTATTGTCATGCAATGCACTGTGAAGTTTAAACGTGTCATTCGTTCGAGCAATCCTAGAATATGCAGCTCATGTATTTGATGGAAGTTCTAACAGATGTAAATCTATGCTTGAATCAGTGCAATGTAAAGCTGCTTTTTACGTTTCAGGCGTAATGAAAATTACCAGCACATCCAAAGTACTTCAATTACCAGCACATCCATAGTACTTAAATGTCTTGATTGGCCAAGCTTGGAAAACAGACGCAAGTGCCATTAAATTAGTTCTGTACTACATAATTGGCTGTAACATGTGCCCTCCGCATCTCCAAGCTTTAATCCCGAGACCTAACATGACATAAGCTGCTTAGCTTTTGCTTATTACTAACGATCGGTCACTGATCTCAGCCCGGGCCTCCTAATTTTGGTACACACTTGTACTTTCTACTACTAGGATAAAGAATAACTTGCCATTAAGTTTTTGGAATGCTCCCTCATTGCACATCTTCAGAACAGTCTTTACTTTCCTGCCAGGGTTGATCCCCTGCGACTTAGACCCATAACAGTAAATGCATTGTTAAATTGTTTATGATTAGACTTTAGCAAGCACATGTGTATTCACGTCGCCTATGCGACAGTCCGTCCTGTGCTTGTGGTTTTCATTCTTAAACAGTGACTCATTATCTGCTGCAGTGTCCACTGTTTACAACATGTAGACAGATACTCATGGTGGGCGTATCAGACATCCTGCAAATGGTTTTCTTGACATTAACTTAGAAAGTTTAAACAGATCTTACAAAGTCATTACTTAATGGTACTCCACCTGCCTCTCACATCTGTACTTGTTTAATAATGGAGGCAACATCCTATTATACAGTAAATTCTTGGCGCTTTTCCGGGTTTTCAGACACTGATGATACGGACGTTACTTGAATTCATGAATGTTATGTTTTTGTGCCTCCGTTCAAATATCTAAAATATATACATACACAAAGGAAGTATTCAAAATGGTTTCTACTGAATTCCTATCATTTTAATTATTCTTGTTAATCTTTTTTGCATATATATTCATTGATTATATTGAATTATTTTGTATTTGTGTTGTCAGTTGTAGTAACCTGAGGAGAGAAATTAACGTTAGCCTATGGCTACTTTTTCGATCCTCGTCAAAGAAGTAAAGAATATTATTTTTACACAGATTGTTGCACTTTGCAGCATTGACGTTGCGGAAAGCCTTGCAACAATGCATGTTTTTGCCAGCGTTGTGGACATGGTGAAATAGATTATGTTTCTGGAAAAACTTAGCAATTAATTCCGATCAGAGAAAGTCAGAAAATGCCGCCTGCTAACAGGTGCGTACCGACGTGCACAAGTTCTAAGAAGAAGATACCTAGACTCAGCTTTTACCAGTTGGCTCCAGACAAAACAGAGAGGAAAACCTAGATCGAACCAATCAGAAACGAAAACTTCAAGTTTGAATTGAAGTGGACCAATGTAGCTATGGTTGTAGCAGCTAGGGCTGCTTCGTGGTTTTCACGGAAAAGAGTGAAAAAGGATGCATATCACAAAATAGAGTGAAACGAAACGAGAAACGTCAAAGGATTTGGGACCATTCATTTTCACCCATTGTAGGAAACAGGAAGAATGTACTTTTGTACTACGTTTATGTCTACATTTATCAAAAGCGTATTCCTGCTTGATTATTGTTAAAAAAGTACAGTAAACCTTATGTTAATTATGATGCAATTTATACCCCGATCTGGATCGTAGTATACTGCCCACCACTGTTATGCCCACGTACCTGCTTGAATGTTTGTTAAACACTAAGTAGCCTATCCATAATTCCGCTCATACCTAACCGGAAGCACTTATGACGTGTACGGCTATTTATATTTCACCAGTGACACACATTT
The DNA here is from genome assembly GCA_964020975.1 of Hermodice carunculata. Classification (NCBI taxonomy): domain Eukaryota; kingdom Metazoa; phylum Annelida; class Polychaeta; order Eunicida; family Amphinomidae; genus Hermodice; species Hermodice carunculata. The sequence goes on along the minus strand of OZ026618.1, from coordinate 88,177,513 downwards.
ATAAGTCAGTTTGCCTAAGCACGAAATTTTAATGAATTGCATGGCAGAGCAAGAAAACAGAAAAGTAAACGAGCAATGTTAGTCTAGGGTAGATTTATCCAAGCCACACCATATAAATAACAATGCAGCACTACTTGCAGTGTAGTGGTAGAGCGTGTGTCTTCGAAACAGGAGGTAGTGAGTTTGAATCTAGTGGTCGTCCTTTTTTTTTCCAATAAAAGGGCCAATATTTATTTTTCTTAATCTCAAGGTATATATATATATGGACCGCTGATTTTAACATTAACCAAACTTTTTACATTAATAAATTTAAAACTTAATGTGTAAACATAATTTTGGAGACCCATAAAGCCAAGTTGGGTTTTTCTAAGCACAGGTTAGCTAAGTTTATTTATCTGTTATTGTTTCCTAATTATCAATTTCCCATTTCAATTTTATATGTATACTAAATGTGACAATAAAAATACTGAAATACTGAATAAAGTAAGTATTTATTACAATATATATATATATATATATATATATATATATATATATATATATATATATATATATATATATTCGCTTGTATTTTTAAAGCACTCTGAACATACATGTGTATATTAGCAATTTATGAGAGCAAACCCTTCTGACCTTTGGAATTATCAAATAGTGACAAGTTACTTTTTAACAAATATTATTATTCTGGACAAAGGAAAGTTACTTTAATCATTGTTTACACAACAAGAAATCAGTGACCAATACCTATATCTGGAGACAACACATTTTATCAAACGTTGTAGCAGTCTCTACATATTTAACAATGTGCGAATATTCATTATCAAATCTGAACGTTTTTTTACGAAATTACAAAATTTAGTGTGCCATGCCCGATCTATCTATCTATCTATCTATCTATCTATCTATCTATCTATCTATCTATCTATCTATCTATCTATCTATCTATCTATCTATCTATCTATCTATCTATCTATCTATCTATCTATCTATCTATCTATCTATCTATCTATCTATCTATCTATCTATCTATCTATCTATCTATCTATCTGTCTAACTGTCGGTCTGTCTGTCGGTCGGTCTGTCTTTCAATCTGTCCGTCCGTCCGTCCGTCCGTCCATCCATCCATCTATCCATCTATCTTTCTATCTATCTATCTGTTTGTTTGTATTGAATGACGGTTCTCTAATTTTTGTTGCATTACTATTAAAAGCACTGTTATCGACTGGTACTCACACTTTTTTCGCGAATGACATACCTTCAATTTTTATCCCTCGTTGCAGCTTCAAGTTAAACAAAACTGAACTTCATTTTACATTCAGATGAGAGAAAATCGTTTCGACGAATAATCAGTTAATGACAATAAAATGAAAAAAAAATTGAAAAAACCTGTTAAATCTTTTAACAGATTACCAATTCTTCAGTTTTATTGAAGATACACTTCCCCCAAATGTTCTATCCGTACAAATAATAAAATACAAACCTACATTAACTGAAACAGAGTAAGCAAGGCGCAGTGAGTTTCATACATTATAGCATGAATGCAAATGATATCAAGGTAAAAACTTAACTCGGACTGAGACTTTTGAGAAAAATAAAATGACCCACAGTATAATTCATATATCCATTTATCAGGGATCATCCCTAAGATAACCAATGTTCATGAAATGTTTGACAAGTTTATGCACTGATAATTAGATTAAAATTGTATGTTGAAACTAATTTTTGAAAATTTACCAGATGTGCATTATACATTGATTTTCAAGATTGCAACTTAGATTTCTAACAAGACTGTATGTAAAATTTAAATAATCTTGCCTTTGTATAAATTTATAGTTTATGTACTGAAAACGTATGGGAAAGTTAGTGATTATTATTATTGAACTATGAGGCTCTGTATAATATACACGTATTCAGTTCTGGACATGTGCCGAGGCCAAGGCCCTTGATGTGGGGCGGCAAAAGCCTTGCAAAGCACTGTTAAAGTCGTAATTTTTTGTGCTTGTAGCATTTTTCTTTTGTATTTTGTACTTTCGTATGATTATGATTTTTTGATTTGGTAAAGCATAATGCGTGTTTTTATGTACATCAGATAACATTCGTATCGCACTAATTTAATGAACAATGCATCATGATCACCATGGACATCATTTCATGATAACTTTAAGGCCGTCATTCAACCTGTGATAAAATGTATTGTGGTTATTGCCTGTAATATTGGTTATACATCACGTTCACTCAAAGTTGCACCTCCTCACTGCCATCACCAGTGTGCTCTCGGTTCCGTGTAGAGGTACTATTTAATTTATAACCAGACTAAGAATCAATATGCACCTGCCCTTTTTTTTTTTTTTTTTTTACCCATACTCTGTGATATCTCTTCTGGGGTCCATATGCTGCATGTGTCTAGAACATCCTGTGGTGGGTTTATCATTATATCAATTTGACAACTGGACAATATTTCACCATGGTCGACATGATGTTGACAGGTCATGTGCATGTAAGAAAGCAAGCACCCGACATTTGAAAAATTGGCGCCTCAACATCAGACACCATAACAAGGCCCATTTTCGTTTTGTGATGAAACGTCCAAGTCCGCTGTTGGGACTTTTCAAAATAGATGACAAGTAAGTTTGTCTTGTAATTCTTTTAAAAAAGACGATGGGTTTTTAATGGAATTGATGAACTTTGATCACATAAGGCCCACAGTTTGCTACAGAATGACAGTTTATGTGTCATGTGCGTTTGCACTGCGGTAAACAGATACTATAAAAACATGGCTGCCACCATGGGCCATTTGGAACATGTCTTTGCTTTGCCATTGAAACTGTGCTGACGTTACTCCAATAAAGTTGCATAATGCTGATGTTTCTCCTTCAAAAAAATGTTTTTAATACTTGGTTTAAACATATTTCATTGGACATTACAGTACATATTAGGACATATCAGTACGTATCATAACAATAGTAACTCATAACAATTAGGAAAGAGAACAAAGTCCTATGTAAATCCCTCTTGCTGGAAGGAGAAATGAATAGGACAATACCAGATGCACAGATATACACAAAAGCCAATTAAAGATGCCAATAGAATTTGCAGAATCAAGCAATACCTATAACGTCAAAACGATCCGTCTTAGAAATATATTCTGCACTGTTCAAAACATTTCGACATTTTGCTGAAGTGAAGCTTCACGAGAGCCATAAATTGCTGTTTGTAAGCTAGATGGTGCAGAACGGAAAATCAAGGTATACAAAGCTGATCTTGGGCAGCATATGAGTGACAAATATAAAACATTAACGCCATGCACTTCCCCAGGTGAGCCACAAGAACATTTAGCAGAAACCTATACACCAATTTTAAATAAATGCTAATTTAATTGGCTTGCATCTAGATCGAAGAGTGTAAGTTGAACTGCAAGAAATCTATGGCCAATGTGATAAAGTACCTGGAATTCTATTGGACGAAGTTTTTTTGTGGATTATTTGGATTTAAACATCTGTAATGAAAGAGTATTACGAGTCTCAAGGGAAAGTTGGTTCCAGAGCCTGGCTGTGGAAAGAAAAAGTGATGGGTCAAAAAGGTCACTTTGAGCATGAAAATGAGGAAACTCAAACCTATGACGGGTATCATGGGTTGGACTATGTGGCAAAGACGCACTCTAAATGATAGAGCATACTGAATTGGTAACCAGATTGTATACAAATGTATACATTAAAGTCAATTTGGATATTTCCCTACACTTAGCCACAATAAACCATCTAGTTCCCTGATATAACCTGGCATCGCTGGTTCCATACATTGCACCAGTAACAATACAAACGGCATTTAATTGCATACTTTCTAATTCTCAAATATCATATGCTGTACAGCCACTCCAAACTAGACTACCATATTCCAAAATTGGGCATAAGAAAAGGATATAAAGCGTTTCCATAGTTGTTATTAATACTTAGCCACATTGTCAATGTAGTGAGTAATAATTGTGTCTTTAAAGGATCTATTTTTAAGTCAGAAGTTACTGGATCATTCGTGACGTGAGAAAAGTTCACTGCAATTTCGTATTCAAACTCTTTTGCACGATCGGCAAACCAGTGGCAGGCGGCAAAAGGTTGCTGGACCGTGAGCATGAAAATAACGCAATATGATTTTTTTGAAAAATAAAGCTGAATCTAAAATTGCGCATTAAGCACGGAAAAATGGTAAATATAAAAAAGTTGTTAGTTTGTAATGCAATTGTTATTGTGGCTATGCCGATGTCATTTCGTTGCACCTTTTGATGTACTTGAGAAGGGGTTGCTAAGTTGTTTTATGTAGTTGCAATCTTTATTGAATATTTTTGAGCTTATCAAAAACGAAGCATGGACATATTCCACCAGTTTGCATGACTTTCCAGTCCTTATTGAGTACAAACGCAGGATTCGATGTTATTGTATTGAAGTTTGCGATGTCGGCATTGAAATTATACGGTTGGGAACATCCTCCTTGCTTTTTAATTCATGAATTTGTAATTGAGACAAATAGAGATTTGATCCAGCTAGCGTTTTATACATGCAAGACAAATAATAAAAAATGAATAGATAGGCTGCATACACGATTTACCAGCCCATTTGTGGTACAGGATATGTTCAAATACCAATTGATAGTAACATTAACATTCAAGTTTTAATCGAGGGATTTTTTCAGACATGTGAGCAGTATTCAGAATGTCGTTACAAGTTCCAGACCTATTCAAACATCAGCTGAGTACTCATTCGCTGTTTGGACAGAATTCTAATATATCTCAGATAGGACAAAAAAAGTGGCTCAAGTGTTAAAACCAGATTCAGATGCTTTTTGTTGTGGTTTAGACAAACTCTAGGTGGCACTCAGCCATATTCAGGCATCGTTCAGTCAAGATTAAAAAAAACAAGGGTTGTAATTAAGTGTTATTCACATACTTTACAGATAAAACAAAGTAAGCATACAAAAATTAGTAAATGACCTTGTACATATACATAATATTATACTTATAGATTACATGGTTGATTATAGTCCAATAGTAATTATGCCTGGACATGGTTGAAATACAATCAGCCAAACTGAAAGGCTGATATTTGGCTGACGTGCTTGTATCATAGATGGTGCTTGTATCTTTACATTCTGTAGACATGATGATGTATTTCAGTAGCAGTGAATTGAGGTTTTAATTACAGGTCGAGCGTGATGATTTGGAATTCACATAGTAAATCACCTTGTCTGGATAGTAATATTCCACTCGGGCTAATATACGTTGTCTTTGTGTGAATGCTAATTGGCTTTTATAGATATGTGCACTAATTTTTGGCAACTTTGACTTGCGTCATTTACTGTTTTCTTTCAAATCCCGGCAAAACAGGGATATGTATATATATATATATATATATATATATATATATATATATATATATATATATATATATATATATATATATATACATATATATATATATATATATAAACTTTCCAAAATAATGTAATGCGGTTTAATGACAACTATGGCTCAACAGCTTCATAATCGGAAGTAAATTCAGACCTGCCATGAATCTATATAAGCATTCAAATGGACAATTCACCCATAGAGTACTGTGAACAGCTGTTGACAAGGTCTTAAACTTGGCATTGAAAGGGTAAATTCATATCAAAGTATCACTCAATGCACGTGTATATGTGGAGAACATAGTTTCTTTTAGGATTGTCTTTCACAACATAACACAAATGCAGGTCTCAGTGACAAACTCCATATATATTTGATTCTAAGCAATACTTTCTTTTTGTAACCTTATGCAAGAAGTCTTAAAGGAGCTCATACTAGAATTGCAATCAACTTATTTTCGTTCAACAATTTAAAGAAAGTAAGATACATGTCATCTTTCCATTGTGTCCTACATTTTATGAAGAAGTTGCACATCTTGCTCAAGGGCTTTCGATTAGCTGCAACAGTGCGCAACTTTTTTGGATGATACAACCTTTGGAATGATCCTAATCACAGCAAAATATAGACTTAAATGTCCATGTTGCCTGCCCTGGTCCCCTTTGACAACATAGGTCAGAAAAACATAACCCACATTCATACTTACTTTTCAACCCAAAAATGCGAGCAAAGTAATGAAACAAAGGACAGAGGTTCCAGAATTACCAATACATCAGCGTTCATCGGTTAATAGTAAAGTAAAGATATAAATTTTATTCCTGACCTATTACAGGTAGTCACTCTTAAACCGTAACTGGCTGTTTGAGCCTGGTAGTCGCAACCTTTGAAATATTCTTCACTGACTACAGACTTTCATGTTTTCAAAAACGTATGAGCATAACTGCTTGAAACTAAAAAAAAACTTTCACTGCCACCAAGATATACAAGACACGCTAAGCCTGTCACATTATATTCAGTGAAAGAACGTGGCTTGCAGCACAACAAAGCAAATCTAGCATTTATCAAATAGTTCAGAAAAAAACGTTTACCCATATTTATGAATTAAAACTAAAACAATGATAGCAAAATGAAATACAAAATAGACAGACATTCAAGTATAACCGAAGTATAGAACAGTTTTGTCACAGTTCAGAATTTGCTGTGCTTCTATAGCTTGGTCAAAGATGTTTACGGTATGTTGCATCATAGATGTAGCTGCTTCAAAGACTTCTTTTTCAAAAAATCCCTTGCTAACATTGTGGATCCAAAAGATGTTACCCTCTAATTCTGATTTCATTATTGCTAGATACTGCAGATGTGGATGACAGTTCATGGCAAACTATGATGTATCCTGTATTCCCATGTCTTAACTTTAATAAGCCTTTTTGCGTTCCTCAAATTACACTTATTCTCTTTTGTGGCAGATGTTGATTTTATTTTCTGTGCTCTTTTGTATACAACCTTTGCTCACTCTTCAATCTATGAAGAATGGCATAGAATATGCATACTCCCATCAGATCAACCTGGTAACTTATCATATGTTTACCTTCAGACATGAGCCCCCTACTGGCAAATAGTCTGGCAACTTTTCAGTGCCAGGAAAACCACAAAAATATTCATTCTGGGAACAAACAATATGTTTGCACATGTGAAATGTGTGACAATTTCCATCAAAATTCACTTGTTTTTTCACCAAAGAGGTAATATGTGACTGATAACTGGTACATTTATCGATATCAAGGTTAGAAACAAGCTTATAGAAAATACTAACATGCACCTCTAACACAAGAGAGTACTGAACAGTTTAGTATCATATGGCGTAAGAGTGCCTGGAGATGAGGAAGGTACCCTTTATAATTTTAAAACTCCATTTTATTGTGTGTAACATAATTGTACAACATACATCCATCAAACAGGTCTTAGTTCATCAATGTGTTAGAAACCTAGTATGCATGATCAAATGCACACAAAGAAAATTTGATTTGCTGTTGAACTTAGCATCTGAGTCTTTGTTTTCATGGGTTATTTCACAGTCTTTTGTGAGAAGTACAAATTAATATACCTGTTTGACAGCCTGTACAGTTAGATGCAAGCATAAGCACACGGTGGATTTGTAAGTACACAAGGTAAATTGCTTGAACAAAGCAACCACTTAAGGTTTTCAGATTTTGGTCCAAAAAAGAATAGGCCACACATATATATCTCTTTCCGTTAGATGTATTTATAAATGCTTCACACAGAAATGGTTGAGAGGGGCATTATGCTTTTCTACGACAACATAATGGAAGTCCATGTGAGCATCGGCAGTTTCTTATGACGCTTTTTAAATGATTTGGAAAGGTGGGAATAGAAGTATGTCATTGCTGTTGTAGTTTTCCGGGACACACTGTAAAGTGGAGGTATTTCTTTTTCAATTTGCATATGATGACTTTACCATTTTCAATGGAACAATCAGCATCTTTTTGGATAAGTTATTTTCTTCAAGCTTGTTTTAAGATTATGACCAGGGAGGTTAACTTCATCAATGGCAACCAAGGAACTTCCAAGTGCATCTTATCTGCAATATCAAAATATGAATTAAGAACATTTTTATCTGTCACTAGTACAGTTTATTCACTCTACCTCATAAAACGTCCAATTGGAATTCTCTATCACCCTGATGTTAACAACGTACGTAAAGTTTGGATTCACTTTCAATCTTATGTACCAAACAGATGGTTGCTTGAGTTTCATTTTGCATACTTGTGTGGCCCATATTGGGAAGTTGGCATGGAAATAACTGACGAGTGTAAAAACATTTACATTCACGAATTGAGCCAGCGTCAAAAATGTGTGTCTTTTGAAAACGTCACTATAATGTCAATAGATAATAATCTGAAAATAATCATACGTAAGCTCGCATTTCGAGCAGAGACATTTGATATGTTTCTCTTTTTCCAAACTGTGGGCAAGGTAATTGAATTGAAATGTATTGGAATAATATGGCGGTCCAAAGTATCATTTTGCCTTCATAAGATTCCAAATATCTTGATATTTCGTTTGAAGTTTCTGTGGAAATGTCTTAGTGCATGTAAAAAACATGTATCATTTGTTAGTAGGGCGAGCCCAAAAATGTGTTTTCAACACTATATATCTTTGTTTCATGTATCCCGCGATGCAGATGACCCTAACTTTTATTCAAGCCTATCACCTGACTGTCATGGAGCGGAGTTACTGTCTTCACAGTATTCGACGGGTATCAAATACTGGAGATACAATCATAAAATGTTATCAAGGAAACGCGGCTGGATGTATGCCAAACTTCATATGTCCTCAGCTGTCACTATCAGATTGTGGACTTTAGTTGCACCAGCACACAAGAAGATACAACTCAAATTTCGCCAATTTGAACTTCCGTTCATAATTAAATGTAGATACATTAATGTAACTGTGCGAGGTACATGGCTGCAAGATGCCAGGATGCCTTTAGTTTTATGTTTCAATCATTGTTGGAAACCCGTTACTTCAGCTGCAAACTATATATTCATCCAGGTAAAAGTACGAGGGTGGATCCAGCTCCTTATGAAAGGACAAATTTCGCTTTTTTACTATTTCATCTCTTCACCAATTTATTACAAGTGCCAAATATTGAATACAGGCAATGGCTCAATACAAATTAATAGATTGCGTGACCCATCAAATTCAATTCACCTGGGGATGCAAATTTGCTTCACAGTATTAATGATCAACCGCATAGGTTTTACATATGAAATGCTCTTCAGATCTCATTTATTTGCCAATCTACTGCTAACCCAACATGTACATGAAGGGGTTTTACACTTAAAATCTAACTATAAATTGCACATTAACAGGGGTAAAACCAGCTATGCAAATAAGGTGCTCATGTGTAATGGTCATATAATCAATATTGTAACCTGCTGTTTTACCCTCCTAGGCAACAGCCAAATAGATATAGTGTATTCAAGCATTCCTGTAATATTTACTTCAGTTTCGTTACGGTTTCATCGCAACTTTAGGGTACACAATGTTACATTACTTGAAATTTCAATTTTACCCTCAATTAAACAAGATTGGAATTTTAGAATCCAGGCTATAAATATACTGACCTCCACTGGCGTATCATTCAAGATACAGATCATTGATATATTATGGCAAGGACCCATAAATGAGTATTATCATAACTGTCCTCACGGTGGTCTTGCACTGCTAGATGGTCAAGTGTTTCAAGGGCCATACTGTTCAACCTCTCTCTTGAAAAGTGTCCTTCCTTGGCCCTCTCTATCCCAAGCTACGTTGCCAATAGTCACGTCAAACAAGCTATTATTACTTCTCTACATATACTCCTCAGAATACAGCTTATTAGTGAGATTAACATATCATGTTATTCACTGTTTCACCATTTATCATGCACTAGGAACACATAATACATTCAAGTATGAGAAAGATACATATTTGGTTAAGGGTAGTATAAGGAAACGGGATAAAATAATTATATCACTATTACGACAAATGTGCTACTATATGTTCCTGAGCTCCTGTATTGACCAGGATATACATGTTAATATCCCTGACATGAAAACGCATTTTTCTTTGAAGTTGGTTTCAGATCAACTAATGTTTCACGATACTGTGTGGATGGAATTAATCAAAAATAAGGTACTCGTACCTAATACTAGAATAGAGATAATTGGAAGTGGTGTAAATAAACTAGCGGATTCAAGAACGTACTGCATTCTGAACAAAGTGTATATTGCAGTTATTATCGAACCTGAACATTGTGCTTTACGAAAAGTTACTTCCAAATATTTATTTCTACACCAAGACCCTAAACCATGCAAAACTGAAATGTATATTATACTACCTCGCACCAAATCATTTCATTTACTTTATAGAAATACAGACAACATCCAGAGTAAATCCTATTTGGGGCATAAAATTTTATATATCAGCATAAGTGCGAAATGTCGTCAGATTTATACTTTAGGGATATCAATCTGTTCTTATGATAAAAATGATATACCTCCAACCACATTGCTTGTAAACAAGTTGACTATGCACCCATGTAAAATATCTTGGACTTTAAAAATTCTTTCTTGTAATCATTACCGTTGGAGATGCTTCAGGGACAATCACCCTGTGGTTCGAGATTTAATAATATATGTCATTCGCACATGTGCATCATGTCTTTCATGTCCAATTGTGCTGAATGTTACCAACCGCTTTTTGCCTTTAATTAACGATATTGTATTTTTGTATAGAAATAACCAACTTGGGATATTTATACCCCGTGGCCATTTGATAAAAGACGGAGAAAATTATCATACCATTAAGTATGATGGCACCATTTACACGCTTCCGAAAGTGGCAAACAAACTAATAGTTCACTGGGAAGAAGCAAGATGCATATGTCGAAAAGAGGCAGGCAGCCTCATTACAATTCATAACCAATGGCAGCTGGGCATATTTAAGTATGGCCTTGCTTTCACAAATACAACCTGGGCTAGAATTACGGCGCTTTTGATGGAAATAATTTTTATTGGCCTCAAGTCTGTAAACGTATGTTGGCTTTTCCATATTTTCATTATTCATCTTTTGTATAGAGTCAACTTAAAAAAAAATAATGGCGTTATTTCAAAATTTGTTTATATATTCACTAAAAATGTAACAGATGAACATAAACCTTTGAACCTTGTTTTTGCTTGATTGATAATGTGATACAAAAGATGTTCTTTGTGAACCATTTCTCCGTTTGTTACTGTCACCCTTTAGCAAAGTTAACGCTGTTTGTTCACAGTTTACATCTTTTTCCTCGAAATATAATATACGACCATTCCAAAGTGATAACACTGCACTTTGAGAAAGTTCAATCTATACCATCAAATAAACTGGTACAGTTTTTGCAATTATGTTTTCTCTGTTGCTTAAGTAAACATTTAAAACTATTTCTCTGCAACTGCTTATAAATCACAAGGACTCCTTCAAATAAACTATGATATAAAATGCTTTAATGACTGTGTTCTTTTTCAGCCATGGATAACGTATGTTTCAGATAATTTAAAAAAAAAAAAAAAACTCATTTTTGATTGCTGCATTAACCTGACACTGGGTGGGTTATTTGAAGGAAAAATCACACCTGGTGGGCAGTTTTAAGATACTTTTTGTTTGGTGTTGGTGCTGTTATCAAGGAACATATTGACCAATTACAGTACATGTCAGCAGCGTTGACATACTAATAGAGGTTGTACAAACATTCGTTTACGACCATACTCATACTTCTTGGTTCGGGTTGCAAATATACTACTACTTGGTGTGTTTTATGATGTTTATTATGTGACGCTGCTGTTGTTTACAATGGACATAAAGGCAAATTTCAGTACTTTTTAGCACTGTTTACATAGTACTGTGATTGTATAAGCATTCACGTGGGGCTCTATTTATGATACGTAGGTTCTACACTTAATAAGTTTATTGTGTCAGGCATAAAGTCATAAAATATCTGGACATACACACACACACACACACACACACACGCACACACACACACACACACATATATATATATATATATATATATATATATATATATATATATATATATATATATATATATATATATATATATCCACAACACATACTTGGATCATCATGAAGCTTGGCTTGGACAAGCTTTGTTCTAAAAATCACACTTTTGCTGCTATTGATGCAATTTTCCCTTTGGCATAAATAATATAATGACATTTCTAAAGCTTGTCAGTCTGAAATAGTAAAATTTAGCATTGTACAACTTAAACTTTAAATTGAGTCCTTTAAAAACTATCCACAAATAAATTCTGTTCTATCTCTCATCCCTTGTCCTCATCATTGGGAGAAAAGCTGAGAAACCCTTGCAATGTCAGAGGAATTTAGGCAAAGATAGACCCACCGTCGTCCCATCTACCCTGATATGCTGGAACAGGCAACTTTCTGACATAGGAGACTGCGAGTCACAATTCAAATTCAAATTCAAATGTGAAGTGTTAAAGGTATTTCATGCCTGGTTCTGGTCTCTCCAGTTTCGTTTTGCATACATCTGGCATACACTGAATTGCTAAGGCCATTCTAAGCTTCACTATTATTCACCCACAGTACTTGTTTCCCCTCAGCCTGTAATAATGAATGCCCAGCTCAAAATTGAGCATTTCATCTTTTTGTGCAAAAAATTTGCGAATCATATAATATATTAGATTAAAAACTAACGTGCAGATGACGACCAAACAAACAAGCATGCAAACAAATTAATAAATAAAGCAAAATACACATAAATAAAGCAGCTTACATTAACGTAGACCCATTGCTGCTCGCTTATGTAACTGGTGATGTTTTTACAAACTCACCACCTCAGGACAGTGACTACTATGATACTGATCTTTATAAGTGCATTTTTTAAAAGGTGCAGGTTTTTGTCATGAAAAGATAAGATGGTGCAATAAATTGCACTTAAAGATGCTGCGCCAAAATCACAAATCTCTTTGAAATTCAATTTAAGCCTTAATACCCGAAGCCTATGTGATACCAGTGCCACTTTACTGTGGCGTACTGAGTGTATAACCAGTAAGGTTGGAACAGGTTACGCTTCAAATGGTTTTATAAACTTTTATCTTGAAAACGAAAATAGCGATGCTGAAGTCTGAATGGCTCATCTGAGAGCTTTATGCTCAAAAGACTCTGCCAAAGATGCAATTAGTGCTGTTTTTGGGTATAAGCAATTCATATATATGTATGTATGTATGTATGTATGTATGTATGTATGTATGTATGTATGTATGTATGTGTTTATGTGTGTATCATTGATTCAAATAGAGAGGGGATTACAGCTGAAGTGCATTAAAAGAATAGGGGTGATCTAGGTTGCTTTTATACCCAGACACACAGGCTTTTGTTCCCAGGATGCATGTTTGTGACACCTAGCAACCCATGCCTTTTGAAGTCAGGTTGGTCAGCAAAGCCCATAACATTACCCTAAACCTAAAGTTTCATCCTGCATATGAGGATGATTTTTGGAATTGTCATCATGTAATCTCCCTTAAGTGCAGATTATTATATTTCAAATACACCCAGGTGTGATAGCAGGAAAGTTCAATGCTTTTTTTTTTTTTTTTTTTATTTGGCAACGTATAGAGAGGTTCAGTTTATATCTGATATTCCGTATGTTAATCTATGGAGAAAAAGTGTGGGTCATGGGAATTGACCACAAGATACGGGCGGTCAACCATGGACAAGATGAGCAGCACCACCTTTAGGCATATTTAGAAATAAACCAGATATAAACCATTAGCTATGAAGTTGAGACATAGAAATACAAAAAAAAAAAAACAAACAAGACTTCTTAGTGTATACATTAGGTAGATTTGCATGCATGATTAGACTCTATGGAAAAAAAGAACGTTTCTAAAAAAGTGCGTTTTGTACATTGCCTGCTAAAGTACAATTTTACGTTGATCACATATCCACCCACTAAAATTAAATTTTAGGAACGTCGCCATCTACAGGGGTATTGTCCTTCCTCCATGTCTTGCCTAATATCAGTATGGAAGTACTCCCCATGCCATTGTGCGAATTTTTACTGATCCGTCCATTCATACATACATACATGCATACATACCTACTTACTTCTAGTATGTCACGAAAATATAACCTGCAAGGCCGTTTCTAGACCAAATATGATTGGACATGCTAAACTCATGGTGGCTGAAATTTCACTTTTGGGTTAGTAACTTGCCCAACAATTCAGGGTTCTTGCTGCGATCGTGCATATAGGTCAGGATTAACTGTCTGATAATAGTCGAACAAGGTATTGTATGGACAGCTTCTGGCCAGTGATGGAAGAATGGGTTTACACACATCATTATACGAGAGGTGGAAGAATTTCAGGTGAATATATGTGTGTGGGGATATTTCAGACTATAGTGTGAATGCCGCTGTCTGCCAATCCAACAGCATATGCCCAATTATAAATCTAAGGCATCACTATGTATATATATATATATATATATATATATATATATATATATATATATATATATATATATATATATATATATATATATATATATATATATATATATATATATATATGGTGTACTGTTGACTACTGGGCAATCCCGATCAGCACTGTATAACGCTAAACTACCAGAAAATAAGTGTTCTGGCAATGCAGGAGGGAGGGAACAGTGCTGTTTTCCTGAAAACTATATATAAATGATGATATGTTTACGGTATGCGATACACCTCTGTTGCCCACAAAGTACAATATGACACATGCAAGTGATGTAAGATGATTGGAGTGGTCACTCTTCAAGAGCACAAAAACAAATACAGGGAAATGGTTTCTTGAGCAAATCTTCCGAATCAAGCCATTTAGTGGTGACTGTAACCTACCAACAAAAACATAGTGTAGGCATGACCCTTAACACTTCAGAGGTCTGCTGTAGGTGATGCAACTGCTGAATTAAAATTTCAGGAACTGTCTTCATTTGAGATGACATTGCAACTGTAGTAATTACTTCTTCTTGTTGAAGCCGGCTTGCAATCGGGCACAAAGGTACCGTACGTGGTTGCTCAAATCATTGCACAACTGCAAATGACTTGAGCACGTCCCATACCACATTTAATTGATAATTCTAGCAGACAGCATAGGGTCTGTTACTTAAGTAGAAACATTTGCACTTTTGACTTAAAAATTCAATTTTATGTCCCCGCAGATGTGCCACCAGGTTTGCTAATCTTTGTTTCTGTCTGCCCCTCCTCACATTAGTCGCACACAACTCAATTATTATGTTTGGTTTGAGTTTAACCCTGGATATATTTTGGCTTAGATGATTAATAGGCAAAAGTTACTTGGTACTCTCATCACAATTTGCTGTGAATATATTTTCTAGGGTTTTCATGCCTTTTATGTAAAGTATTTGCTAAATTAATGGTTTTATGGTTTGATTTTCTAAATATGATAAAAAAGTTGAATTAAAATTGTAAACAGGTACCACCATTTCCTTTGTTTGTTGTAAATAGTAGCTGTATTACATGCAGCGTTTGAAAATGGACTTGGGGTACATTTTACCCAAAGGTAGATTTATCACTTGTCATAAGTTCTTTTATCTGAAGTATGGTCCCATAGGTTGTTAAAATATATGAAATATGTACAATCGTACATGGTTCAAAGTGAGTTACTATGTTTGTCTTCCAAGGACAATTTGTGGGCAGAAAAAACAATAAGTGGCTTTACGTCACTTCTGATTACTCCTGCGCACAACGATCTAACAAGAGGTGTGTAAATTACTACACATCAAACAAAAGGACCGAGACTGCCTGACTGTTTTCCGCATCAATAATGATCTCCAATAAAAAACAAAAAACAAAAAACAAAAAAACGATGACTTCCTGTGATCCTTTAAGAGTTTGTACATTTTACGTATAATAGTGCATTTCATGAATTGTGTACTTCATCTGCAGATGGTGCGGGCATCTTTAAATGAGAAATTTGGGAAGGATGCGACATTACTAGTTAATAGGCAAACACATTTATGTGACATAACATGGATAATGATTTTGGGATTTTAGCCTGAAATTGGTAATTCTAAAAAGGGATTTTGCGATGTCTCAGTGATCCCTGACCTCCAAGTAGCTTTACTACACAACGATGGTTGCTTACGTCATCAATGCAGAAATTGTGAAAAAAAAAAGTTTTAATTGATTGTCAAACCTGTGTTTTTGTGTTACCTCAAAACATTCCTGCATATTAGGTTGGCATGAGACAGACTGCTATGTATTTTGTGCAACTGGGAAGAAGAAGATACTTAGCTGTCAAGTTCAAAATGATACAATTTTACGTATTGTTTCTCAAGATATGCTGGATTATCATCAATATATCTTGAAAATCTTAAAAATATTAATTGGCTTCCTTTTCAGTTGATATTGAAATAGGGTCCATGCAAATCTAGGAGGCACTTACTACAATGGCTGAATGGGCATCTTCGTGCTATCTAAAAGAAAATTAAGAATATGGTAGTACTGGAAACGTTGCAAAATTAATGTAACAAAGTTGTTTTCTGCAACCATAAAAATTATAGTTGCTCTGTCAAAAATTTGCGTTCTTGTCTCAAAACTCTTATTTGATCCTTTATTCACATAGTAAAGTTACAATTAACAGTTACACAACACCAGTGTTCTACACACATGTCAACAGTTACTTTTATGATCTCCCTTCACTGCCTTATTGATTTTTGGCCACGTTCATGATTTTGCATTTCGTATCATAGAAATAAATTACAGAAAAACGGTCTCCTATACAACAGTTGTTGCGTCATTCTTGTGCCGTCCAGGTGTTAACCTATTTCGGTGGCCAATTATGATACTGGGATTTTGTGGAGGTGCATGAGGATAATGGGGTCCAAAAATGATTGAAGCATTTGGACGGGATTAACACGGTTGTGGTGCTGATTTTATTCATCAAAAAAAATATAAAAAAAAAAACAGACAAACAAATAAAAAGAACAATAACAACGACCAAAAAACAAACAAAAAACAAAAAAACGAATAAAACAAAGCAAACAAAGACTAAAAACAAAAACAAAGCAGAAAAACTAAAAAAAGGCAAAAAAAAACAACAACAAAAAAAAAAAAGAAACCAAAGAAAACAAAAACAAGAAACAAAAAAAACAAAAAAAAAAAAAAAACAAAAAAAAAAAAAAAAAAGAAAAAAAGAAAAAAAGACCAAAACGAAAACTAAAACCAAAAAACAAAGACAAAATAAAAGAAAACAAAAACAGAAAAGAAAAAAAAAAAACATTAAGGGCCCTTAAACAAGGTCGTAAGATCATCATACTCATTTTGACATCGTTTGGTGGCTGTCTCTCTACCGTGTGTACAACTATATGTGAACGTTTCAGAATATTGGTTACTATGACATGATTCTGATATTTCCCATATTTTTACATTCATCGATAAACCCTTCAGTCATTTTAGATATTTGAGAGGTCTCAGGAATCTACTAAGCGGAACAAGGCTCCAAGAGCTGGTATTACTTTTCAAAAAGAACAAATCTTTGACTAGTATGCCAATTTTTCCATAAGCCACACAGACAAAAAAGATATCCATTATTACTAGTCGAGAGGCAAAGTTTATCATGCATTTTTGTATTGCACAATAGCTCTAACTAATGTTTCTATGGTACACCTTTGCAGGTACTGTTGCTGTCATACTTCAATGGGAAGATTTTAAGGGACATACTTTAAAAATGAAAAAAAAAAAAAAAAAAACCTAAAAAAAAAAAAAAAAAAAAGGAAAATTAATAAAACAAATGAAAATAAAAATGAAATAAAATCAGAACAATTACTTACAACCGGCATAGCTCATGTTAGATTTAACATACACATCCCACATTTACACAACATATGCATGTACTTAATATACTATGAATTGTGACAAGCCAAATGACCTCGCCTTTTGCATGATTATGTGACATGTGATGTCAAGGTGTCACTAAAAAAAAAACCCTTCTGTGGTTATCATAAATTTTATCAAATGTTTCAAATATTGGAAAAATCAGAGTACCATTCCACATAACACTGCATAATGGTTACTGCAGGTGTATACATACAATGTTAAGAGTATGGTCATGTATGTGGCATCCACGAGCTCCATTTATGCATTTACCTTTCTGGAATCATGTCACAAGAACAACCAAAGCCTGCATCTGAACATTTGGATCATAGGAACAACATGTATTTTTTGTACAGGTGTAGTATTATTATGTCTGCTTATTCCCCTCCCCCTGTTACTGGGGAAAGCAAGACAACAGATAAAAGTATAAATTCCAAATATTTATGTAAGACATGGCTTGAGAAGCTAATATGCAGAAAAATATACTGATAATAACCAGCCAAAGGGCAGGCATTTGTTGATGCACCCGGCGATGCTCAGGGGAGCCCTGTTGATTACAGTCTGCATGGTCAAGGCATCACTCCAGCTAGTCTGGTATGCCATCTGGTGTGACTGACTAACTGTATGTTTGCCCGAGACTAGCAATCCTATACAAAAGGATATGTAAAGGCAAATCGTTTTTCAGTCAACGACTTGACATAGTCGGAGGACTAAATTATCTAGTTACGACCAATTTAGAGAGTTAATGGAATAAAATTAAGCAAGTAGAAAACCTAATATTACTTCACGGTGTACTTTGAAAGAGACAAAGTCCCACTCAACTGACTTAAATGCTGCAGCGATGTTCAGGGCCTGAAGTAGGCAAAAATGCAAAACCTATGCAAAGGAGCTGCTTGACCACCGTGCCTTCAGCTGACTCTAGCTACTTCAGATTGTCTATGGAGAAATTAGCACAGTTCATAAATAGGCCTTAGTCTAAGAGCTGAAACCAGCGTATAACACGCATGCTTCCACTGGTCTAAAGGGGACTTGTGTGGGGGCAGCAAATCTACTCTAGTATGTGAAGTAAAAGACCCGTCAGACAAAGCTGGACACTATATCCCCCCACAGAAAGTAATATCACCACTGTACTCATCAATAAGGGCCTGAAAAGGATCTAGCATGTCCAAAAAGCTTTCAGTTTGACGTGGTTTACTGCTGTGGTAATACAGCATATAAATAGCAAGACAATATGCATAATGTCACCATTCTTATTTGTAATAGCCACAGCCACAGATTGGCCAATCACTAGGTAGTTTATGAAATCCTGTACATTTAAATTTCAATTTAATTAAAATGGCCATCCCGACCCCCCACCCCACCCCCACCTCCGCCATGGGGGCGGACTGAGTAAACAGCACCGATCCCACACATTTCAGATTTGGCTAAAATCATTGTTATCGTAAAGTCAAACATAGAGGACACAATGCTATCAAATCTGTAATTTATCTGGTTTACGGCATTTCTTGGACAAAAATAAAAAATGTCACTATACACTAATCTATTTAAGATACCTGAGCAAGACTGCCGCTCAGAGACTTGATGACTAAACTGTCACTCTAGATATTATGTGCAATAACCCATAGGACTGAGCGAGCCATTTAGGATGAACTGTTCACAAGTTGGCACTGGAAGGTGATATCACAGGTTATGCCCTGCTTCATAGAATTTGTAGATGAGAATTGCAGTCATCTCGAAGCTTTGCAACACAAAAGCTGCTGGGTTGGTGTTAGGGCCAAGGTTTGTGGCACTGGTAGCAGCTGATGGCGTGCCTCACCAGTCAAAGGGTGTGCATGGTAACAGCAGATTCTGGGCAATAGTTCAAGAAAGGGTCATTTCCCTGCAACGTTTCCATTCTGATGGGCATTTTCACTATCCTGCCCTTAGCAGCTACTTGGTACTTATTATGCCAACAACAGAAAAAAAACAAAGAAAACAAAGAAAACAAAAACAAGAAACAAAAAAAAAAAAAAAAAAAAAAAAAGAAAAAAAAAAAAAAAAAGAAAAGAAGAAAAAAAGACCAAAACGAAAACTAAAACCAAAAAACAAAGACAAAATAAAAGAAAACAAAAACAGAAAAGAAAAAAAAAAAAAAAACAAACAAAAACAACAATAAAGAAAAAAAAAACATTAAGGGCCCTTAAACAAGGTCGTAAGATCATCATACTCATTTTGACATCGTTTGGTGGCTGTCTCTCTACCGTGTGTACAACGTTATGTGAACGTTTCAGAATATTGGTTACTATGACATGATTCTGATATTTCCCATATTTTTACATTCATCGATAAACCCTTCAGTCATTTTAGATATTTGAGAGGTCTCAGGAATCTACTAAGCGGAACAAGGCTCCAAGAGCTGGTATTACTTTTCAAAAAGAACAAATCTTTGACTAGTATGCCAATTTTTCCATAAGCCACACAGACAAAAAAGATATCCATTATTACTAGTCAAGAGGCAAAGTTTATCATGCATTTTTGTATTGCACAATAGCTCTAACTAATGTTTCTATGGTAAACCTTTGCAGGTACTGTTGCTGTCATAGTTCAATGGGAAGATTTTAAGGGACATACTTCAAAAATGAAAAAAAAAAAAAAAAAAAAAAAAAAAACCCTAAAAAAAAAAAAAAAAAAAAAAGGAAAATTAATAAAACAAATGAAAATAAAAATGAAATAAAATCAGAACAATTACTTACAACCGGCATAGCTCATGTTAGATTTAACATACACATCCCACATTTACACAACATATGCATGTACTTAATATACTATGAATTGTGACAAGCCAAATGACCTCGCCTTTTGCATGATTATGTGACATGTGATGTCAAGGTGTCACTAAAAAAAAAACCCTTCTGTGGTTATCATAAATTTTATCAAATGTTTCAAATATTGGAAAAATCAGAGTACCATTCCACATAACACTGCATAATGGTTACTGCAGGTGTATACATACAATGTTAAGAGTATGGTCATGTATGTGGCATCCACGAGCTCCATTTATGCATTTACCTTTCTGGAATCATGTCACAAGAACAACCAAAGCCTGCATCTGAACATTTGGATCATAGGAACAACATGTATTTTTTGTACAGGTGTAGTATTATTATGCCTGCTTATTCCCCTCCCTCTGTTACTGGGGAAAGCAAGACAACAGATAAAAGTATAAATTCCAAATATTTATGTAAGACATGGCTTGAGAAGCTAATATGCAGAAAGATATACTGATAATAACCAGCCAAAGGGCAGGCATTTGTTGATGCACCCGGCGATGCTCAGGGGAGCCCTGTTGATTACAGTCTGCATGGTCAAGGCATCACTCCAGCTAGTCTGGTATGCCATCTGGTGTGACTGACTAACTGTATGTTTGCCCGAGACTAGCAATCCTATACAAAAGGATATGTAAAGGCAAATCGTTTTTCAGTCAACGACTTGACATAGTCGGAGGACTAAATTATCTAGTGACGACCAATTTAGAGAGTTAATGGAATAAAATTAAGCAAGTAGAAAACCTAATATTACTTCACGGTGTACTTTGAAAGAGACAAAGTCCCACTCAACTGACTTAAATGCTGCAGCGATGTTCAGGGCCTGAAGTAGGCAAAAATGCAAAACCTATGCAAAGGAGCTGCTTGACCACGGTGCCTTCAGCTGACTCTAGCTACTTCAGATTGTCTATGGAGAAATTAGCACAGTTCATAAATAGGCCTTAGTCTAAGAGCTGAAACCAGCGTATAACACGCATGCTTCCACTGGTCTAAAGGGGACTTGTGTGGGGGCAGCAAATCTACTCTAGTATGTGAAGTAAAAGACCCGTCAGACAGAGCTGGACACTATATCCCCCCACAGAAAGTAATATCACCACTGTACTCATCAATAAGGGCCTGAAAAGGATCTAGCATGTCCAAAAAGCTTTCAGTTTGACGTGGTTTACTGCTGTGGTAATACAGCATATAAATAGCAAGACAATATGCATAATGTCACCATTCTTATTTGTAATAGCCACAGCCACAGATTGGCCAATCACTAGGTAGTTTATGAAATCCTGTACATTTAAATTTCAATTTAATTAAAATGGCCATCCCGACCCCCCACCCCACCCCCACCTCCGCCATGGGGGCGGACTGAGTAAACAGCACCGATCCCACACATTTCAGATTTGGCTAAAATCATAGTTATCGTAAAGTCAAACATAGAGGACACAATGCTATCAAATCTGTAATTTATCTGGTTTACGGCATTTCTTGGACAAAAATAAAAAAATGTCACTATACACTAATCTATTTAAGATACCTGAGCAAGACTGCCGCTCAGAGACTTGATGACTAAACTGTCACTGTAGTTATTATGTGCAATAACCCATAGGACTGAGCGAGCCATTTAGGATGAACTGTTCACAAGTTGGCACTGGAAGGTGATATCACAGGTTATGCCCTGCTTCATAGAATTTGTAGATGAGAATTGCAGTCATCTCGAAGCTTTGCAACACAAAAGCTGCTGGGTTGGTGTTAGGGCCAAGGTTTGTGGCACTGGTAGCAGCTGATGGCGTGCCTCACCAGTCAAAGGGTGTGCATGGTAACAGCAGATTCTGGGCGATAGTTCAAGAAAGGGTCATTTCCCTGCAACGTTTCCATTCTGATGGGCATTTTCACTATCCTGCCCTTAGCAGCTACTTGGTACTTATTATGCGCAATGTCTAGTTATAACTGTCTGAAGTCGGCTCTGCCTGGGGTTCGGTGAACGACCAAAAGGCTTAGATTTTGGTTGCCTTGTATGCCCTTTCTTGAGCTCTTTTTTTTGTTTTTGTTTTTTTTTTTTGTTTTTTTTGTTTTTTTTTGGTCTGGTCAGGTGGAACCTCTATTTCTGGGAAACTGGGGCCACCTGTAAAGATTTACAACGGAATCTTGTCCTTTATGAACACAGCAGCGTGGAAGAAGACACTGTCCTTATGACAACAAAATCAACTTTCCTTAAGCACTCAACACCAACATCTTTTATGTGTGTACGCATAACACCAGGATGATGTGATTTGTCAAATATTGAAGTTTGAAGTTTCTCATAGTAAGTGGGTACACCAATATAAGCCCCAGTAACACATGGGAGATGGAAACCCAGCTGGGCTTATAGTATCTCTCAAATAATAAATGCACTTAGAAAATATATGCAAGGTAACGAAGGCACATGAAAAATGAATATAAACAGATATAATGTAGGGAAAGCCGTTCAACAATGAATGTTTACACATTGGCATTTAAATGCAAACATGGTGCCGCCAGTTAGCAGAATGTCTTGTCCCAGGACAAATGGCACCAAAACAAGTCTTGTGCTACCTACACACTGATGACCTGATTTTATGAAGATAATAAAGCGTAAAACCCTCTTCTAAATTTCAAATCATATGAACATGATTTGTTCCTTTTACAAATTAATTCACTATAATGATTAAGAACTATGCAGTTTTTCAGCGAATGGTAGGAGATAGGACTTTGCTTTAAGAATATTGGACTTGATAGTCTTCAACGGAATATGGGCTGACAGATTTAGGTTTGTTAAGCTTCTCTTTGTATTAAACATGTGGTGTCCAATGATGTTGATTAATTTTCACATGTTCAGCAGAGTGTACTCTGAATACACGTGCAGTTTATTATATATTTACCTCCCCCTATAATCAAATCGGCTTTGCTTTTATTTTGTTTATTTATCTATTTATTTATTTATTTATTTATTTATTCATTTATTTATTTATTTATTTATTTATTTATTCATTTATTTATTTATTTATTTATTTATCTAATCATTCACTCATTCATTCATTTATTCTTTCATAGTCATTCATTCATTCATTCATTCATTCATTCATTCATTCATTCATTCATTTATTTATTTATTTTGTTTTATTTTATCTTTTATTTTTGAAGAGTTGAATGGATAATGACTGGTTATTCTTTGCAGACTTATGATTTCAAATGCGAAGTCCATAGTATTTAATAGCAAATTTACCAAGATTTGTCTGGGCTCTGGTTATGAACGGTTTTGTGGATTGACGAGTTCAGTAAGAGTGAATGGTGGAGGTGGATGAAGATAGTCTTTGAAGAATTAGAGGTGTGAAGGTGTTTAGGGTTTTCAAGATAAGTGAAGCTGTTGGGTATGCGTTCATATGTTCAAGCTTAAGTATATTTAATTGTTTGAACATGGAATCAGTATGGGCATGATTTTTCAAACAGGGGAAATAGACAACAGTCTTGTAGCATGCAGGAAAAAGCTATACTTCTCATTTGGCGACTACCTGCCTACTCATGGTAATTTACTGCCATTAATTTGATATGCATACATTAAAGCCAGAATTTGTAATTATGCATATAAATTTACTTTTTGTATTTCCACAAGATTGTCTTAATTTGAAACTTCATTTACAGCGCATGTTATATTGCAGTACAAAAATGGGTGAGCTAAAATACAATATAGTTTAGCTAAATTATTCCTGCTAAGTTTATATCTAATTTTATTGAAAATTCCAACAGTTGTGCTTAGCTCATTTCATATACTTGATACATGTTGTTTCTAGTTTGGCTAATTACCTATCCAAATTCCCGAAAATGTATAACATATCATTTGTTCTGAATTATTGTCCTGAACTTGAAATTTTAGATTTTCTGGAATGTTAGCAAGCTTTTTTGTACCAAAAGTCATATCATTGTACCATATTGAGCTGATGGAGGGACACTTTTCAGAACTGAATAAACACTGGTGTTCTGGGGGTGGAGAACCAGCACTTCTCTTTTGTTCCTATATATACATTGTCAGTCAGCGGTGGTGTTGTACTAATCACAACATTGTGCAGCCTTTGAGCTGGTATATTGCTAGTTTTCCCTGTTCTACTACATGCTCGCTTGTTGCACGCTACTGTGAAAACCTCGCCATTGGTCAGATCATCCAGGGACTTACTGAAAGAAATCAATGAGCCATCTGAGAACCTGTTAGATTTAGATGACTGACGTGCTACGTTACTGATGTATACCCTTATATGGGAACTTTGAGAGTGAATAGCTCTCACAGCCCATTTTTGTCTTATCAGTGGTAAATTGATCAGAAGCCGGTACAGTACTGTCCATGTTATTTACATTGCTATTGGTACTTTTGCACTATACATGAGGCGAGCACACTTTTTAAGCATCTGTAAGATTTCATGAGTGACTTCCCAAAAGAATCTGGAGCATAATCACAAATGACTAGTCTTCATTCAACAATCTTTGGGCATCAATGTTTCCTTCACCAGCTAATGCACTACATATATCGCATCCTGTAAAAACACAGAGTGCAAAAATTGAGGTGGAAAATACTATGGCCAAATGACCTGATGAAATCTGCCTAATTTATGTAGTGTGCACGATTCTCTGATAAGGTTTGAATGTACTCATTTGCTGGAATTATGTTGCTAAAAGTTAGGCACATTATAAATTCATGCCACTTTTACATAGTCAGCACAGCTTCGCATCCTGCTCTTGCAGCCAATGCTGCATAAAGCAAGATATATGTGTCTGCCTCCTCACAAGTTCATTCACGCTCAGTTTAGGCTTTTATGCTACCTTTTGTTATTTGACAGAAAACGTTCTTACATAAAAGGACCAATGCTGTCTAACCGAGCAAAAATCTGTACTCTGGCCATTTCCAATCACAAGGCATGTAATCAGATTTTTCAAAAATTTTCATTGCTGCTACTTGACAGAAATGTTATCAATTAATTTATTATGTGGCCTGCAACAAATGTAATTGAAATGCTTGTGACGGTCATTCTGTCTTTAAGATGACTTTGTCTATTCCTCCATGTAGTCATCAAAGAAAGTATACTGACATTTGAGTACCAATTTCAAAGGACTCTTGGCTACATCATGAAATGTTTTGTTTTTGTGGGCGAACCTTTTTCATCTGGTTCATACTACAAATGATGCATGCAGAATTTTCTAGAATTGATTCAAGAAAGGGCACATTTTTTTTTTTTTTCAAATTGTGGCTTGAATGCCTTTGTTTTCGGACAAAAACCATACTCTCTTGAGATTGCCCCACAAAGATGCTTAATAATTTCTTTGATCTCAATAGTTATGCTATCAGTAATAGATTTCACATGCATTTGCTAACATGGTTTAGTCTGCATTCAAAACAGTTTCTGTGCCATTTGCCCTATGTGTCTTTTCGTCTTGCTGATATATGTGACTGTTTTTCGTTCAGCCTTGGCAGAGCTACGTGAAATTTGTGCTTTGGGGGAGAAATTCTAACATCTCCTTCCTGAAAACATTGTATGCCATCTTACCGAGCTGTTCAGCCTGAAACAAGTCTGACTCAATATGGTTTGGCAGAAACTATGTTGAGGACAGACTTGCAATATGGGTATGTTCAATAGCAAAATGATTTATCCACTGGTCTTTCATCATACCCTGCAACTTTCCCCACATCTTAATTATTTCTGTTTATTCATGTAGGCTGAAGCTGAAGATCAAACATAGTTTGGGACAGTCAATATGGCAGCCGTGTTGATAAGTTGGCCTGTTATTGCAATCTACATATGTCACCACAGGAATTCTATAAAGTTTCAATTAAAACACATTCGTAAGCATATCTGGAAACTTTGTTAGTGAGAAACTTTGGCCACAAGGAAGAGCTAGAACTAAGTATATGTATTGCCAAATTAGCTCAAAGCTACCTTAAGTCACGTGACATGACCACTTTCTTGGATTTTTGCTTTTTTTTTTTGGGGGGGGGGGCAAATCTTAGCATCGTTTGGCAGTAAAATGTTATTAATTTATCGCAAAACATAACTGGACTGTCCAAACATGCAACAGATATGTAAATTTTCATTTCTTTCTTACAATTAATACCATTTTAGCTCCGAAATTATTAATCCAAGCGTCCATGATGAGCATATCAAGCACTTCACACACTGTGAGCCGTTGACAGCCACTGGCAGTAATGATGCAGTGTACCCCACGTGACTTTTTACACGCATAAATATTGACAGGTGCCCAATGCAACTTCAAAACCCGTATGAAATTTACAATGGTGTTCCAACCACCAAATTAATGCTATAACGGGAAAGGAGTATAATATTGTGTACTATGAAAACGTAAGCTTTAAAAAAGTTATGTTACTGCAGAATTAATGCAGGTAAATCTAGTGATGCTACACAGTGTATGTATGTATGAAATCGATAAATGAAAAACAAATTTTGTGCATCATCTTATGCAAGAATGACGTTAAGTCTAATTTGATTTTTTTCTGAAATCTTCTGCACTACCAAATATGAACTTCGGGAGCTCTTTGCTATATTTTTCCGACACGATTTAATACTGATTAGTAGTATTAGATGATTATGCGTCACTATCATTGTGGAAAATCAGTCCAAGCTGAAAACGGTCCAAATGTGGACATGTCCATCAACATGTACATAACCTTACATAACAGCAAGACTTTAATATCCATCAAGCGATACAGCTTTCTTCGAACATTGAAAAATTATAAGATGTCATATTGACAACATAAAATAGTAACTGTCATAAGAAATAGAGGTTGACAGCAGTTTTCAACGATGTAAGAGAATATTCACCAAACTCTGAGTGAACAAGAACCACCCATGATCAAACCTCGTCAGTCATCAAAGAATCAAGGTCAAAAGTCAGATTTTAAAGGTAGTATTACAAAACTTAATGGTATTTTTATATATTAAGAAGCCAATATGAAGTCCCGTGTAAAGGAAAATATCTCTTACCTGACTTGATACAGGTATCAACCAAAGTCCTAGCCTTGTACGCGCCTTTTATACAATGTAAGCTACAGCTGTTAGGTTTACTAATTTACTACAATATTTGTATAACATTTCCAATTCACCTAATATCTCATAAATAGAAGTACATGATGTTTAGGAAACTTGTCGAAATCAGTGAAAAGACAATAAACTTTGATACATAGTCACCATAAGCTGATCCAAATGAAATATTACTATCCATGTGAAGGTTATCTTCTGCTTAACATTCAAAAGCGTGCCTTTGTTATATAATTAAAACTTTAATTCACTATTACCATAGCATATCATTATATCTAGAAATTAGCATTCCATCTCCTTTTATATAGTTACGTTTAATTTCAAATACTTAAAGTAAAATCTTAAAACATATTGCCGAGAATGTTTATTTTTGATGTTCAATTTGTGATCAATGCATCTAAATGCCAACTTAAGTCTTTTATCATGAACTTTCTAATTCCTGAAAAACCTGATCAGATACTTATAATCATGGTGAGATTCATATGTATATCAGCCAAAAGGGTTGCACTATTGGTACACATTGGAATACTGTTTGTCTGTCTAAAGATGAAATCTCTAAATTTTATTTACATGTTTTTGGTCAAAAGGTTAAAACAACGCAAAAAATCATCACATTCAAATGCACACTGCCCATCGCTTATATTATTACCCAAATATGTGTCCTTATAAGATATGATCATTCGTTGAAAGTTATTATTATACTGATATGTTTAATATGTAGCAGGCTTGATACATTACTCCAAATGGAATGAGGAAACGTTCTGCCTGAAGTGCAGAGCGAAATCTGTTCCAAGGTAAACGACTTAGGTAGAACCCAAAACCTATCAATTCCGAAAGAAGCTATTTGGCCCATTAATTAAAACAAATTTCTTGTAGCTTGTTTCAGCCTTCAGAAACAAAATTTATTAACCATAAAAAAGGTACATTATTCTGCAATGCAAAATTTTAAACGTGCTATCAAACGAAACATAGGGATTTTTATGGAGTTCGGTATGTACATGTTGGGTAATTTGCATGTGTATCAGAAAATTTCAATTAAAATGAAGATTAAAGTTGCTGATGTTCGTTCAAAATAATGTGCAATGATTCAATTTTTTCTAGATGTAGTGGTACCTGAGTAACAGCCTTAACTCATCAATGATAATTTTTATCACTATAAAAATGTTAGCGCATGACAACAATATTATTGGATGGTTTACCAGTTGGTGTTCAAATATATTTATTACGTTTCCCTTGCAGGTTCCTCTCAACATCTGAATTTATCAGAACAGAATCTGGTATTTTGGGGGTTGTTGTCTGTATTTTGTGTTTTTTTTTTTTTTTTTTTTTTTTAATTTTGTTTTTGTTTTTATTTTTTGTTTTTGTTTCGTTTTTTGTTTTTGCTTCTAACAGTGTGTCTTATTTCAATTTGCTGTTGCTCAGAGTACTTAGGCCCTTTTTTAAATTGCAGTGCATCAATTTACACAATAGATAGATCACCAGCAATTATGTGACCATGATGATTAGAAATATAGAGCAAATTATGACTTGGGTATGGGTATTTTTTAAAGCCATATAAATTGAATTCTTCTTACAAGTTTTATGTGGTTATATATCTTGGACACGACAGTTTTGGTACATTTTTAAGAACGTATGGAGCAGCACTATCAAGGAAAGCTGGTATGCATGATTGAACCTTCCTATTGTGTAACATATGGGTCAAATCTATGTTATGAACACCCCTATCATAATATATTCATTTAATGAAATCATCCATCCTTTAGAAAATGATATCGTGGTTGCTTGGTTGTCTGCTGCAAAACAAATGTGGTCGAGTTGCTACAAGCTTATGTAGTTTTCTGATAACAACCAGGAAACCACTGTTACGACTTACAATGAACCTGTGGGAACGAACAACTTGTTATCATACCCGGATTTTCATTGAAAATGTCAATAGTTATGCTTCGGTATGTCTTACTTTCTAAATGGACCAGTGTTGCGCTTATGAGTAGCGCCATTTACCTGCCTGGATCAGGCATGCTTCGCACTTAAAAAAAAAAAACGAAGTTACAAATGTGCAATGTGAGGAAGCTTATCTTATGCACTGATTCTGAGCTGTGAAATTAGGACTGCAGGAGTTTTGCTTCGATGAAGGAAAAACAAGCCCCCCTTTTAGTACATGTAAAACGCCAATTCATTTTCTTATTTCTTCTTGTTTGTCAAAATGATAGCAGTTGCTCATAACTGGTTGCATGTAGTAAGAACGTGAGATTTGAAGACATTTTCTGGCTCGTAAATAAGTATGTCTGTCATCTTTAGTAATGTGCATCAATGCTGTTTTTCAATTTTAGTTTTTTTATTCTGCAACTTGACAAACAGGCTTCACACGTTCTCTACGCAACGCACTGAAACAATTTTTTTTTCTTTTTTTCTTTGCATACCTTTAGGTGTTCATCTGCAGTATGTTAGCACAGATTGTTTTTGTAGAATCCAGTTTGCATTCGCAGACACATTCTGGCTGGCATAACAGAAGATTTGCAACCATGTGGGCACTAACATTTTGCTTCTCTTTGTGCAAGAACCTACATGTGTGTGAATGTAATATGTTAACTTTTCAGAAGGAATTCATCTTTTACATAATAGGAAATCATATTGCAAATCTATAGCCTTGAAAGTTTCAAGGTACATAAATGAATGAATTAATGAATAAATAAATAAATAAATAAATAAATAAATAAATAAATAAATAAATAAATAAATAAATAAATAAATAAATAAATAAATAGATTTTAAATCTAGATTAATAGCTGGTTCTTAAAAATGTACAACAAAACAATTATCAGAGAAAGTAAGATTGTGTTTGAATGCAATTAGGAATCTTGTCCGTAAATACTGTAATGCAATTTCTAAAAAGTGTAAAAACAATTGGTTTTTGGAGTAGTACCAATTTTTTCCGAGTTTGTATCTAAAACTACAGATTTAAGGACAGTTAAGACACCAAAAACCTTTGCAGGGCCGATTTTGAAATTTAAACGGTTTTTACCAGATGAATGTCCTTTTTATTAGTTGTCAAAATTTCGAGCTTTTAATAAAAGTAGAAATATGAGAAAAACGCCAAAACCCACACAGGCATGTGGACATCCGAACGTCCATGTGTCATTCTTTTGGTTTTCAGCCGCCAAACGGAACAGTGCCGCCCCTCAATCAAACTTAAAAGCCTGTCACGTGGCTGCAGGTTGCAACGGCCCATGGCAAAAAGAGAGTGGTATCAGGGCGGCAATGTGATATAAGGCAGCATGCGGAAAGTATGCTTGTGGCCAGGGAAAAGATGCAAACATGCTAACATATCCTAGCCTTAGTGGATTACTTTATAGTTATCTTGCTTGTTTTGCGTTCTAATGAAGGGAGACTTTAAATGTTCAAGAGGAGCGGGAATCGTCAGACGATGTCCCTTCAAAGGCCGTGCCGCGATGGATTACCCCAGTGGTCCTTCACACCAAAGACAGGCGAGGAAAAACTGGCACCTCAATCAACAATACCCACTTACGGAATAATACTTTATCGGAACCCAGGGATGAGGAAACAAAAGTACAAATAAACGCATCGAAATAAGCATAGACGTGAGCAGCAGATAAAACACACAAAATAGCGTTACAAAGCTCAGGTTAGAAAGAGAAATGAAACTCATCGAGAAAACAACTACAAAATAACGAAAAGCTAACTAAATAAAGTGTAAAGAGAAGTCTAACAAGCTCACTACATAAAGTATACAGATAGGAGACGAGTAAATACAATAAAACCCTATCCCTAAAAAACGGAATGAAGAGGTAGGGGGCGGAAGACCAAACCCGCCATCCGTACACTGACCACGAGCGACCGCAGGCCGCCACACCAAAGCAAGGCAACGCAACTTTCGTTGCCAGGCTTGAGGTCACGGGGTCGGAAGGGCCGCCTCCATGAAGTCACACTTTGAAACCAGACTGTCGCTATTGCCGTTTGACAGAGCGCTGAATACTGTTTTCCTTACTTCAAAGGCTCTTTTATTCATGTGATTGGCCAAGAATTGATTGACAACCTCCCCAAATGTTCAGGGACGATGTTTGCTACGTTTTATACAAATATCAGCTCAACTTTAGCAAATGTTATTGTTTCAGAGTCAAATGATCAACATAAAAGGCCTTTGAAGCTTGTTTTTCTCAAAAAGGATAATAGGTCGAGAGTCCCACCTAAGAATGGTTATTCCGAGAAAATGGCGGGGCGAAATTTAATCTGGTTAACGGCTTTTGATTTTATAATGTCTGAACTGCAAAAACAATTCAGCGATTTTCTGAATTTTGCTTTGTTCTTTTTCTATGAAATGAAGAAAATGAGCATCCTGAAAATCAAAGGGAAAATTGAAACGTCAAACTTTGAGGATGGATAACAGAAAAAGAAAAACAAACATAGAAAATCGCAGGATTGTTTTTTGTTGCCAATATGTCAGGATTAAGATCCAAGTGTAATTATGATTTTATCACAAATAATTAGTGACTTATATCGACATTTATGGCGTGGGTGCTTTGCGGTCAACTTTTAATTGTTCATTCAATAATTAACATCACAGACACCCAGATACGAGACATATAAACTCTTTGGAGTATGACGAGTACACACATATATGACATGTTATCCTAACGCAAAAACATTTTGAGCTAGGGTTGACTAAAGTGGGATTTATTTTTGGTGTCTTATCTGTCCTTAAAAGCAAACAATATCAAATGCTTGTACTTCTTACACTGTATGCAAATCTACACATAGAAAAGGTCAAAACTTCTCTTTCAAAAATCAGCAAAATGCTTAAACATAATGGTAATCCATACATAAATATTAATTCACATACAAAGAAAGTATTTTGGTCACACAAACAATATTCCAAATGTATCGTTAAATCTTACACTGTTGAAACTTTGATAGATGCAATCAAATTTCTTTTGGATAATACTTGTGATTAATGCGGATAATTGGTTTTCAACAAATAAAATGCATTCTGTTCCCCATTACTGGCAGATTTACAGTGAACCTGGTTTGAATTTAAGTATATTAACACTTTCAAGTCTGGGCTATATACAGGAGCTATGTACCCAGTGTCTGGTGATTTTGGGCAAAATACACCAGGGATGGACCCCTGCTAAATCCTTGCTACTGTATAACTACTCTTAAAATATATATAACACTATGTTCACTGGAACTTGCACTCTCGGGTTCTATATATGTTACCATGGTAATGATGGG
This sequence comes from Hermodice carunculata, assembly GCA_964020975.1. Classification (NCBI taxonomy): domain Eukaryota; kingdom Metazoa; phylum Annelida; class Polychaeta; order Eunicida; family Amphinomidae; genus Hermodice; species Hermodice carunculata. The sequence continues at coordinate 88,144,568 of OZ026618.1, read as the reverse complement.
GCTAACACATTGATGCCATGGCAACCAAAGCATTGTTTCCTGGTCTGATTTTTTTTACCAAAAACACGTGTGACACAATAGAGTGGGCCAATAAAGATAATACAACATTCCTGTATAGCTTTCAGTGCTGGAATCATGACAATTTAGATCACAAATATACATATGGATTTTGGTTTGCAAAATATACATTTTTGAACAATCATCACTGGGTACTGATGCCATGACAACCATCTGGGATGGCCTCTCACATATAAATGCTGCATTGCTAGATTGCACTTTCCCTCATTCTCCCAGCAGATAAACAATTTCACACTAAATGGCTCCATTGAGCATACTAACAAAGTTCATGTTCTAAAACTTTCACCACTGGTGCTGTGGAACAAGGTATTAGCATCAGTGTTGTTAAAAGTAGGCCAAGGTCATTCAAGGTCACATGATCTGGCCGCCATCTTGGATTTCTACTGATTTCAAACAAAATTCTGTATCATTTGATTGTGACACACAGTTGACGAGTCCAAGACATGTTTACAATGTAAAAGAAAGCAGCAGATATGTCAAAAACAACTTTCTTGTCACAATGTACAACATTAAAACACTCAAATTAGCATATTCTGTGTCCCAATGACCACAAAAGTACCGGATACACTGTAAGTTACCTCCGTTGCTTTTTATTCATTTTGCAGAATATTAATGACAGAGGCATTCTGAGAAAACAAAACTTTATTTGACAATCATAACAATGAATGGTTTCAAAAGTTTAGCATATGTGGGGTGGTAATAGACCTTTATATATTTGTTTGCTAAAAATAGCCAAAGGTCACTCAAGGTCACAGGACCTGGCCACTATCTTGGATTTTTGCAGCTTTTTAAACGAATTTTGCTTCATTTGCATGTAAAATACAACTGATCGGTCTAAAATGAATTTATAGTTTCAAAGAAGGCAGCACATATGTCAAAAACAACTTCCCCACCACAATTTACACTATTTCAGCTCTTAAATTGATAATTTTGTGAGGAATGAACCATAATAATGCCCTATAGACCTGTATGTTCCCTCCATTGCTGTGTATGTACTGGGGGTATACTTATAAAAGAAGCACTTTGGAATACCAAGAGCTATATTTCACAATCACAAGAGGAAATGGTCTCAAAGTTTCAACACGTGGGATGTATATAGACTTGAAAAAAATTGTTGATACTTATCGCCCAAGGTCATTCAAGGTCACACAAACTGTCTGCCATCTTAAAATTCTGCAGCTTTTCAGCAACTTTTAGGTTCATTTCACTGTAAAATACTGTTGTCTAAAATAATTAGCATGCCAGATAAGACAGTGGATATATCATGTGACAATTCCCTCCCACAGTTTATACCATTTTAGCTCTCATATTTAAAAATCACTGGGGCATTGTCCATATTAGTCTTTCACACCACTGTATGTTACAGCCACCAATGTCTATATTCATTTGAGGGGCTGTAAATAAATAATGCATATGGGTGGATGAAAAACTTCATTTTACAATCACAAGAGATGGGCTCAAACATATAATCAATGTTTGTGGAAATAGATCTTTAGATTTTGGTTGCTATTTAAACCCAAAATCGTTGAAAGTCACATGTTCAATCAACCATTCAGGATGTTGCTGCTAATGCAGTATTATAAGTGCCAGTTAGTATTATATAACTGGCAAGCCAATGTTTACCATAAATACAGAAAATACAACCAGTACACCACTTTCAAATTTAACATCACCACAAAGCAGGTTTATGGAACATCAGATCACTTCTGGATATATTGTCTTAGTTGAACTCATTTACCTTTGTTTTGACCTCAACAGGTCAGACCACAATAAAACCAGCTTCTGGGGCATTTGATGATACGTTCCCTTTCTGAAAAAGAAAAAAGAAAAACAGAACCCAAGACAACGGCCACGAACACTGTTGACCACAACGGATCAGTCTGACAATAAAATATCGGAGAACAAGCAAATTTTAATCTAATCAGAAGTATTCCTGGTTTTATGAATAAACAAGTTAGAATGTACCTAATACATTATGATAAATGTTACATCTAGACCCCCATCTTCTGTTTCATTTGATATAAAAATTACATTCAGCCTTTGTAATGTATCAGTTAAAAGGAAATTAAATATTTACATATTTCGGAATATACGGTGCACCTGAAGAAAAGAAAAAAAAAAGTATCATTCTGCTGGGTGTGGCCTGTAATATTTGCAAGTTGCCAGAGTGCCCCAAGCATTTGAGTGGAATTGCAATTGTAAAACTGTTTTACTTCATTGTGTATAAATACAATCAATTCAGACAATTAAAAAAGAATCATATTATAGTAACAGGGATAAGAGGGTCAAGAAAAACTGCATAACCAACACATTACCTTGAGTATATTGCTGTCATATTCCAGTGTGACCAACTGCATTGGTGAGATGAATTGTCTACAGCAAAAAACATGTGACCCGGCAAGAGAGCAAACAATCATCTGGTTAGATAAAGTATTCTGTTCTTATTGAAATGAAAAATACTAGCATGCTTATACTACTGAAACTTATGAAGCCTAATGTCATGTCAGAAAGGCAACTGGTTCATCTGAATTATTCCAAATGTGAAGCATCAAGCAGCTTCTTGATGATGAGCAAGTTTCTGTTTTCTTATTAAAAAAAGGATCAGCAAGATTAATCAGTAATGCAAAAAATGGAAACTGAGCGTATTAAACCTTCGAGTCTGGACATTGGTCATCTTGTTTCTGAGAAGATTCTGATGTGTCAGCTGTCACTTTGAAAATAAACTGATCATAGTATAGACGGCACTAGAATGCAGAGTTGGTTTGATGAGAGTTCTGCTGATAGCAAATAAAAAAATTGCTTCGATCGGAGTTAATGCTTAAATCTGATCATTAAAGGTTCCAGATAAAAATATCATTTTCAAACTTTACTCAAGTGCTAACAGCAAAAAATTACCTTTTTGAAATATTTTCATTTTAACTTATTAATATATATATATATATATATATATATATATATATATATATATATATATATATATATATATATATATATATATATATATATATATAAATATATATATATATAAATATATATATATATATATATATATATATATATCAACATGTTGGATGCAGTGTAATTTTGGTAAGATAAACTAAATAAAAATAAAATCAGGCCAAACTACGTTTTTGCAGCATATGCAGCATATATAGGCCTACAAAGCATTTTAGCAACGTAATAAAAATAAACTAACTTGTAAGCCCAAGCAATGATAATGTAATCAATTTAAATTTTAGAATTTTGCCTGACTAATTCCACTAAGAAATCGTTCAGGAATATGATTCTTTTTTCTTTTTTTGCTACCGGCACCAGTGACCTCAAATGTCCTAAGTACTTTGGCAGAGCAATTTAGGCAAAACAACCTAAATTCTATCGTATGGCCGTATTTCTCCACATAGTTGGTTCCAGATAGCTAATGACAAACTGGATATTCACTCCAAATTCATGATTTAATTCCCCCCCCCCCCCCCCCCATACGATCCTGTTTTTACGTAACCGTGACAGTGGTAACCGCTGTCTCTTCCAGGCCTTGTCCACTGTGTAATTTCATTATCGCCCACATGCACGTTAGATTCGACACCGTCATTCAACCATAATACCTCACATACACGTGCAAATTTTATCAATTTCATCCCCATGACAACTTTTATTTGAATATAATATTTTTAACAGCCTCGGCAAACAACAACGTTGACAAGTGTTCATTTTGACTTGGGCTGTTTTGATGACGATCACCAGAAGGTATGAATACACCATTGCGGCCAATCAGGTACAGGTTACCGCACTAAATAGTTCTTGGTTGTCGTGTGCTGACACCTTTGGGGGTCATTTACCTGTAATTAACCCACTGTTTCAGCTAGACTATTACATGAGCTTATCAGCTTGTTTGTGTTGTATGGTTTGACAGATATTTTTTTCCATGATGAGTTTTATAAACAGAGGGCAAATCACATATTCATACGCAGTGACGTAATGCTGGCAAGCCGTGCTCGGAGCACGTGTTTCCTGGCTATGACAGGTAAACACTGGCAAATCTTTTGATTCTATCTATAGACTCGCCTTTTTTATTTTGAATGTTTTCAATGAAAGGTGCCTGCACATCACCAACTGCATACTTTATTTTAAAAAGTGACGCAACAAAAGTTATATGCCTTTATGGTAATATGAGAATATACAGTAAATACAATGGTGGAATCATCCCTGAAGGAAAACTGATGCTTACAGATGAAATTTTAAAATTTCACCTTCATGTCAAACTTAGTTGCTCTAAATGTTGCCTTATCACTTATATTTGTCAGATCAAACCATTTGAGATGGCTATCTTTATTTGTTTATGTAAAATAAAACAATTAATTGGTGTCAATGGTTTCAATTTCTTCAAGACTTATTGTAGAGAAACTAATTTCACATAAATGACGCTGTGACCTTGAAAATTAGGTCAAGGTCACCCAAATACAGCCCCAATCTAGGTCTTGCCTGGATACATAATCCTGCTAAGTTTCATTAAATTCTGTCAAGTCCTTCAAGACTTATCGCACGGAAACCAAGTGTTGAAGAACCTGAACAACAACAACAACAAGCGGAAGAAACGGGCACTAAAACAATATGTCCCCCGGCTTCCACCGGGAGACATAATTACAGCTACAAGAGAAATGAAACAACAATTGTTGGAAAAAGGGCATTTGAAAAAATATGTACTTTTCATTTATTTTAATTATCTCACTAAGAGCTGTGAAATGGTGAAAGCTGTCAGTATCGAGTTGAAGACCGAGTTAACAGCTTGAATCCACACATATTTGAGTGCCAAGGCATGCAGCTGACCGAGACCATTACTCGTGAAACTGAACAACAACTAGGAATGTAGGTACAAGTACTTGAAGGAGAGGTCTTTCCACATAGAATCACTGTATATCAAATCATATCATTAGTACTTTGAGAAGACAAAAGAAGCTTATGGATGTGAAAGAGTTAAACGTTTGATTTTTTTTCACTGCTGGTCAATGTCATTCAAAGCTTAACTATCATTTACAAGTATTCTTCTTAGCTGTTTCAGAAATGAAAGATAAATGAAGACTGAAGATAACTGCATGACCAAGTAATTTTTAACTAACCAATACCACCCCAAATAAATAGTTATGGGAATATCCCTTTTAGCAATTGATACATTGTAAAACTTACTGGCACAGCATTCCCAAATAGGAGAAACCAGTGTGCTTTGGAGCGAATCTCAACACAAGGCTATGAAAGGCTTCTATTAAGGAAGTTTGGTACTTTGGACTCAGTTTTCGGACATATTTTACGACATTTTTGTTGAGCATTATCTCCGAGAGTTCCAGTACCTGTTTGCTACCTGCCACAGAAGTATTCAGAATGGAAATGCTAATGACAATGTCAGAGTACCAAGTACCAAAACCAAGAACAAAGGAAGTTTTTTAGTTTTTTTTTCAACCTTCATGACCCACTCAAATGTTTTTAAGAAATCTGGTTAATGTTCAATAATTATTATTTTTCAATGCTTTATTCAGTAAAACGTCTTTTCAGTGGGCACTATTGGGTGCCCACTTCCAATCGTAAAGAGATGGCCACTCCAGACAGGTGGCATTAACATGTGGTTAACAGGAAAAATCAAACAGGGCCACAGAAAAGTGCCCATTGCTAGGAGGTGCCCACTCCAGAGAGGGGCCTGCTAATTGAGGTTTATCTGTAATTTCAAACTTTTCCTGAAAGGATAAGAGATAATTCTGAATACATTTTCGCCCCTTTTTTACCCAGGAAAAAAAAAACATTGCAACAAAAGTCAGATTAAGTATTTGTAAGGTGCTAGCATTTTGTATTCACAATGTATAAATATGGAAGCAAGTACATGTGGTCTATTTGTTAAAATATTACCTTTCTTCAGCCATAGCTTTCTCCTTTTCCTCCCTGTCAGTTTCCCATGTGCACAATTTTTGTGGCTGTTTTGTACATGCTCCAACATTCCGCGCCACTTGGTTTCCATCAAGTCTTGGTTTCCACCACTTGATGAGGCCAGCCAGTATGCATGACGAAGTAAATTCAATTTCCAGGCCCCAACCGTGTCGAAAGTTGCCTTCAGGGAGAGCTTGTCCACCTTCTTTCCAAAACCTTCAGATGACATATATAGTATATATTAGAGGGAACACAGTGCTTATTCTTTCTTAAGTATACTACAAGTACTTATATCATTAATGATTAAAAGGATGTCAACCAAACAGTATATGAAATACATTATACCTCTAATACTGTGAGAAAATCCACTTACAAAGAGAGACCACTTAAAACACCTACATTATGACACCTTTAAATAAAGTGCCCTGGTCTGAGAGACCACTTCTATGTTCTTAGGTTGATTTTTCAAGATAACAAATGCATACTGGTATGCAATTTCCACATAGCACCATTAAACTTCAAAGATGAAACACTTTCACTTGAGCTACATTATGATGTACATGACTGGATGCTTGTCCATAGATGCTCGCACACTGAAAATGATAAAGGCTTGCCAGTGTCATGAACTGTAATCAACTAGTTGCTAACAGCCAATTTCCACATACCTTTAGCAAAATGCCGCACATCATACCAGTGCTTGGTACCCTGTTTTTTTAACTGGGGGTTTTCCCTAATTGCTTTGGCAATCTGCTTGTGACGGTCTGTAACAATTTCTTCTATCGTGAAACCCCGTTCAAGCAGATCATTCACACCGTGAAGAAATCCCTCAAGTTCCATCCATGTGGAATTCTTTACTTCATTTCTCTGTTAAAAAAAAAAAAATAAAACACAATTGCTCATTAATGAATCACTAAGTATATTCCATAAAAAAGTAAACTTGATTTGTTTGTATGTAATCATGATTTTGTTTCTATTTAATCAATATATATGTGTTTTCTGTATTGTTTATATACATAATGGATTGAAATGTTCAAATTAAAACAGCTATTGCAATATTGGCTGTCAGATACATGTAATGCATGTCTTGAAAATGACACTGCCAAGCATACCTGTACAAGCTTGATGTCCACAACCTTCTTTTCTCGCTGTTCCAGCATTGTGTACGCCCCATATTTTGCACAGTGACCTGCAGCATTATAATAGAACCGGAACGACAATGGATGAAAACACATCTATAATTTTCTATCAGCACATGAAAAGATGACATACCACAATATACCGGGTACGTGAGTCATTATAAAACAACATTAAAAACGAATCAAAATTTTAAAATTGTATAACACACAGATGACTAAATTACAAAATGCTTAATTTTCATTAATTTATAAAAGGACATGTACATGATAAATCTTTGGAATGATCTACAACAGTATGCATTTTGTGCATTTACCTATTATTTTGAAAATGCCAAATACCAATCTCCAGTTAGAATTTCATGATTTTGCTAAACAGAATAAAATGTCCTTTTTTTGTCTCTTTAATCTTTCAAGTTTTGCACAAGTTTAACAGAAGGGATAGTAAACTGGCACAAGTGGCCAGATGATCTGTACAATTAAGTCAGGCAACCCAAATACAATGCCACCTTAGGTCTTGTCTAAATATTTAATGATGTCCATTTTCCTCAAATTTGTTGACTCCATTTAATAGTATGCCTGGTTCAAACACAGAAATAAAGTAAATAATTGCCTCTGTTAGTCCAAAATTAGGTTAAGCTGACCCACTTTACAATCACAATTTTAGTATTCCCTTAACACATAATATTTTGTGGAATTGTGTAGTAACTGCACAGAAACCTAATTCATGTATGACTCTGTGGCCTTCAAAACTAGGTCAAGATGACTCGGAGAATCGAAACTATGTGCTGCTTAAATACATAAATAAAAGTCTCATTAGGTATCGTGTGTTCCACAGTAAAAATCATAAACATTCACTTTAGGTGAGCACATGAAGTTCAAAAGTACATCAATGTGACCCAGGTACAATAACAACCAAAATTTTTATTAGAGAACTAATCCTATCAAGTTTTGATAATAGTTATTGCATGGAAATAAAACTATCTTAAGTGGCCCTGCAACCTTTTAATATAGGTCGAAGTGACCTGGATACAATCTGAACCTAGATCTTGCGTATACATAATCCTGCCAAGTTTCAAAGTTTTCTTAAGTTCTTTATCAGTTATGACTTGGAAACTGAAAGTGTTGAAGAAGAAGCAGCAGCCAAAGAAATGGGCACTGAAACAGTATGTCTGTATGTAGTTCCACAAGGAAACACAAACAAGCAACTAGACAGCCATTTTCGCCACATTCTTACAGCTGAATACCTAGCACAAGCCCACACCATGAATATACACACTACATATATCAGGAGATTGAGTACTTTTACAGATACACCGTTATGCACAGTGATGTAGCAGTCTTTGCATGTCCCAAACTGCAAAAAGTTTTAATTAGAAACTCTTGTTCACTGTAATGCAAAATTGGACTGTGTGCATTTCTTTCATAGTTAATACTTTCTAAAACAAAGAACCTTTTAAACACAGTGTATCTGTAAAAAATATTCACCTGTAAATGTATCTTACATTTCCCTGTAAACATTGTTCATACATCATAAGCTAAGTAGAAAGCAGAGTGCAGATAAAACGACCTATAGTGCATAAGTACTAAACACCATGAAAACACAAGTGAATGCAGCATAAAAGCTAAGGCATTTACACAGCTACATTACATACTCACCACTTCAGGAAAAACTTTACCCTGTAATTTGACAATGTTAACACTATTAATCTCTTTGAAATCTTCAGATATGCCTTGACAATTTAGTACTTACATGTACATAAAATCATTCTGCGCCTTCATCCATACATTTAAAACTGAGAGCTGGCCTATAACAGCAGGAGGTGTTTAACAGTAAAATTAAAATAACATTTTATAAGGTTGCTTAAAAGTCAATTGATATCAAGAATGAAAAAAAAGAGTAATTTATCTGAAGGAGAAATCAGTGCCATAATTCATTGTCCCAAAGCCTATCTCAGATGGAAGTGAAAATCACTTATGCTTTATATCTTGATAAAAGTGCGTGAAATATTTTTTTTTCAAAGGCAGATGGAAGCAAATACTGTGGCTTACCTGGTGAATCTGATCTGGAGTCTCCAGCTAGGTACAGACGGGCATCTGCACCATGTAGCCTGTTCAGTGTGGTTTCTTTGTCTTGCTGCCATGTGTTAATTATGGTGGGCTCTAAATATTTGGCTTGGTGTCTGAAATAAGTTGCCCTGGATATCCGAGCTATGCCATATATATCAAAAATCCGCAGAGCTTGCTCCACCATGGACCCAGAGAAAAGATTTGCTGCGGACATCATAAGATTACCCAGTGGCATATTACCTGTAGTTGGCTGACTTTTCCATATTCTCTTGTGCCCACATGAACTACAGTTCTACACCAAAAGAACAATGAAGAAATAAATAGAATAAAATAATAATTTTCATCAATTATTTTGCAGTCTTTGTCAAAATTAAGGATTTGAAGGAAATTATAATGAGATATCAACTAAATGTAAAAACTAAAATACATTCTAATCTAATTCAAGTCCTTCATAAACTATGGTGCCATGCTGTAAAAAGTTTAGATAGTTAGAACAGTATGCTGGATCACACAAAAGTCTGCTTGCTTTTTTGTACTAGTGTAATTTTCATTTGGTGGCACTATCATATTCACTAAAACATATGTATATTAAATGTTTCTTTAGATCTTTATGGAAATATCACTTGGAGAATAGTACATGTACTGCCAATGACTACATTATGTACATTTAAAAAAAAAAACTGTGTGCTTGCACATTGTCTTTCTCAACAGATTGGCACAATATATATTCTACATACAGTGTTTTCATCAAGATTGTTTCCAGGGGGCCACAGTGACATCATTTTCATTAAAAAAAAAAAAACAAACAAACTTATTTTGCCCTGAAAAAGCATTGTATTCTAAAAAAGAAAAAACAAGGTACAATTTGACCCTTAGCCATATGATGTCAGGGGGTCATTTTTGTTTTGAAAGGGTAAATGATGCACACATGGGGGTTAATGAAATATATATATATATATATATATATATATATATATATATATATATATATATATATATATATATATATATAAACATATATATATATGTACACATCAAATACCTAATGGAAAACTAGGTATGTTCCACGTGTCTTCTGTAATGGGTGGGTAGGCTCCCTACAGACTTCACATACTTGGGAGAGACTCATCAGTGATGAAGAGTAAACAATATATTTTTTCTCCTCATCAGGGGCAACCACTGGCGTGCTGGTTTCATCAGCATGGGGTGTGGCAACTTCATCATCTGCCTGAAGTTCTTCTTCCAAGGGTACATAATCTGGGTCTCCTGCCATACTGTCTATAAATATACAATGCCAATGGGACTTTATAGTTGAAAGTCAGTGCAATCAGTATTACCCAGTGACTGGAAATAACTGATACAATTATACAAAGTTCATGCCAATGTTGTTTTTTTTTTTTCGGTATAAATAATTAAGAATAATAAAATATGCTCTGGTCATTAGCATGAACAACTTTTATAATTCATCACCCAACCTGGTATTTTAAATGATAAATATGCCAAATACACATATCATGATTGAAAAAATTATTTGACACCTAGTATGTGTACTAGTATATTATCGTATGTATATGTATATGCTAAAAACTACAAACTGAACAAGCAACATAAGTATTATAATGTAGAATTTACAGGAAAACGTATGATTCTCATAGGGCCATGATTGGAGCAAATGCTGTGAAACATGCCATATGTGGCTTTATCCTTGAAAATGTTTACAATCCATCTGAGTAACATTCACGTTTTTTTTTTATGTGTTTTTTCTTTGACAAATTTTATTTTGAAGAATTGAAATCGGAAGAGAAGAGGACATTATTAGATATTCTGAAGTACTGAGTAAAGATGGTTTAGGTTTCATTCCTGAAACTGTATGGAGACGAGGCAACCTGCCTTTCTACTAAGTTACATGAAGATGTTACAAGTATCTGGCTTAATCTGAGTAAACTTTCTATGTTTCAGAATAAACGTCTTTGGATACTGAGTTTGCTTTTCTGCTTACTTTCTGATATATTTAGGATATTTTTTGGTGGTAAGTCATAAACTCTGGGGCAAATTAAGCACCTCATTGGCTCTTTTTACAGTACTTTGACGATTAGAGTGGTATGGCACCTCTCACTAGTGGGTTTTGTTTTTTGGGTCCCTTTATTGTTTGCTAATTTTAACTTACCTGACATTAGTGGATACTTTAAAATAATGACCACGCATTTTAGCCTCAGATCTGTTCACTAGTTAGCAATGAAATTTAATCATGTGACAACATGAATAGAGAGCAAACTTGTAAAAGAATCTAAAGTACCAGTCTACATTCTGTGGCACAATATTTACATGCAATGCACAAGTCATGTTAACATTCATAGCTCATTTTTAATCATTCATTCAACATTTATCAGTCTTGTGAAACAGATTGGCACTCTAGGGTCAAGCTTCATGCTTTTGAAAGTGTTTCCAAGAATTTTATTTTGGAAATGACACTGATTATTGCACATTCAAGGACTAAAAGTGAGTAGTTTGTAAATGTGATAGAAGAAAACACCACACCAAAAGAGATCTAAAAGCATTCTACACTAAAGCAAGAGGCATGCCACTCTCTCACAAGCCGTGCTTATAATCTACAATAAAAGGGATAATTTACACATGCATTACACATAACAAGCATATATGTACTGCATGGTCAATAGGTGATGTGTAGGAGCTATATTCTGGGTCCAATGTCATGATGATCCATGTCCGCAATCTGTTCAGTGTCATGATGCAGATGTCAGCAATCTGTCCAGTCTGGTGATGCAGATGTCAGCAATCTGTTCACTGTCATGTTGCAGATATAAGCAATCTGTCCAGTGTCATGATGCAGATGTCAGAAGTCTGTCCAATGTCATGATGCAGATGTCAGCAATCTGTCCACCACATGGTGCTAACGTCAGCCATCTGTCCACATACAATTCATACGTCATGCTGTCTGTCCATTTTGTGTTGCTAATGTCATATGCCTGTCCCGTAATTAGTAATCAATTTATTTTGATTAATAACTTAAAAAACATAAGTTCATTTATCTGTATGAAATGAATTTATGCTTTACTTGGACATACCCTTTCCTTTAAATAACAGAATACTGCCTAGTGCACATTTTTAAAAACTGCAATTGGATGTGAGTTGGTGGAGCAAATACTGTGAAACATGCCATGTACATTTGAATAACCTCTTGTGAGACTGAGTACTGATTCACTAATAAACAACAAAGGTCAGTGGGTAATAAAAAGCAAAATTTGTTACTGATCTTGTCAGATGGAATTCCTTGCTAATTAACATAAAATCAAAGTTACCTGAAGGATCTTCCTCTTCAGAATCAGAGTCACTTGGGGGGTTATTCATTGTGCAGTGAGGACATGCCATCAAACACAAAGCAGATGTACTCGTGTCCATATTTGTCCTCTCCATATCACACTGGATCCCGATGGTCTTTGTTGCAGGTGGATCTACTTCACCCCCATCCCTTGTAACTGTGGCTTTTAAAGTAAAAAATTTTTGTTTGTTGGTAAAGGTTTGTTTTTAATCTGGAATTCCTATTTATACAAAATCTTGTTCATTACATACCCCAAAACACAAAACAATACATAAATTCATCAGTGTAACACCCTTACTGTAATTTTAAGGATATGAAAATTGAAATAATGGCCAATGAAAACAAAATTTGCAAATTCACTCATATTCACATGAACAGCACAAAATTAAATATTGACTTCCATTGTTCCTTTTCATATTTTAATTTCTATAGGTGCTAAATGTGAAGAAAACCGGTACCTTTTGTTCTCGTCCGTGGGCAAAAATGAACGGACAGTTGTGTACCAACAGTCTTGGTCAGGACAGGTGTAGCACTGAAAGTTGGGCTAAGAATGTTTTCAGAATCCTGCTCCTCATATGGACTTAAAGTGCTGTCTTCTTCCACCACTATGTCCACCTCCATTTCAGTATGTTCTGCAAGCGTCTGAATAACAAGAATATAAGCCTTGTACTACTAAATGTTACAACAGTTTTAATCTGAACACATCTATAAAACACAACTTATTATTCATGTGGCAAGTTCCCAATTAATTTTTCACATTAATATCACCAAGTCCTTAAACCACTACATGCACATGCATAAATTTTTCTCTTGTTTCAGGGACTAAGGGTGAAATGTACAAATCTGTAAATATATATTTACTGCTGTTTACACAAAAGAGCAGCTGAGACAGGGTTATTATCATGAGGAAATGATAAAGCAACACCTTTAACAAAAACATACATACATAGTGCACATACATTTTGCCTCTATCCTTTCTTTCTTGTGTCCCCCCCCCCCCCCATTAATTGTGCAGCAGTTAGGAGTACAACAACGACAACAACTATAAATAGCTTTGATCAAGTCTTACAATTCAGGATAGTCCACACCAGACTGGTACAGTAAGGGCTGTGTATCTCACAGTTCAGGCATTAATTTGCCGTAGTAGATTAGTAGTAATACTTTTGTGCACAAAATGTCCACATGGGACTGAGCGTATTAAGGCATGCATAAAAAATTTTGACAAAATTATGACATATTATGATCCCTTTCTGGATGGCAGAGTCAGTGGCACCTGCCTGTGATGTCTCATAATTATTACATGCTGAAATCATCCAAATGTCAAATTATGGTTATGTCAAGATGTTCGTGTCTATCACATTGGTCGACGACATATTACATTGTGGACATTGTATCACATATATAGGCCCTACAATACATGATGGGTACATGATTTGATTAGAATTCCATGCCTGGGACTGCGCGTGGCACCGGAACGAGTCTTCATCTATAGTGGGCGATAATGGATTAATATGATACTTTATTTCGAAGAGTAAAATAAATTGAATAATAATGACAACTTACCCTGGCAACACTGATCTTCCGCACAGCTGTAGGTTCGTCGCCAGCGGTTCTTTTTCTTTTCGGTGGCCAAAAGGGAGACGAAGTTGTAGAGCTTGCACCAGTTTGTTGTGCATGAACTTGTGGCGTTGACACTGTCTCGGTCGCACTTGAAGTTGAAGATCGGCCCGAGCGTTCTCGCTGACGCTGTTTCCTCCGGTGCTCTTCAAGTGCTTCCTCGGACGGCTGTACTGTTGGTATGGCACCTGGCCACAGTTGTAAACTCTTGTTGACGCCCGTCAGACACCTCATTTTGTTTTTAAAACAACTGTCCTCGAAATGATTGCTGCACACAACTGAACTACTTGTGGGATGCCATGCTTTCCCTCCCTCTTCCACTCTGTGAACGCGGACAAACAGTGTCCAAGCACGGCGAAATTCTTCATTTGTAGGAAACTTGTGTAGGCTTACACCTTTTAATTTGTTAGCAGTGCCTCCACATGCCGCTACAACACACCTGTCGGGCATTGCCAGGCCTTTTTCTCCGCATGTAGATTCCCAACAATAATAACCATGTGCTGCGTGCCCCTTGACATTCGGGTCAAGGCTAGTGTTCCGTGGAGGAGTTCCTGATGTGACGTCATTTCCGAAGTGTCTCCGGAAGAAACCGAACTTTATCAGCGCTAATTTCGACTGCAATTTCTCGTTCAAAATCACCGATTTACAAATGACTAACTAATTTTTTACGAGTCAAACGACACAAATGTGTTCAAAAACTTGTTTGCTTATAGACAAATATCAAACTGAGGCGTTTTTTCGATATGAGTCTTGGACTTTAAAGGTCTGAGAAAATCTCTAAATTGATTCGATGTTGTGTTTTTACAAATCTAGGCATCCATCTAATAATGAAAACAGACAGCTTCATTGGTGAAACGATCAATTTATATGAGCTTGACGCTTTCAATGTCGACAGAGTATGCAACATGGTTCAAAAACACCCTGGCACCTTAAATGAAAACAGAGAGATGAATAAAAATAATAATAATAATAATAATAATAATAATAATAATAATAATAATAATAATAATAATAAAACAGCTCATTTTGCAACTAATGATTTTAGCTATCTCAGTGAATATTATGGCTGTATGGAACAAGGAAAAGTTTCAAACCAATAATATTGTCAAGTTTTAATTGCTGATTTTTTTTGCACAGTCGCTCATGGCAATATGGCTGTAGCTATTGCGTGGGACACACAAACTGTGTAAAACCCAGGAAGTCATTGGCGATGCAGTTGATTGAACAATAGCACAATGCTAAGTGGTTAATGGCACATATTGTGCAAATATACGTGATCAAAGCAGTTTGTGAATGGCCCTTGTAAAACATTGCATGAAGGATCGCATGAATGCGTCATGTGACCGACAGGACAAGCAACAATAACATAAATAGTGACTAAAGTTTGCTAGGTTAATAACAACAAATATTTCAGTTTTTAGATTGTAAAGGCTGGAACAATGAAAGTGAACATAAAACACATAAACACAATTTTCACTTGTATAGGATTGGACAACCATGATTGTTTTTATGAGTTTATACGGTATTTGTCCAAGTCGGCCTCTCTTTTAACCTCAAATATTTTCAAAATAGGGTTGCTTGAGTTCATTGCAACTTTCACTATGATCTTGCCATCCTTAGTATGGGTATCCTCAATAAATTTCTCCCTCTTCATTTGCCATGCCAACTATGCAAACTTGTTGCACAATCATGTTGGATCTAAACTGACGAAGATGTCTCCTCTTTTTATCGGAGGTGTCTACAGAAAGTCTATAATAGTGACATAAAGAGCGAATGCCATTGACAATAATGTAATATTCAGGTTAGAAATATGGATAACAAGTTTGGGCAATTTCACTCAAATTGTATTATATTATGATTCGCCTATCTTTTCCATTTCATCCACTACATTATTGTCAGGTATGTGTTCCTATAGTTGATAGCGGCGGTCTCTAGCAAAGTGGGGTCCTTTTAAAAGGGAGTAGTTTTGGATAGACCCCCACATAATAGTCTTTCTTTCTTCCATAGTGATCATGTAGGGACTATGTCATGCCCATGTATGTTTTAGAGGATAAGTATATTCACTATTGTCTCTGGTCGACACGACGATTTCAATTATGATGGTCTTGACTCCGTAAGTAATTTACCAGGCGAATATTCTAGATCTCACATATACGTCAGGCACATATTTCACATGTACGTCAAGTACATGGACATACAGCAATTGATTGGCAAGTGTTGTGTCATCACTATCCACAAATATTCACCGCAGGAAAAGTATTTTAGAACGCCCTTCTTGCATTCCTTAAGGACACAAAGGGGACAACGTGGACTTCAGGCAACGTTACACATGCACCAAAGTGTCTCTATGAACCGTCTCATTTTGATTCGCAAGAGTCAATCACTTCGATTGACAAATGTTTATCCTTTTGATTGAAAGCTGCCAGTTTTTTTTCAATGGCAGTTGTCGATCATTTTGATGGACCAGTGTTACGTCATCAGGATCGATAACTATGCACCTCATAACTGAGGCACCCCAACCGGCACTTTGATACTTACAGTGCAGTCATGCAGTCTTCATATAAAAGCATGAATTGAAAAATAAATGGGAGGTTCACACCCACATACACACAACACACAAATATATATATATATATATATATATATATATATATATATATATATATATATATATATATATATATATATATATATATATATATATATATATATATATATATATATATATATATATATATATATATATATATACATTCCAATGGGTAGCAACCTATCCCCTTTACTGACAGATTTATATTTAACCTGGCTTGATTTTAAATATGTGCATAAATGTACAAAATTTCATTGAAATTGCTAAAGAAATATACCCAAAAGATATCCCTTTGGAAGACTAACAATTCATATGGTTTCAGAAATGTGTTTTTGAACTTGGATATTCAGGTCACTAAGGACAGGTTTTGTATTAAAGTCTAACAAAAATACATGAGTTTAACTTTGAAGTAGTTAACTATCCTTTCCCGGACAGTAATATTTCGGAAATTATTGGACATAATACATTTTGGTCACAGATTTTGAGATTTGATCATATTTGTTCTTACTTTCAGGACTTTGCATCTAGAAACAAATTTATTTACAATAAACTTGAGTCAAGAGGATTCAAAGATGCACTTTTGATCAAATATTTCTACAAATTATGCTGTAAATATCCCGAGATAGTTAGAAAGTGTGGCTTCAATAATTTTAGAGATTTTTAACTTGCCTTTTGAGCTACTTAATTTTATCTTTTGACATCATTCTGTCTGTACTTGATATTAGGTTAAGAAATTTTATGTTTTCATTGCACATTCTTGAGTCAAGTACAAATTACTATCATTCTTTTTGGACTTGCCCTATAATTTTGCTGTTAATATCCAAATATTATAAGAACGTTTGGCTACAATGATTTACAGTTCTTAGACTTGTCTGTTTCGCTACTTAAGTTTATCTTTTGGCATCATTCTGTTTGAATGTTTACCTTTCAGACATTTTAGGCTAGCTTCTTTTTGGTTAGGTCAAACCCCCAGGGACTATAGGTGGCAAGCAGCTACTGAGGACAGTTACAATCTTGCCTATTTCTACTTGATATCTGGTTAAGAAATATTATATTTTCATTGCATTCTCTTGACTTAAATACAAATGACTTTCATTCGTTTTTGGACTTGCCTTATAATTTTGCTGTTGCAAAGATTATTAGAAAGTTTGGCTACAATAATTTACAGTTTTTTAGACTTGTCTGTTTTGCTACTTAAGTTTATATTTTTACATCATTCTGTTCTTTTGTTTACCTTTTCGACATTATTGGCTAGCTTATTTTCTGTTAGGTCAAAGCCCCAAGGGCTATAGGCACCAAGTAGCCACTGACGACAGTTACAAACATATCTAGCTGTACTTAAAATCCTGTTAAGAAAAATGATTTGATAACGTGTTTTGGGCATAAATGCTAAAGACTTTCATTCTTTTCTGACATGTCTAAATGCACATTTACTTATTTTTTTAAAAATCACTCAGAATTGACAGAATTTTCTCAAATGTCACAAACCTGACACATCACGTTGATACATTGACTCAGCGTTGGCAGTTAATTAGAGATTAATTGTTTGAGGGGTAGGTGTCATCATAGAGTTTTTTTCACATTTCTGGTGCAGGATGACCGTTGGTCCAGTCTTTGTTAGGATTCCCTTGGCTTGTACAGGTGGTTTAGCTGCAACTGTTTATTTTACTATCAATGGGACAGAATAGAATGCCCCAGCTTGTTTCCACTTCAGTTATACACGGGCCTGTGGTTTAACCATGATAAGCTGCCCAGCTAGAAAGGGTACACATTGGTTCAAGGGTACGTCAAATTGTTCTTATCTGAACCTGTGCTATGCAAATTTAGTAATTAAGGTTTGTTTGACAGGTCTTCTTCTTTCATAATGAAGCTCAGCATTTATAAGCAAAACTTCACATATTTAGCTAATTCCTCATTTGCCACGTTCATATTTATTCTTTATTATGTGGGTTGTCTTTGCTGAATATTTAGCTTAGACAAGGAGCCGCTACTCAGAGAGACATGTACGGGTGAAATGCTCCGAAAAATGTTGAGTAGTCACCTGCTGAAGACCCTTTAAATTATTCAGGCTGATACAGCCTCTGTCAAAATTTTACAGTGAAACGTGTGCAATATGGACAATAGTACTTTCATATGAATATATATTAGACAGGGACAGGTTCGCTTATGGAGAGTAGAGAGATTGGATTGCGAAATAGGATACTGACTACTAGGAAGTGGTTCTGGGCAAAGCGATACAAATACAGTATATATATATATATATATATATATATATATATATATATATATATATATATATATATATATATATATATATATATATATATATAAACATATATATATATGTGCACATCAAATACCTAATGGAAAACTAGGTATGTTCCACGTGTCTTCTGTATATATATATATATATATATATATATATATATATATATATATATATATATAAACATATATATATATGTACACATCAAATACCTAATGGAAAACTAGGTATGTTCCACGTGTCTTCTGTAATGGGTGGGTAGGCTCCCTACAGACTTCACATACTTGGAAGAGACTCATCAGTGATGAAGAGTAAACAATATATTTTTTCTCCTCATCAGGGGCAACCACTGGCGTGCTGGTTTCATCAGCATGGGGTGTGGCAACTTCATCATCTTCCTGAAGTTCTTCTCCCAAGGGTACATAATCTGGGTCGCCTGCCATACTGTCTATAAATATACAATGCCAATGGGACTTTATAGTTGAAAGTCAGTGCAATCAGTATTACCCAGTGACTGGAAATAACTGATACAATTATACAAAGTTCATGCCAATGTTGTTTTTTTTCGGTATAAATAATTAAGAATAATAAAATATGCTCTGGTCATTAGCATGAACAACTTTTATAATTCATCACCCAACCTGGTATTTTAAATGATAAATATGCCAAATACACATATCATGATTGAAAAAATTATTTGACACCTAGTATGTGTACTAGTATATTATCGTATGTATATGTATATGCTAAAAACTACAAACTGAACAAGCAACATAAGTATTATAATGTAGAATTTACAGGAAAACGTATGATTCTCATAGGGCCATGATTGGAGCAAATGCTGTGAAACATGCCATATGTGGCTTTATCCTTGAAAATGTTTACAATCCATCTGAGTAACATTCACGTTTTTTTTTTATGTGTTTTTTCTTTGACAAATTTTATTTTGAAGAATTGAAATCGGAAGAGAAGAGGACATTATTAGATATTCTGAAGTACTGAGTAAAGATGGTTTAGGTTTCATTCCTGAAACTGTATGGAGACGAGGCAACCTGCCTTTCTACTAAGTTACATGAAGATGTTACAAGTATCTGGCTTAATCTGAGTAAACTTTCTATGTTTCAGAATAAACGTCTTTGGATACTGAGTTTGCTTTTCTGCTTACTTTCTGATATATTTAGGATATTTTTTGGTGGTAAGTCATAAACTCTGGGGCAAATTAAGCACCTCATTGGCTCTTTTTACAGTACTTTGACGATTAGAGTGGTATGGCACCTCTCACTAGTGAGTTTTGTTTTTTGGGTCCCTTTATTGTTTGCTAATTTTAACTTACCTGACATTAGTGGATACTTTAAAATAATGACCACGCATTTTAGCCTCAGATCTGTTCACTAGTTAGCAATGAAATTT
Organism: Hermodice carunculata; assembly: GCA_964020975.1. Taxonomy (NCBI): domain Eukaryota; kingdom Metazoa; phylum Annelida; class Polychaeta; order Eunicida; family Amphinomidae; genus Hermodice; species Hermodice carunculata. Next base: position 88,124,154 of record OZ026618.1, on the reverse strand, counting down.
AATCATGTGACAACATGAATAGAGAGCAAACTTGTAAAAGAATCTAAAGTACCAGTCTACATTCTGTGGCACAATATTTACATGCAATGCACAAGTCATGTTAACATTCATAGCTCATTTTTAATCATTCATTCAACATTTATCAGTCTTGTGAAACAGATTGGCACTCTAGGGTCAAGCTTCATGCTTTTGAAAGTGTTTCCAAGAATTTTATTTTGGAAATGACACTGATTATTGCACATTCAAGGACTAAAAGTGAGTAGTTTGTAAATGTGATAGAAGAAAACACCACACCAAAAGAGATCTAAAAGCATTCTACACTAAAGCAAGAGGCATGCCACTCTCTCACAAGCCGTGCTTATAATCTACAATAAAAGGGATAATTTACACATGCATTACACATAACAAGCATATATGTACTGCATGGTCAATAGGTGATGTGTAGGAGCTATATTCTGGGTCCAATGTCATGATGATCCATGTCCGCAATCTGTTCAGTGTCATGATGCAGATGTCAGCAATCTGCCCAGTCTGGTGATGCAGATGTCAGCAATCTGTTCACTGTCATGTTGCAGATATAAGCAATCTGTCCAGTGTCATGATGCAGATGTCAGAAGTCTGTCCAATGTCATGATGCAGATGTCAGCAATCTGTCCACCACATGGTGCTAACGTCAGCCATCTGTCCACATACAATTCATACGTCATGCTGTCTGTCCATTTTGTGTTGCTAATGTCATATGCCTGTCCCGTAATTAGTAATCAATTTATTTTGATTAATAACTTAAAAAACATAAGTTCATTTATCTGTATGAAATGAATTTATGCTTTACTTGGACATACCCTTTCCTTTAAATAACAGAATACTGCCTAGTGCACATTTTTAAAAACTGCAATTGGATGTGAGTTGGTGGAGCAAATACTGTGAAACATGCCATGTACATTTGAATAACCTCTTGTGAGACTGAGTACTGATTCACTAATAAACAACAAAGGTCAGTGGGTAATAAAAAGCAAAATTTGTTACTAATCTTGTCAGATGGAATTCCTTGCTAATTAACATAAAATCAAAGTTACCTGAAGGATCTTCCTCTTCAGAATCAGAGTCACTTGGGGGGGGGGGGTTATTCATTGTGCAGTGAGGACATGCCATCAAACACAAAGCAGATGTACTCGTGTCCATATTTGTCCTCTCCATATCACACTGGATCCCGATGGTCTTTGTTGCAGGTGGATCTACTTCACCCCCATCCCTTGTAACTGTGGCTTATAAAGTAAAAAATTTTTGTTTGTTGGTAAAGGTTTGTTTTTAATCTGGAATTCCTATTTATACAAAATCTTGTTCATTACATACCCCAAAACACAAAACAATACATAAATTCATCAGTGTAACACCCTTACTGTAATTTTAAGGATATGAAAATTGAAATAATGGCCAATGAAAACAAAATTTGCAAATTCACTCATATTCACATGAACAGCACAAAATTAAATATTGACTTCCATTGTTCCTTTTCATATTTTAATTTCTATAGGTGCTAAATGTGAAGAAAACCGGTACCTTTTGTTCTCGTCCGTGGGCGAAAATGAACGGACAGTTGTGTACCAACAGTCTTGGTCAGGACAGGTGTAGCACTGAAAGTTGGGCTAAGAATGTTTTCAGAATCCTGCTCCTCATATGGACTTAAAGTGCTGTCTTCTTCCACCACTATGTCCACCTCCATTTCAGTATGTTCTGCAAGCGTCTGAATAACAAGAATATAAGCCTTGTACTACTAAATGTTACAACAGTTTTAATCTGAACACATCTATAAAACACAACTTATTATTCATGTGGCAAGTTCCCAATTAATTTTTCACATTAATATCACCAAGTCCTTAAACCACTACATGCACATGCATAAATTTTTCTCTTGTTTCAGGGACTAAGGGTGAAATGTACAAATCTGTAAATATATATTTACTGCTGTTTACACAAAAGAGCAGCTGAGACAGGGTTATTATCATGAGGAAATGATAAAGCAACACCTTTAACAAAAACATACATACATAGTGCACATACATTTTGCCTCTATCCTTTTTTTCTTGTGTCCCCCCCCCCATTAATTGTGCAGCAGTTAGGAGTACAACAACGACAACAACTATAAATAGCTTTGATCAAGTCTTACAATTCAGGATAGTCCACACCAGACTGGTACAGTAAGGGCTGTGTATCTCACAGTTCAGGCATTAATTTGCCGTAGTAGATTAGTAGTAATACTTTTGTGCACAAAATGTCCACATGGGACTGAGCGTATTAAGGCATGCATAAAAAATTTTGACAAAATTATGACATATTATGATCCCTTTCTGGATGGCAGAGTCAGTGGCACCTGCCTGTGATGTCTCATAATTATTACATGCTGAAATCATCCAAATGTCAAATTATGGTTATGTCAAGATGTTCGTGTCTATCACATTGGTCGACGACATATTACATTGTGGACATTGTATCACATATATAGGCCCTACAATACATGATGGGTACATGATTTGATTAGAATTCCATGCCTGGGACTGCGCGTGGCACCGGAACGAGTCTTCATCTATAGTGGGCGATAATGGATTAATATGATACTTTATTTCGAAGAGTAAAATAAATTGAATAATAATGACAACTTACCCTGGCAACACTGATCTTCCGCACAGCTGTAGGTTCGTCGCCAGCGGTTCTTTTTCTTTTCGGTGGCCAAAAGGGAGACGAAGTTGTAGAGCTTGCACCAGTTTGTTGTGCATGAACTTGTGGCGTTGACACTGTCTCGGTCGCACTTGAAGTTGAAGATCGGCCCGAGCGTTCTCGCTGACGCTGTTTCCTCCGGTGCTCTTCAAGTGCTTCCTCGGACGGCTGTACTGTTGGTATGGCACCTGGCCACAGTTGTAAACTCTTGTTGACGCCCGTCAGACACCTCATTTTGTTTTTAAAACAACTGTCCTCGAAATGATTGCTGCACACAACTGAACTACTTGTGGGATGCCATGCTTTCCCTCCCTCTTCCACTCTGTGAACGCGGACAAACAGTGTCCAAGCACGGCGAAATTCTTCATTTGTAGGAAACTTGTGTAGGCTTACACCTTTTAATTTGTTAGCAGTGCCTCCACATGCCGCTACAACACACCTGTCGGGCATTGCCAGGCCTTTTTCTCCGCATGTAGATTCCCAACAATAATAACCATGTGCTGCGTGCCCCTTGACATTCGGGTCAAGGCTAGTGTTCCGTGGAGGAGTTCCTGATGTGACGTCATTTCCGAAGTGTCTCCGGAAGAAACCGAACTTTATCAGCGCTAATTTCGACTGCAATTTCTCGTTCAAAATCACCGATTTACAAATGACTAACTAATTTTTTACGAGTCAAACGACACAAATGTGTTCAAAAACTTGTTTGCTTATAGACAAATATCAAACTGAGGCGTTTTTTCGATATGAGTCTTGGACTTTAAAGGTCTGAGAAAATCTCTAAATTGATTCGATGTTGTGTTTTTACAAATCTAGGCATCCATCTAATAATGAAAACAGACAGCTTCATTGGTGAAACGATCAATTTATATGAGCTTGACGCGGTCAATGTCGACAGAGTATGCAACATGGTTCAAAAACACCCTGGCACCTTAAATGAAAACAGAGAGATGAATAATAATAATAATAATAATAATAATAATAATAATAATAATAATAATAATAATAATAATAATAATAAAACAGCTCATTTTGCAACTAATGATTTTAGCTATCTCAGTGAATATTATGGCTGTATGGAACAAGGAAAAGTTTCAAACCAATAATATTGTCAAGTTTTAATTGCTGATTTTTTTTGCACAGTCGCTCATGGCAATATGGCTGTAGCTATTGCGTGGGACACACAAACTGTGTAAAACCCAGGAAGTCATTGGCGATGCAGTTGATTGAACAATAGCACAATGCTAAGTGGTTAATGGCACATATTGTGCAAATATACGTGATCAAAGCAGTTTGTGAATGGCCCTTGTAAAACATTGCATGAAGGATCGCATGAATGCGTCATGTGACCGACAGGACAAGCAACAATAACATAAATAGTGACTAAAGTTTGCTAGGTTAATAACAACAAATATTTCAGTTTTTAGATTGTAAAGGCTGGAACAATGAAAGTGAACATAAAACACATAAACACAATTTTCACTTGTATAGGATTGGACAACCATGATTGTTTTTATGAGTTTATACGGTATTTGTCCAAGTCGGCCTCTCTTTTAACCTCAAATATTTTCAAAATAGGGTTGCTTGAGTTCATTGCAACTTTCACTATGATCTTGCCATCCTTAGTATGGGTATCCTCAATAAATTTCTCCCTCTTCATTTGCCATGCCAACTATGCAAACTTGTTGCACAATCATGTTGGATCTAAACTGACGAAGATGTCTCCTCTTTTTATCGGAGGTGTCTACAGAAAGTCTATAATAGTGACATAAAGAGCGAATGCCATTGACAATAATGTAATATTCAGGTTAGAAATATGGATAACAAGTTTGGGCAATTTCACTCAAATTGTATTATATTATGATTCGCCTATCTTTTCCATTTCATCCACTACATTATTGTCAGGTATGTGTTCCTATAGTTGATAGCGGCGGTCTCTAGCAAAGTGGGGTCCTTTTAAAAGGGAGTAGTTTTGGATAGACCCCCACATAATAGTCTTTCTTTCTTCCATAGTGATCATGTAGGGACTATGTCATGCCCATGTATGTTTTAGAGGATAAGTATATTCACTATTGTCTCTGGTCGACACGACGATTTCAATTATGATGGTCTTGACTCCGTAAGTAATTTACCAGGCGAATATTCTAGATCTCACATATACGTCAGGCACATATTTCACATGTACGTCAAGTACATGGACATACAGCAATTGATTGGCAAGTGTTGTGTCATCACTATCCACAAATATTCACCGCAGGAAAAGTATTTTAGAACGCCCTTCTTGCATTCCTTAAGGACACAAAGGGGACAACGTGGACTTCAGGCAACGTTACACATGCACCAAAGTGTCTCTATGAACCGTCTCATTTTGATTCGCAAGAGTCAATCACTTCGATTGACAAATGTTTATCCTTTTGATTGAAAGCTGCCAGTTTTTTTTCAATGGCAGTTGTCGATCATTTTGATGGACCAGTGTTACGTCATCAGGATCGATAACTATGCACCTCATAACTGAGGCACCCCAACCGGCACTTTGATACTTACAGTGCAGTCATGCAGTCTTCATATAAAAGCATGAATTGAAAAATAAATGGGAGGTTCACACCCACATACACACAACACACAAATATATATATATATATATATATATATATATATATATATATATATATATATATATATATATATATATTTATATATATATATACATTCCAATGGGTAGCATCCTATCCCCTTTACTGACAGATTTATATTTAACCTGGCTTGATTTTAAATATGTGCATAAATGTACAAAATTTCATTGAAATTGCTAAAGAAATATACCCAAAAGATATCCCTTTGGAGGACTAACAATTCATATGGTTTCAGAAATGTGTTTTTGAACTTGGATATTCAGGTCACTAAGGACAGGTTTTGTATTAAAGTCTATCAAAAATACATGAGTTTAACTTTGAAGTAGTTAACTATCCTTTCCCGGACAGTAATATTTCGGAAACTATAGGATATAATACATTTTGGTCACAGATTTTGAGATTTGATCATATTTGTTCTTACTTTCAGGACTTTGCATCTAGAAACAAATTTATTTACAATAAACTTGAGTCAAGAGGATTCAAAGATGCACTTTTGATCAAATATTTCTACAAATTATGCTGTAAATATCCCGAGATAGTTAGAAAGTGTGGCTTCAATAATTTTAGAGATTTTTAACTTGCCTTTTGAGCTACTTAATTTTATCTTTTGACATCATTCTGTCTGTACTTGATATTAGGTTAAGAAATTTTATGTTTTCATTGCACATTCTTGAGTCAAGTACAAATTACTATCATTCTTTTTGGACTTGCCCTATAATTTTGCTGTTAATATCCAAATATTATAAGAACGTTTGGCTACAATGATTTACAGTTCTTAGACTTGTCTGTTTCGCTACTTAAGTTTATCTTTTGGCATCATTCTGTTTGAATGTTTACCTTTCAGACATTTTAGGCTAGCTTCTTTTTGGTTAGGTCAAACCCCCAGGGACTATAGGTGGCAAGCAGCTACTGAGGACAGTTACAATCTTGCCTATTTCTACTTGATATCTGGTTAAGAAATATTATATTTTCATTGCATTCTCTTGACTTAAATACAAATGACTTTCATTCGTTTTTGGACTTGCCTTATAATTTTGCTGTTGCAAAGATTATTAGAAAGTTTGGCTACAATAATTTACAGTTTTTTAGACTTGTCTGTTTTGCTACTTAAGTTTATATTTTTACATCATTCTGTTCTTTTGTTTACCTTTTCGACATTATTGGCTAGCTTATTTTCTGTTAGGTCAAAGCCCCAAGGGCTATAGGCACCAAGTAGCCACTGACGACAGTTACAAACATATCTAGCTGTACTTAAAATCCTGTTAAGAAAAATGATTTGATAACGTGTTTTGGGCATAAATGCTAAAGACTTTCATTCTTTTCTGACATGTCTAAATGCACATTTACTTATTTTTTAAAAAATCACTCAGAATTGACAGAATTTTCTCAAATGTCACAAACCTGACACATCACGTTGATACATTGACTCAGCGTTGGCAGTTAATTAGAGATTAATTGTTTGAGGGGTAGGTGTCATCATAGAGTTTTTTTCACATTTCTGGTGCAGGATGACCATTGGTCCAGTCTTTGTTAGGATTCCCTTGGCTTGTACAGGTGGTTTAGCTGCAACTGTTTATTTTACTATCAATGGGACAGAATAGAATGCCCCAGCTTGTTTCCACTTCAGTTATACACGGGCCTGTGGTTTAACCATGAAAAGCTGCCCAGCTAGAAAGGGTACACATTGGTTCAAGGGTACGTCAAATTGTTCTTATCTGAACCTGTGCTATGCAAATTTAGTAATTAAGGTTTGTTTGACAGGTCTTCTTCTTTCATAATGAAGCTCAGCATTTATAAGCAAAACTTCACATATTTAGCTAATTCCTCATTTGCCACGTTCATATTTATTCTTTATTATGTGGGTTGTCTTTGCTGAATATTTAGCTTAGACAAGGAGCCGCTACTCAGAGAGACATGTACGGGTGAAATGCTCCGAAAAATGTTGAGTAGTCACCTGCTGAAGACCCTTTAAATTATTCAGGCTGATACAGCCTATGTCAAAATTTTACAGTGAAACGTGTGCAATATGGACAATAGTACTTTCATATGAATACATATTAGACAGGGACAGGTTCGCTTATGGAGAGTAGAGAGATTGGATTGCGAAATAGGATACTGACTACTAGGAAGTGGTTCCGGGCAAAGCGATACAAATACAGTATATATATATATATATATATATATATATATATATATATATATATGTGTGTGTTTATGTCGGTTTGTACGCTTATCAGTCATGAGAATTTTCTGAAACCTCATAGCGAAGAACATTTATTAGTCTGTGGCTTCAGTCCAGGGGGAATGGAGCTTCAGCCTTGGTGGGTTAGGGGTTTCGCTGCTTGCGCGACCAGGTTCGGGGTCGGTGCCCGGTGTGTGCATTGATTTGAATGTGGTTGCTCGGCATGGGTCGTGGACTGGGTCCCCTGAGTAGGGACATGTTGGGCTCACTGTTGCTGTTTGCTCTGTCCTGCTTGAGTGAAGCTTACCATTCCATGTTTTGATAGTTTTCTTATGCTGTCACAGTGGGTGCTTTCTGTTTTATTCGCAGTACTGTATTTTAGTTCAGCTTCAAGTAAATGTATCTGTACATACTTTAGTTTAATTTGATTTGTTGTACAATTATGTGTGCCTACCTCAATGTATATTATGTTTGTTCTTTCCCTCGCTTGCAATGGTTTAAATAAAAGCATTATATATATAACATGAAATATTTTCTTGACCATTTTCAAGACCCAGTGATGTAATATACATACAACGTAAAGCTTGCCAACATAATTTATACCATTCCTATCCTCAACTGTCGTATAGGGCCGGTGGCTATCTTGGATCACCGGTCAACCACTAACCATGACTGAATGGGCATCACCTACTCCGATGGACAAAAAAATTATAACTATGGATAATACTGCACATGATACGCACAAGTCTCAGGCATTGGAATTTGCTCTGCAGGAGAAACAACCATATAACTCAGAAAATTGGAGGTGTGCAGCCCTTACATTTATCGCACCTTTTCGGCGTACTGCCTGGTTTACTATTGAATGCGAAAAGCGTTTCACCGGACCTTCGTTTATATGTCAGAGACAAAGGAATTATATAATAAAAATGTTCTCTCGTCAGACATACGAACTAGAATTGGTTTGTCCGAAGTTTTGGTTATTATTTAACAACACTTGTTTGCTTCCATATTACACACAAGATGCATACAAAGACTTTGAGCTTGCAGAACACCAATGTTCTTCCTTAAGGTCAAAGGTTTTCTTTTTTAATTTGTCTGTTTTTACTACATCATTAAATTTTGTGAACGTTTGGGACTTTGCATTCAAATCTATAAAGAGAGTCCCGTGTCTCGAAAGGGGGTTTCATAACCACAAGTACTTATTTGATCTATTTGATTTTGCATGGATTGTCAAGTATATGGACCTTGCCTCGCAAACTAAAGGGCTTTTGATTTTAACGGGACATAACCCTCCAGGTAATTACAGTCAATTAGTACTTAAGCAATTCAGTTACAATGCATTAACACATAGATCAGAATGTAAACAATTCGATGTACAAGAAGTACTTGAAAGCCTCAAGAGACAAAATTGTAATGACTGCAGATTTATATTTCCCACAATCCAATTTCACCCATCTGCAGAAGCATGTAAATTGTGTTCATTAACCCAAGGAGTTCTTTGTCAAAGGGCCAAAAATATCAGACAAAATAACTGCACATTGCATCTCTTTCATTGTGCAAGCCTGGAGTGCATTTTGAACCTATACGTTTGTGATGATCATCAGGATTGTGTAGATGGGAGTGATGAACATTCCTGCAAAAATGCCTGCACACTATATCATGGAGGCACAGAAGAATTAGATATATGTCTGAGAACATGTCCGAAGCACTTTTGTTCCTGTGAGTCATTGTTGTTTCAATGTAAGACCACAGGCTGTATTCCACTCTCCTTTTTGTGTGACTTAAAGTCTGATTGCTTGGATGGTTCGGACGAGATGAACTGCCCATCTGCCACATATCCTTATTCCAGAATGATAAATGATTCTCGGGTGGAGCAACAAACTCGAAGTGCATGTACAAATCCCAACTCATTGCCATGCGAAAAACACAAACACACCCCTTGCTATCCACGCACCTTAGTTTGCCGCTATAACAGAAATGAGGTAGATCTGTCAATGCATTGCCCAGAGGGCCAGCATTTGTCAGAATGTATGTATTTCCCTTGCTTTGGCTTTTTCAAATGCCCTGAATCATATTGTGTGCCTATCAGGTTTTTGAGTGATGGCATCTGGGATTGTCCGCAAGGGCAGGATGAGTTGGCGGAAATCAGTTGCAAGAACAGCTTTAGGTGCAAGGATGTGAAAAACTGTATAAGCAATGATGATTTATGCGATGGTGTTGTACAGTGCACGGTCGCTAAAGATGATGAAGAATTATGCTTGTTATCCTACATATGTCCACCTACTTGTTTCTGTAGAGGGTATGTTGTTGACTGCAAAGGGAAAAAACTTTCACACATACCAACACACATATGTGCATCTAAAGCTATTATTTTCAACGACAATATAATTACAAAGCTCGAAAGGTTTCAAGGAGACTTTCCAATTCTTTATGTACTAGATATATCAGAGAACAGGATACAGGAAATCGTAAGTGGTGCATTTGCTAATACCAAATTGATATGGCAATTAGATTTGAAAAATAATGAGATACACCAGATTTCTATGTATACGTTTGCACAACTTCAATTGTTACAGGATTTAGAGCTTACCGGTAACCCAATCCAAAGTATTTGCAGATTGGGATTTTATAACCTCCCGAGAATTCGTATTTTAAACTTGGAAAGTCTATCTCTTGTGCATGTTGACAAAGACGCGTTTTCGGGACTTTTTTACCTTGAATACTTAAACATTTCAGATAACAAATTGAAAACTCTGCCAAAAGGAATGGTATCTAACTTACCAAAACTAGTCTCTTTCCAAAGTGATGACGTTCTCTTTTGTTGCTACCTGACTAGCTTACAGGTTTGCTGCCCTCAACCTGTATGGTGGAAATGTTCAGCTCAGGTATTACCAAACCTGTCATATAAAATTTTATTATGGATTATTTTTACCATAAATATTACTTTAAACTCAATAGTAATTGCATCAGTATGTGTTCGAAAACATCAATATTTTCCTTTGGCTGCATGGTTGACTATTCTAATTGCTGGTTCGGATTTAGGCATAGCTTTATACCTTCTTATCTTAGGTATTGCAGATATGGTCATTACTGACGGAATAATATCGTTGATGGCAAAATGGACTTCTAGCGTTGTTTGCATTGCAGATATGATTTTGTCTTTTACCTCGCATGCATTTTCTATATTTCTTTTAACCTTCCTTGCATATATACGCCTCATTTCGACCCTTTTAATTTTTAGAAGTAGAATGATTAAGAAGTATGTGATACCAGTATCAATTTTAGGCTTCTTGTGTGTCATCACCATGGGAGTGCTACCCATCAGCAAAATGTCTAACAAAAATGGATCATTCCTATGCCTTTCCCCTTTACTTTATGCCAACAGACATTGCTGTTTTTGGGAACGAAATCTGTATTTATTTATTTTTGTGATTTGTACTCTCTTCATTATTTTTTCCCATGCCATAATTTTCAGAATTGCACAGTTATCAGGAAAAAGGTTTGAAAACATTGGTACAAATAAAGCTCTTTTTGCTAAAGTCATGATGATAATTTTATTGTCATTTGCTAGCTGTGCTTGTACCGTATATATGATACAATTGGGCATATCTGATAGAGAAAAGTCTCTTTATTCTGACATGACTTTGATCCTCACTGTGTCTGTTTGTGCATTGACAAATCCCCTGAATCATATAAACAAATCGCGAGATGTGGCAAATCTCTTGAGAAAAATCTGGACTCAGTTGGGGTTAGTCCTAATCGAAAACAACACACCCTTAGCCAAACTCTTAATCCAAAGTTCCTCTTGATAGTTACACACAGAATAGTGTAACCTCAACCATGTACATCGAAATATATAACATTTCCTGATATCCATTTACTATGTACTGCGTCATCTCTGGATTGGTTCGAATTACAAATAAAACAAAATAGATAAAATAAAAAGAAAAAAAACAAACTACATCATCCACATGCATAGTGCTAAATTTCAAATGGAGATTGCAGATCTTTTGCCTATATCTCCATCACCATCAATGTATCATTAAGGATATATATCAGGTTACAATGGGTTAAACCATCGTTTTTGCTATTTTCACACATGTTATGCACTTTTCCTTTAAGTTTTGTATGCCGGAATCCGATTTCAGTTGTGCAAAGGAAAAATTGTGAATTTTGGCAAAAGTATTGGGCCTGGTTCTCACTGTTTGGTGTGGCTTCGGCTGGGGACTAGCTAAGCTTCTAAGCTCCGCGCAGCAGGGATCCAACGGGAGCCTCATTTACATACAGCACAAGCAGACTACGATCAGCTGAGCAGGCAAACCCCATTCTCGCTTTATGTAAACTCTCGTTTGATTGATAGATTGATAGATTTTATTTGGGAGTCAGCAGCTCATACAAGTACATATAGAGGTAAAAATGAATAAAAGTAGCACAAATTGACAATACACAATGTGTTGACCTCCCGGGATAACCCCCAAAGTCAATACAAGACTTATTTCCAGGGGGGTCCCTGTTAACCATACATAAATTAAATTTGAAATAATTTTCAATAATAAAATAATCAGGTCCTAAACAAATACATCTGGAGAACATAGGCATATAAAAAGCCAGTGCAAAAAGGCACTGAAAAAGGATATTAACTAAATTGTTATTGTCTCTTAACTTATAAAAAATTTGTTGTGCCCATTTTGGAAAAAAAAAACCTTTGTCTTAGTCTTATAATTGGCCTTGCCCGTCAACAGTTTTATTTCTTGGGGCAGGTTGTTCCAATCTTTAATAGCATTATAGTAAAAAGTAGTTTGGCCAACATAATTTGTCCTGGGAATCGAGAAATTTACAGAACTGTTCCTGGTGAAGTGATTATGAATAGATTGAGGCTTTTCAAAGTTGTTCTTCAAATAAGAGGGACACTCACTATGACAGATATTAAAAGAGTGATTCAACCTCAACTGACTGACTCGGAGTTGAGTATTTAAAAGACCAGCTTTTTGCAACTCAACAGAGCCAATGTGGGCTCTGGGGCCTAAATTAAGTATGAAGCGAGCCAGTTTGTTCTGGGCTACCTGAAGTTCACGTTTAAGCGCCTGAGTTAGGGAAGCGTGCCAACTCGAAGCAGAATAATCGAAGAAGGGCTGAATTAAAGCATGACCCAACAGTTTACAGGTTTCAAACTTGAAAAAATGACCCTGTCTATATACGAATTTCAGAGGTGAACCAGTTACTTTAACAAAGTTGTTTACGGTGGTAGCACCTGTGAGAGATTGGTCCAGGTCCAAGCCTAGATACTTTACACACTTTACCGACTGTATTGTGTGCTCATCACAATCTACACTGAAATTCTCCACCTCTTTTAATTTTCTTTTGGGACCAAAAAGAATGCATTTGGTCTTGCCAAAATGCAACGTCAACTTGTTGTCAACTAGCCATTGGTTGCACGACTGCAAATTTGTCCCAAACAAAGTGGATAAGATGTCAGGGTCTTTTCCTCAAACGAGCAAAACTGAGTCGTCAGTGTACAGCATCATTTTGCAGTTAACACTAATTTGAATGTCATTTACATAACAGAGGTACAAAAGAGGGCCAAAAATACTGCCCTGGGGGACGCCGCATGATATGTCACCCCAGTCAGAATAAGTACCATTTACATCCGTCAGCTGACGTCTATTAGTTAGATAGGAGCGGAACCAATCAACTGAGCCCACACCCATTGCTCTGAGGTTCTCACACAGGATATCATGGTCTACTGTGTCAAAAGCTTTATGGACATCAATGAGGACCATGCCAGTATAGTATCCCTGAGCCATATTATCCTTAATGTAATCAGTCAAATGAATAAGACATGTATCGGTGGAATACCCTTTCCTAAAGCCTGACTGAGAGTCGCACAGTATATGTTCTGCTCTCAGATATTCTGAGATCTGAACATACACCGCCCTCTCAAGGATTTTAGATGCAATGCATAGAATGGCAACAGGTCTATAATTTCCGACCTCAAGCCGGGAGTTCTTTTTGAATAATGGTTTCACTCTAGCAGCTTTGAAATCCTGAGGGACAATGCCAGAAGTGATTGATAAATTTACTATGGCCGTAAGTGGTATATTAATGGCCTTGGCAGAGTCCTTCAGGAATCTGGCTGGGATAGAGTCCAAAGTTTGAACATATCTATGTAAACTCAGACTTCCATCCTCTTGTCGCGCCAATACTTGTTCTTTCGCTCAGTTTCAGAGTTCCTACTTTACAAGTTGTACACACAGCAACAGCATCAACACAAGCCTGCAACTGAAAACAGTCCCATAATCGGTATCCGTCTGGCTGTTTATTCACATCTCTTTGTTCACAACAATCTGAATGTAGATCTAGCCTCGTGGACCACAAGGTCTCCGTGTTTCTGGGCACTAGCACTGCAAAATCGTTTTCCAGACCGGGTTGGCTTGTGGATGTTGTGGTGTTCACCGAATCAGTATCCGTGACCTTGGCCCCGACTTCGTTCGATCCTGACCCAGGAATGCCAGACTGGCCCTGGGTCTCCGTGAGGCTCACGTCGGGCTGTAGGGTCGTCTCCACTGGAGGGAACTGATTGTAGTATGATCCTAGATCAGACACTTTGAGTTCACTTGCAACTGATGCGGGCATCGCCATCGGTCTGCGCAGAGGTTTTTTCTTTCTCGGCATCTTTGAAATAGCATTTTCTAATCACACAAATGTAAGCAACGATCCTCTGAACTTGATAGAAACTTTCTGAACTGAGACTGAAGTTCCGATTTACTGACACCTGTATTGGGCCCCACGCAAGACGGCAAACATTCTAGAACCCGGTTGCCCCGTAACCACCTGTCAGTCATTTGTCAGCCAATCAGGGTAAACTTGAGAAACCCCAACATGGAATCCAAAGTGACAGATGAGCACGATTACAACATTTTTGGATGTAAAACCTCTAAAATAAAGCATTTTTTGAAGTTTGATGCTCCAAACTTGCCCATTTACTCAACAGGTAGGAGTGCATAACGGAATACCAAGGTGTCATTGCGAACAAAGGCCCAGAGAATAGCGCAAGTCCTATTGAAGTCGGCATTTGCTTTGAAAGCGTTTTTCTCGGCATCATTCCTGGCCTTTGTTTCTCAACTTCTTGTGAAATCAACTTCGTCAGTTTTGCTCATAGAGACCTGGGGTTTGTGGCAAACTGTTCACAAGAATATAATCTTTAGAAATATGTCTCAGATTTTTTCTATGTTAGGTGGTTTCTCTCTACGGCGAGCCAAAAGTCAAAACCTTTGATGTAAGAATGGAATGTCATCTTTTCAACTTTAAAGGTGAGTATCTCCACAATAGCGCAAACAATGAAAAAAGTGAGACACGTTTGTGTAGAAGATCATGTCTGCTAGTTTTTGCAACAGAGCTGCACATGCTCAAGCTCAAAATAAAAAAGTAGATTTAACAATTGTATGATTTTTTTAAGATCACTTTACCTGATTGTCGTGTCAACACAGAAGAACTGGTACAAATGAAAATGTTATTAACTTATTTCCAGATTTGTTAGCTTTCAGGAAATATATAGTTTATGGCACTTTTAGCGTATTTTCAGACTTTTATTAAGTCATTTGTAAGATTCATGCCTAACCTGATATACACCCTTAACTCTTCCACCGCTGGAAGCGGCTGTCGCCAAATTGTCTGTAGATCGCGGGATGCGGGTGTAGTCGAATTCCAAGTTGGCTGCAAAATTATGAAACATTTGAGCTGTAAAAAGACAGTGTGAAATCTCACTCTGAAGCTGACTTGAGTAAAATTGCATAATACACGTAAGTTTTCCTCATAAGGATTAAAATGAATTTGCTGTTAAACAGTTTTAGATATGAATATGAGGTTTGTATAAGAGGAAGGGGTTTGTAACCTGCAGCTGCCCTGCATAAACTGACATGATTGGCGTAAAGTCCTATGTAGCATAAACAAAAACAATGTTTACATAATATTGTTTATCGTAATTTTTTATATTTAAATATGTGTGATTGATTCAAAGGAAGACAAATATATGAATTTTAGTTGGAATAAATGGCAGCATGGGGACAATAAAATTATCATTTGTTCAGAGTTTGGGGAAGAATTTAATGTGTTGTTTAATCCTTCTAAGAGTAAATGCTTGTAATTCCTAGATGATGATTCGTGTCACATAATAAAAATGGACGAAAGAGTAATAGAAAAAGTTGATAGATATATTCATTTAGGAAACTGTGTGGGAGCAGATTCGTTATCATGCAATGTACAACGATGTGTTTGGAAATTTTATTCGGAAGTTAATATCATAATGGCCAAGTTTGGACATGTTTTCTCATCAATACGATACAAGTTATTTCAATCATATGCAACGTGTTTTTACGGTTCACAGCTATGGGACTACATAAGTCCAGAAATAAAGAAATTGCTCATTGCTCGGCGTAAATCAGTACGCCACATATGCAACTTGCCTTAGAACTCATAATGTACTACTCTCTGAGATATGTGGAGTAAGTCCGTTCGAGGTACAATAACACTCACGGTTCTTTATATTCTTTCACAAACTAAATATGAGGGAGAATCCCTTGGTTGGATTTTGTCTCAAACTAATTCATAAGGGTTCACGATCGCCGGTAGGCAGATCGTTAAACTACTTATTACAGAGGTACAGTATACGAAGGAATTATCTGTTGAATGATGTTAATTTCCATAGCAATCTGTGTAACGTCAAAGGGAATGTGGGCCATGCTTCACCAGAACAGAGGGCACATGCAACGCTCATTCGTGAGCTGTGTGAAGTACGTGACGGAGGAATGGCCTGTAATTTAAACCAAACAGAGGTGGTTCAATTTATCGAATATCTATGTACAAATTAATGTTAAGATTGGGATACGCATTGTCTTGATATTAATGTGAAGTGAACTGTATGAACTGACTTGTCATTATCTACTTGTGATTTGATTATTTGATTTTTTTTGTTGCTTTGCTCAATTGTTACTCCATCTACTGCGAGTACAAAAAATAAAGTATGTATATATATATATATATATATATATATATATATATATATATATATATATATATATATTGGTTTAGGTGTTTTAGGTCTCTAATTATAAAATACT
The DNA here is from genome assembly GCA_964020975.1 of Hermodice carunculata. Taxonomy (NCBI): domain Eukaryota; kingdom Metazoa; phylum Annelida; class Polychaeta; order Eunicida; family Amphinomidae; genus Hermodice; species Hermodice carunculata. Next base: position 88,107,511 of record OZ026618.1, on the reverse strand, counting down.
TGCAAAATGGTGTGACCTTTGACTTTAAAAATGGCTGGTGACCATGACACTGACCTTCCATAATAAACATGATGTATTATGCTATTGCTGACATGTTGAAATGAATACCATGAGAAGTCTTTAGTAGCATGCGAACAACGACGCATGACAATGTAACTTTTTGTAAAGGTACGTGCAGCTGCTCCTGCTTCAAGTCCATGTTGCATCGTGTCATTTCGCATATAAATGCAGGTAATGACATATATTAAACAGGAGTCAATATTGTTGGCATGCATATATATGTGACCCCATATGGACACAGTAAGCGCATAAATGGGCTTTCTGATGGAAACTGCCGATTGAAAGCGTTGTTGGTCACAACTTTGATGACGTCACAGGTGTAATACTTCGGAGTGTTCATGCTGCTTTCAACATACCTGACTCAAGAACAGATAGTATCAGCACAGAGAACAGCTCGGATTTTCACAGCTACAATGACTTGTATGGGGATCAGAACGATACAAGGAATTCAAAAGAACAATTTTACCAGGGGGGCCACGTTGAATGACAGCATGAGCGGGCAGGACGAGGAGACGTGAGGCCTGACGACACTGGAGTCGTTGGCGGTATGCTGTGGCTCTGGTCCGCACTTGGGATTGGGGAACCCGGTCAAAACATACCCAAGTCAAAACTTACCAACGTCAAAACATACCCCGGTCAAAATATACCCAGGTACGTTTTGATCCATGAAAATGTACCCATATCAAAATTTACCCAACTCATAATGTACCCAGGTCAAACCGTCCCCATCTTTTTCCAAGACGGAGTACAGGGTTTCTCATCATATTCTCCGCCTTTGTTGCTCATTTCGTTGCTGTCAGTATAATGATCCCAGTGTAATTGGACGTACGTACTGGATGCAATCGACAAAAAATTTTGTTTGTCTGTAAGAGGTATATTTCATGCTGCTGCTGATAAATGGAAACACACATTTGGCGTCATATGTGTAAGATCCGCTATCATTATGACTACCTGTCAACCGACTATAATTCAACTTAAGTAGAATAAAAGCTCCAGACAATCCAAGATGTAATGGTACAAAATGAAGGGAAGCAGAAGTCAGTGAGATAAAAAAAAAAAAAAACATAAAATCAAAATGACGGTCACAGTCATTGTAGTTAGAAGAAGTATGGGTAGAAAATTCAGGAATAATACTATGACATAAGAATTGATACAAAATTGAACAAAACTAGGCTAATTATGGATTACAAATGTGGCAATCAATTATTTTGCTGATCAATTAAATAAGGTATGAGGAAAAACATGGTAGGAATGGGTGTTTATTTAATCTGTAATTCTCTGATGTGTATTGTTCAGAACATTGGGAAAATAGTAGGCCTACTGTATACGTTTTCAGTAAGATTGTAAGATGGAATAGAAATACGGGGATATTTCGATTTCTGGATGCACGGGGGTGAGTGGCAAGTATTCCAAGGTGAAAACATTTGGCTAAAGTATCCAGGAATACATTTTTAGAATGTCGATAATAAAATTTAGGAAACCTGGTATGCATAATGTCAGATAACGGAGGGTTATTTTGTTGCTTAAAAAGTGTTTCGGTATGGGCATTGTAAGTGGTGCAATATATTGTGTGTATGGCTTTCTTCTGAAGTTTGGTTATCCTGTCACAGGTAACCCCAGGCAAGAATTGAATAGTTAAGATGTGGGGAAAGAAGATAATTGTATATTTGAAGAGTGCTTTAGAAGGCAAGAAGTTGCGAACTTTTTGTCAAAAAGTCTAACAATCCTAGAAAGTTGATTTGACATTTTATTGATATGAGGGTTCCAACTCTTAAGGTTCATTGATACGTAGTCGTAAAAAATCAAACTGGTTTTGTCCTTCAATTGCAGTATTGGCTATTTTTAAAGTGAAGTTGGCAACAGTTTTTTGTTGAGGCAAAGGTATAATCATGTATTTAGTTTGGAGATGTTCAACGATAATTTGTTAGCAATCACCCGTTTGTACACTTTGTCTAATTCAAGATTAATTTTGCCAGATATACAACCTTTGCTTGAACAATGATCTTGATCAAACAGGCATAAAAATCTCAGTAGAGATGTATCGTCAGTATCCACAATAGAGAACGATTTGGAAAAAAAGCCTTGTGGTGCACCACAAGTAACTGGAAGCAATATTAAATACTCAACATTTGAACTTACACATTGTTATCTATTTAGAAAAAAAACTTCAAACCAAAGCAGGGCAGTCCCTGTAATACAGTAATAGTTTAATTTCCTCAGGAGGATATTGTGATCGAGAGTGTCAAACGCATTTGAAAGATCAAAAAAAAAAAAAAAAAAAAAATTCATGGGCAAGAGTCTCAGTGGAATGTAGCTTCCTAAACGCATGCTGGTTTTGTGAAGTAAATTACGAGAAGTGAAGTAATGAAAAGTTGGTTAGAGATCGTTTTCTCAAACATTTTTGCGAAAGCTGGCGGAAAAGATCGGCCTATAGTGATTGAGAATGTGGTCATCATCTTTTAATATAGGCATAACTTTGGTAATTTTGAGTTTCTCTGGGAAAACTCCAGTATTTAGAGACTGATTTATGATAAAAGTCAAGGGAGGCACTATGTGTGTATTTATATCCTTCAAAAGTTTCTTTGAAAGATCGTCATTTCTTTTGCTAATTAAAGGTTAAAGATCACTGATAATTGTCTCAATATCTCCTAGATCCATATGTGCAAAGGAAAACATTTCTTCAATCTAGCTGGTATGATAAGTAAAAAAAGGGGCATCATTGCATGTGCATTGTTTGGCAGTCAGCTTTGGGCCAATATTTATCAAGAAAAAATTAAAGCGTTCAGGTATTTCATGTTAGTTTTATTACCTTTGTTTTTGGATTCCCTTTTAAACTTTCGCACTGACTAGAGTATTTTTTTTGTTCAATAAACGAATGTTATTGTGAAATATTTGCTTAAAAACATTTCAGTTCTGTTAACCAGGGTGATTTATTTATTTATTTTTTATTTTCGTAACTATTTACTTACTAATTTATTTATTTATTTATTTATTTATTTATTTATTTATTTATTTATTTATTTATTTATTTATTTATTTATTTATTTGTTTGTTTATTTACTTGTTTGTTTGTTTGTTATTTATTTATTTATTTATTTATTTATTTGTTTATTTACTTGTTTGTTTGTTTGTTATTTATTCATTTATTTATTTATTTATTTATTTATTTATTTATTTATTTATTTATTTATTTATTTATTTATATCAACTGCAGTGTGTTTAAGTTGCTTACACAAGTTATCCCTATATTTGATGGATCCCAGTGTACCATTTTCCATCCAAGGGTGTCGCTGCTGCTTGTATTTACTCTGCTTTAGAGTTTTAATTGCTAATTTTTATTTTTCTGCGTCAAGAGTAATATTTATTAAATTATTATAATTTGAACTGGTGTCACTACATACATTTTCATCCAGGACAGTTGAGAAGTCAGTATTATTGATTTCTTGAACAAAATTATGTATCGATTGGTGACCATTAGATTTTAATTTGATATATTTGAGAGGGCATTGCAAATTAAGCTCTTGGTTCAAGCAAATAAAGTAAGGTACATTGTCCGATAAATCTGATCAAATGATGCCAGCTGAACTGGCTTTCTTTGAATGAGAAACGTTACAGAATATATCTTATCAATTAGGGTTGCCCGTCCCGTCGAAAAACGAGTAGGTGAAATGATTTGCTGCCAGAATGCACTGTTTCGCATATTATCTAAAAATTCAGAATATTTTTCCCCGAAGTTGATTTGCAGTAAATGAATCTATGTAAAAAGACCAATATAATAATTCCTATCTCGTGGTGGCCTGTAAATATTGCAACGTGTTATTTATTTTGCAAACCATTTTCAAAGATGTCTATAAACTGTCCTTCCCAAATGGTTTTAGGAGAGTAAAATTCAGGAATTTTGAAATCTTTATGCGAATAAATTGATAACGACCGTGTGAGCTACAAGTATCTTCACGAGCAATTGGTACATAGTTTTCAAGGAAAATTGAATACTATGAATTCAGGCCTATTCCTAAATTTTATTTAGTGTACTAGTTGAAAACATTCACTTAAAGGGGCAGGATTGAACTTATGTAGCAAAAAACAGTCTTGAACCTTGGTTTTCTTTCATCGAAACAGCAAAGACGACTTCCATCGCCTTTTTCTTTTGGGGTAATGACATCCCTATTTTGAATATATATATATATATATATATATATATATATATATACATATATATATATATATATATATATATATATATATATATATATATATATATATATATATATATATATATATGTATACATATATATATATATGTATATATATATATATATGTATATACAGACAGACAGACAGAGAGATAGAGAGAGAGAGACTAAAGAGAGAGCATTTGTACGTCACCTTCTATGCTAGCTTTACAGCAAATTATTCTATCATTTTCAGACTTTGTGGTATTTTTGAATTAAAGATATATGTAATAGTAGTCATATTTATAACATGCATATTTTTTATGTGTTCAATTCTTGTTAAATACTAAATGCGTTCAGAAGTTGGTTTATTTCAGTGTTCAGTTTGTTTATTAGCTAATGTGTTACCTGATTTATGGGGTCATTGTGTGTGGTCACTATCTCCATGCTCACTGCACAAAAACGATACGGTTTGGGGGGTTACTATAACCTCCAGTAACCTCTGAAGAACAATAGAAGTATGCAGTAGAGCCGGTTGAAAAAGCTAATGCCTTAATTTAAAGAATTACTTCGCCTCTCAGTGGGTTCAAAACGATGGTAGTGGCGCTACACTTACACTTGAAAAGAAAACCAATCAAGTTCTGGGAAACTTAGTTATCGCAGAAAAAAGAATTTTGGGGATAAATTGCTTAACTGACAATTTATTAATCCGATGGACCCGCTGATCTGCCAAACAAAGTCTTCGTTTATTCGCTCCACATTTCCGGAGAAAGAAGCCAGTTTTAGGTTTGTTTCAGAGGGTAGAAGCTTACCATACAAAAAAAAAAAAACAATAATAAATACAGGCCTGTACCTCTTTTCTGTTCCTCGTCAAAGGTGTTTGAAGCAGTAGTATTGAAAAACTTTATGATTTTTTTTCACATAAGTTATTGACAAGCATAAATTCTGGTTTCAAAGAGCTTAATAACACAATTAATCAACTGAATAACATTGTTAACAAATTAAGTACTGCTAAAGTTGAAGGAAGTGAAGTGTGTATGGTAATTTTTGATATTTTCAAAGCTTTCGACAGAGTTTGGCATCAAGGATTGCTTTCAAAATTGAAACATTGTGGTATTTGTGATCATCTGTTATCCTGAATCAAATTTTACTGATGTCACATAAGGCAAAGAGTTGTTTCTCTTCTCCATGGTTAAATATCGATTCTGAAGGGCCTCAAGGCAGTGTTGTAGGTCGTTCACTGTTTCTTATCTTCATTAATGCTCTGGTTGATGACATTACATGTAAAATTGACCTCTCTGCCGATGACACGACCTTATTGGAAAATCCGGAGCAGACAACCATTATTTTATATGCAAACTTGACAGCTGTAGTGAACGTAGGCTGGAGGTTGTGGTGGGGGTTGGCCAAATGAAAAGATAACTTCAGTCTGGGAAAAACAGAGGAAATATTAATGTCTATCAAAACCAAAAGGTCTGACCACCCCGTTCCTAAATTCATAAGACTTATGTTAAAATAGATCTTTCTACTATGCTGATGGACACATCATGGCCGACAGTGGGTATCCATTTCTGTTGTAGTTATTTCCTCCTAATCGTGACAGTGCATATTTACCAGCTGAGCAAACAAACTTGCATTATCGATTATCATCAAACAGGGTGATAATTGAGCAAGCTTTTGCCCTCTGTAAATGACGTTTGCATCGTCCGTCACTTGAAACAGGTGGAATCGACAAAGCTGTAATTATGCCATGTTGTGTGTTTTATAACATTTTCTTTCCTCCAGTCTGACAAAAGTACAGCATTTATGACTTTGAATGTCGTGGAAAATATTATGCTAGGACTGAACGTTCAGTCTACATTTATAGGTCCCTTGAACGATAAGTATGCCCTTTGACATTTTAACCAAAGCTCTAAATAGTAACAAAATAAAATCATGATAGACTGGTCATTAGTATAGAAACATTATGTGCACATTTTCTGTGGAACTGTACACTGTAATATATGTGTCTTTTCATCCCCAACCATTCCTGATAGTCATAATTATATTCCACTTCCAAACTCTATTTTCTGGCTCTAAAAAAAGTGGCAGTGACCTGACATCAGCAACCTTTGTGTATAGGCTCTGCTCTTTCTGGTAATTCTAGGGCCAGTTGCGGACATAAATGTTGAGTTGCTTTGAGTTAACTCTGGATTTAACCATTTGCACAAAGTCAGGTGTTGTGGTAACCTGAGGCTGAACCATGAGTCAACACTTAACCCGCCTTCTGCTTGGTTAAACACCATAATTAAAATGTGAGTCAGCAGGGGGACAATTTGTGTTGGTTTTTTTTTTTTTTTTTTTTTTTTTTGTGTGTGTGTGTTTCTATTACATAAGAAAATTTTATATCTTGTAGTTCTGGTCAATGTGAAGCTGAATGTGGAGTCAGTGAAATAAAATAGGTGGTGATCGAAATGGCTGCTATCTGGAGTAGATAGATGACCATAAAATTCTTGAAAGGCTCTTACGGAAAACAAGAATACAGCAGGATAGAAGTAATCCGTTTCTCAAATACGATGATGACAGATTTCCCTGGCGTTATCGGTATGCAAAGTAAGCCGTTATAGACATTCTACGGCCGGTAGAAACACAACTGCAACGTGTGCAATTTGGAATGTTCTCCCCCCCCCCCCCCCCCCCGTTTTCTAGCATTTGATTTCAGTGCAGTTCTCTGGAAGGTGTGATGCTGATTCAGTTGGAATACATATAAGCACTAAAAGCAGGGTGATGAAGAATAACAGAAAAGCACTGGCTTCATTGTAAAGACAGGACATCATTTCCCACAGAAACAGAATGCTAGGAGAGTTCAGGAAACATTAATTGTCGTTTAATTTTACATTATTATATGAAAAAGATATATATATATATATATATATATATATATATATATATATATATATATATATATATGCACGTGCATATATACATACATACAAAAGAAATGATGTATCATTAAAATGAATTTAGTGTGACAGGTAATGCATATCTGGCCTTGCATTTCTCATCAGTATGGCAATGTGTGCGCAGTGGTCCCTGTCTAGATACACCACCCCAATGAGAGATCACCTGCCTTGAAAGACCAATTTCATGATCCTTTGCTTAGTACTTTCTTGTTTTTACCTCCTATTAAAGCGCGCCTGTCTGGAGAGACCAAAATTTTGTCATCCCTATAGGTGGCCTTTCAAGACAGGTTTCACTCAATATACATTTAAATACATGTGCAAAATGTTGCTGTAATCACCTCATTTTTCCGACTGTGGCAGCATCAACGTGGATTCTGCGTCATCATGAAATTCATTTTTTGGGCTGAAGATCTGTGGTAGAAGTATGACCGCATTCCGGGACAAGGATGACATTCCGACAGACTATGTTCTTACTTTTTATCCTTTCCATTTTTTCTTATCAACAGATTTTTGCTTTGTCTTTCGTTTTACGCTTTAAAGTTTTCCTTTTTTTCCCCTTTTTGCCATCATTTTTGGGTTTCAATTATAGTTTTGCGTCTTTCCCCTTATCCCAAAACTGCTTCCATGTAAAGTTCACTTATCCAACCATGTTTTACCCAAATTGCAAGAAAGGTCACTCTTGTACATGTGTATCAGTACACACTACCAGAATGACGAAAGTGGGACAACTTTTGAATCGATGTGGACCACAGGTAAAGAATTGACAATGGGGACATCATGAATCTGAATCAACTTCAGATTGTGTAACCTGCAACTGAAGTTAATCGTCACCAGACCAGTTGGTGTCACAGAACTCCAGGGTTAGCCCAGAGTCAAGCCGAGATTTCAAAACTCCTTTATTTCAGAGGTACCCTTGGGTTCAGCCCAAGCTTAGCACAGATGTATGTAACCGGTCATTAAATGAGATTGAAGGGGAAACACAAAATTGTTTATCAAGAGCTTCCTCGTAAATCTGTCAATATTATCAAGCAGGGAACCATAAGACTATGATGTATATAGCTACAGACGAGCTCCGAAAAAATTCCTGGACATAGAGCATATGTTGACTTTTTCAACCTAGTTCATGCAGCAGTCTGCATATCCACAGTTCAAAATTCCACAGTTTATTCGTTCGTCCATGCAAATGTTTTGAATTCCCAAATCTGCAATGGTTAATATATCAATGAAATGCTCACATAGAAATGGACTCTTCTTAATAATGTTTTTTTTTTCACAGTGATGAACTGTTTACAAGATCAAACTGTGGGAAAACTGCTCATAATTTACATACTTAATCATGGTTTGTTACGCTGCCGATATCTTGTTTGATCTCACAGTCCTCACCACTCCACTTTTTCAAGCAAGAGCTGCACCAGAACTGGATTTTATGCTTTTTGATTGGGATTCTTCCTGTTTGTAAAGCCCTAAGCATTCAATCGAAAAAGTCCCCTGACTCAAATAAGGAGTGATTTTTTCTTTCCTTTGATATTGAAAGCTAAATGTTGATGTTTTGGCAATTCTTGAGGATCACTGCTTTTGCTGTATATGACTTTGCTGTTATTTTGGGGCTCGAATCTATGAATGTGATGATTTGTTTTTCTGAGGGTTTTTCGTCCATACGGCATTAACTATGTTTTGCTGCGGGCTGTGTTCTCTGACTCATAGGTATAATATAATGGAGGTACAGCTTTGCTGTAATGTTCCAGATAAACAAACGTCACCACAGCAATATAGGCTCACTGTCTTGCTTTGCTGTAAGGTGAGCTGACTGACCAGTATCGAATACCAAATAGTGGCAAGTCTACCACGTCTGTTATAATCTATGACACCACTGATGAACTGTGTTATTCAAGTGGCTAGGCCTATGTTTGGAAGAAAACTAATGTTTGTATTTAATGAAGAATATTTCAAAGGCTGAAAGGACTGACATGTTGAAACCATCAGTTGCCTTTTTCGGGTGGCTGGCTGTCTCCAATCAGGAGGGAAATTGGTTTCTTCACATTGGTATTGAAAGCTGAAAATTGATGGTTTGGCAAGTTTTGAATCTAAATGTTTTCTGTATTTAACTTTGCTGCCATTGTTGGGTGGAAATATATGAATGTTGGTGTTGTTTTCAAGAGTAATTTACCATTATGCTAATAATTAGCTACATCTATGCATCGCGTCGACGTCTATAAAGACACTCATCTGGCCTCACTAAGCAAGACAAAATCATTAACTATTATCTGTCTCTGGTGAGCTTCCTTTCATATAACTATCTGTCGATGGTATGTTCTTGACATCCAGGTCCTCACAGGGCAATATTTGGGCTTCTGCATTTCATCTAACTTCAGTGTCAGTCATTAAACTGCATAAGGTTTGTTTAATATAATTTAAGTTTTTAATGTGGCGACGTGTATTCTAACATGTCTAAATTTCTTGGAACTAAATGTCGTTAGCGCCAACACAGAAATTGTAGAACACACAAGGTCGGAGCTGGAAAGACCAGTTTCTAATGGACCCAACACATATGGCCTGTATGAAGCTTCATCTGCAGCTGATACATAAGTATCTTTTTGACCAAATATGCAGTTTACACATTTAGTAGGATATTTTTTTAAATGAAGACATGAACCCCAGGGAAGGGTAAAAAAAAGATGTTCACCAAGTTGATATGCTTCATAGACTTGGTATTAAATGGATGTTTCATTTCGGGATCTTGTAGGAAAATGTGTTTCTTCATATAGGCGACCACGTTAAACAATGGAGATTCATAGGGTTATCACATTTGCAATCTATTCTTCAAGGTCGTCTGACAAATTCCCTTGAAACCTGGGTAGGATGTACCTTGAGTGAGACTCTATTAGGTATATTAAGATAATTGTGCTTCAGTTATTTTAAGATTTAAACAAATATTTTTCATACATCAATAAAATTGTCTCTCAAACCGCTTGACTGATTCATTTTGAAGTTGAGTATGAACATTTCTGGAAATTCCTGTGTACCATTCTATTAATTAGCACGTGTGAGTCAAGCAATCAGCAATCAGGAGGAATCAAGAAGTCTTTTATTTTATTTGACCAAAGCATTGCAATAATATCGTTACAAGTAACAATGTAGCAATATAAAAGGGTAATACAGATGTAAATTAAAATGCAAATACAGATTGGTCTCGGAGACGCATATTAAGATCTTCACAAGATCGTTATCATATGCGTCACCCCCCCCCCCCCAAAAAAAAAGGAAAAAAAAAGTTAACAGATAAGTACATTATAAAGGTACAAGCGAGACAAATAAAGAGTGTGTTTGTAATCAGAATATGAGTTTAGTTGGAATTACACACATAGCAGTTATGGATTGTACATGCGGATTCATAATTATTTAAGTATGACACTTTGGCATAATTAGAAAAACCGAAATAACTGTGGTATGTAATTTTTCTGTAATTTGATCTGAGGGGGAATTTAATACACGTAATATTTCATGCCTTAGGCACTTAGTAGCAAACACACGACGTGTCCCGGGTATATAAAATTCATAAACTATAGCTTTTGGCAAGATAAAACGTCGAGAAGAGTAGGAAGAAACTCAGCCATTCTCAATTTTATAGTAAAATGTCAGAATTTTTAAGAATAAATATCCTGAATTTCTAACCGCTTGTGACTTTTGAATTCAGGCTTTATACTTACCATGACAAATGATACGTACTGCGCTTTTCTGAATTTTTTTCTAATCTTTCATACTTGTGACCCCAAATTGGCAAACCATAATTCAATTTAGTTAAAGTCAATGGATTATAGATAATATGTAAGATATGAGAGGGAAGAAAATTTTCTAGTCGGTTCATGATGCCAACTATTTGAGAGACTTTTGAAGCAATTTTCTGAATATGCTTGTTCCCTGTCATATGTTTATCTACAATTATACTGATAAAATTGCACGCATGTACGCATTTAATTTTTTTTTCTTTCAATTTTCAATTTGGAATAGTAACATGTTTTTGTAATTGATGGAATAGCATGAAGCATGTTTTCTTTATATTGAGAGACAGCTTGTTAACTTTAAGTCATGTTGATATTTTTTGCTAATTCAGTGTTTGATATGATATGTAGCCTCCTCAGTGGATTGAAAAGAGTTGAAAACACTGAGGGTACCAAATAGCGATGTATCATTACCAAACAGGATAAATTCACAAGATGCGGAGGCTACCATTATGTCATTTATGTAAATGATAAATAACAGGGGGCCTAGGATAGACCCCTGTTGTACTCCAGTTTGGATCTTAGCATAATTAGACTTATATTCTCCAATGGCAACAAACTGTTTTCTCTTGGAAAAAACTTTTGAATAAATCAAGAGCAGTACCCTAATAAGACAACTTTTGTAATAAAATGCCATGATCTATGATGGATATTTTTTCTGTGAGGTTTTTCATATTCCGTGCTCCCATTAGCCACTTATTTCGGTCATTAAGGTCAACAAACTCCAGGTATATTCCTGCGTCAGCCTGTTTATTTAACCTGTGACAGGCTGCCATCTGTGGATTTTCAGCATTTTCTACATGTGGGTGATCTTTTGTCAGTTTGATGCAAGTATTCTTGGTATAACAAACGGCTTCCCCAGCAGGTCCTTTTAATCCGGGTATTATCAGAGCCCACTACATCTTTGTTCAACACTTTAGTGGATAATGCAGTGGATAGTTTATTTATTTTTCTGACACTTTCAGCAGGGACTTATTTGAGACCTTCTCAACGCCAGAGTTACAATTCTTGAAGGCTTGTTTCCAAAGTAGTAAATCTTGTTTCGAATGTAGTAAATCTTGTTTCTAATGTATAGAATTTTGCGCTGAGCGTATCTAATTGTGGGGAAACATTACTTATTTCAGCTTTGATGTCACCAAGCTCTTGACGTACAATAGCTCTAACTGCAATAAGTAAACGTTGGTCAACAGGAAACTCTTCAGGTATATATTTTGTTCAACAGGAGTCATATTTCAAGTAGATTTGCGCTGTTTCGGATCTCTCGTGTCAGTCTTATCGTCTTTGGTATTTTTGTTCAGCATGATTGTATACACTGTATGGTCATGAACAGAATGCATATATACACATGCAGCCCCTGTCACATGGGTTGAATACACAAGAATTTGAATGTTTCCTAACAGAGTAGGACCGTGTGAATTGATCAAATAACAGGCGAAGATTACATTAAAGCTAATAGAGTATCCAAATGTCATCTGAACACAGAGGCCTCAAGTTCTAGTTGTCTGTATGACTGTGAAATATTCAATTTAGGAAAGCACATGTATACAGTTGCAGTGTATCACATTTTGCAAGCTCGCATCGAATAATGTGGTCATGGCTGGAACAAAAGACTTGATGTAGAATGGCCTGCCTATAGATAGGTGAAAAATATCGAATATTGATGTGAAAACATGTCCAAAATTCACCTGCAATGGACCCATCCGCTTCTTTGGGCCATATCCTACTAATTCATCGTAAAAATATCATGAACAGAGTCCATTTTCCTCGGAAACTATTGAAATAAATGGAGCAGATTGATCAATTGAACAATAATCCAGGTCCTCTGGTGGCACTTTATCTAATGTTCAGAATGTTGTTGTCCATTAGTCAATGGAGACTGCAATGTAATTTCCACTTTACACTAATTCTCGAGACCCATCACCTAGCTTCAAGCTTCACTTCCAATTTGTTGGGGATGCCTCCTGGTTAGGTTGCTTGTCCTCAATATCTCACTCTAGTTATCGTTAGATTTTTAAATGATCGTTTCGTTCATTTTATTCTTGGTAAAGACTTCTCTAGAAGTGCATGCCCTATTTGTTTGAAATTGCACAGGCACAATTTTGGTAATCGTTCACAGGACAGCTTCCACTCCATGCAACCTAGTTCCTCTAGTGTCTTATATACGGGAGCGTTAATAGCTGTGAAATTTAACAATAAAGGTGTAAAGAGCACCACCACTAATATTGGACATAGACTAATGAACAACAACATTCTAAACATAAGAGTTACTGGATACCATCGTTATCTTTTTTATTTTGTTACTCATTTAATGTGTCAGGATAAAATAAAATTGTAGATTAAAGCATTTAAAGTACATGACAATTTTAAGACACAAAACTAACAAGGTGATAACTTTACTAGATGTTTCGGGGCATCGTTGCTCATATTTGAGCCAAATTTAGAAGAGCAGCATGTTTTAATTAATTGTGCTACCACTAAAGGTGCTTAACATTTGTGTTTATAGTCCTGAAGCATGTGATGTTTGTGCTCTGTTATTCACAACACAAACGGCTGGACATACTTGATTTGGTTTCCCTGAACGTCACTCTTTCCCTGTCCCACTGCCCAGTTACCCTGCAGGAATGTGGAATGGCCTTCACTCTAGACCTAATTTACCCTAAAATCTGTTCTAATTAACTTGCACAGGTATGATATACACATTACACATGTGTGACCCAAGTTGCTAAAAAGGCACAATGCATGTTGTCATGTAATGAGTGAAATAAACAGGCTCTAATGATAAAGGTCATATTGAAGTATAGTGGCATAATGTATCAGAGCCGCCCTCCCCCTCAGATACATTCTCTTTAGAACGTATTGGGTCAAATATAAACCAATTATAGACTGTGATACTCTCCATCCACTTATTGTATGGATATTATGAATGGCATCCGATATAATAAGCAAAGTGCACAGTGATACAGTCATTTTTTCTGATGAAGGTTATAGCCACTTCAGTCACGATATCCGACAGAGGTAAGATAATCTACACAACCAAAGGATTTGGAGTATTGAAGTCTATTCTGTCATGGCTATAATTAATTTCATTCTAATAATTATCCCCTATATAGCATTTTATGTACAGTAGACAGGCTTTCCAGCCGTATTGCTTACCGCTCAGTAAAGCAGCACTTCATTGCAATCACTAATCATAGTTCCAAATCACGGCCTTGAATTTAAGTGTTTGTAAGTTAATGGAAGCAAAGAGTTCCATGGATTCTACCAACCAAAGAGCATCACACACGCACACATACATGAACATAAAACACTGTTGGACCAGGAATAAACACTGTGTTCAACTATTACATCACTTTTGGAATCAATAAGGAATGCCAAATAGTAGAAACGGTAGGTCAACTACTTCAAATAGAAATTTGCAATTCTGTCAACGTGTGGTGCTACATGTATGTAAACGAAGCGTTACAGCCTTCATCTAAAACTTTTAAAACCCCAGACTGTTTGTTTTACATTAAAATCATGGGTAAACAAAAATTTAGTGTCTTTTGGATAGATGAATGTTAACCGACCTCGTAACACAAAAAGTTTATTTTAAATTGCTTGATGGAGTCATGGTTAGTGCTGATACCAATGCCAGTTAAAGATCAAAACGCAGCCATCTATTTGGCTGTTGCTCGCTACCCATGATAGAACATGGTGTAATATTGGTAGATAATGGTGACTAAATTAAATGGTGTTGGCATTGTAAGTTAGATGATCAACAGATGAGCCCAGGCATGCACTTCAGCACCACATTTCTTCTTTTCATCGTACTTGTATCATAATGAATGGAGTGGTGGCACCATTGCGTGTATGAAAATGTTGAAATATATATTTGCTGTTCTGATAGCTACAACTGTATTTTTTCTCTGCACCAGTATATTTAACATATCGAGTTGACAGGAAGTAGTTTCACTTTACGGACTTGAAGGGTTCATTATGGGCAACTCCTGACACTCATAATAGAAATTTGATGCCCTATATCAAATCAAGGTACCATGTAATATTCTACAATATCAATATCTGTCGCGTATGTAATTGCAATCATAAAGCACGTTGCAGTCAGCATTATATGGTATAGCTACCACTCATCAGGGGATCTCATGGCATGAACTGGCGCAAAGTTCTGCATGTGGCACCAAAGGGAGTAATGAACGATGATACGATTCCTTGCATCTGACGTAAAAAGAAAAGCATGAAGTCTAATTAGTGAATTTTGAAATGTTTTTAACATAGCTCATTCAGATAAATTAAATAAGATTATTATTTTGCTCAAATAAACTTGAAAAATGTTTCCTTCCTTACCTACTGGAACAATTAACAAACTGCATGATGGTTTCAGTCCCTTTTTAATAGTATTGACTCTTCACCCAGGGTTTTGAGGAAAACCAAGGTAAGAGTTTCAGACTTTGATGTGCTTCCTGATGTTAGCTTATGCTACTTAATCAGATATGACTGGCTACTCCCAGCAGGATGCTGGCTGAACGCCTTTTTCTTGTCCATAAAAGAAATGTAGATATCTTTCTTGTAGAGGCATCTAAGCATATTTATCAAACAATTTCATGAAAATTTATTGCTACTGTACAGTATTAAGATTCTTTGCGCGAATAACCACCACACTTTAAGATGCCATTCTTTCTGGTTCTTAGTTTTGAAAATGTTGTTCATAGAATGTGAGACTTATTTGCCCAAACGTTTGCTTTATCAGGAATACGTAAGTTTTTCAGAGTAAGGCAAGCAGCAGAATCAAGATTTTATGAAATATTGATAAACGAAAATGAAAACAGATAAATATTTGATTATCTTCCTTTCTGTAAATTACACAAATGTTTCCTTCGTATTCCCAATTACAATAAAAGTGAAGTTGACTAACGTAATGCAAAGGAAACAAATTCTGCTTCAGGAATCACAGCGCTAATAACAATTTTAGATCAGTTGCTGTTATAATTATGCATGGCGCATGTGCCAATAATATGTGGACTGTTTCTGCAGATTTAAAAGCTTGAAGTATAAATAACAAGTGAGAATGCAAAGAGGCCACTTTAAAATTCGATATCTTATGATCATTTCTATATACACAAAAATTATACTATGTTGACCAAAGTGTTTGTATGAAGTTCCTTAAGAAGTAAATCAAATTTGTGAATATGATATTTTAGTAGATATCACTATGTGGTCGGCCTTGGGCATGATCATCACGCTAAACATAATAACCCATACTATAACTTAGCTTGACTGACAAGTCAGATGAGGTAAAAATTGCATGAACGGTAAAACAATCACTGCAGGGTTATGCTTTGCAAAATTCAGTAGACACCTATTCAAAATACATCTCTACCACGTTTAACGTGAATAATGGCTGACACTTTTGGAGAAGTTGAAAATGTGAATTACTGTTGCATTCCCTTACATATTTTCATAGTAGTCAATATATGCATTAACGACGAATAATTATGTTTAAAACTTATAATCACCTGGTGAACAACTTTGACCCTTCCACAAGGAAACATTTTAAGATAATCTGAGTGATGGTTTGGAGAAGTGAATATGCAAAAAACACAGATGTGCACTCATGGTCAAGTTATCAAGGATACTAAACCGCAGGGTTGGATGAACAGCCCTTGCAAAGCTAACCTGCATTATATAGCCACAGTAAACCATCCATTAGCCAAGGAATGCTTTGTGTCTGCTGTAGCCAGTGGTGGTTCAGGAATACGTAAAGTGACACCAAAATTCCAAGTAATGATATGTAGTAATTAAGGGCATTACTATGGATATAATTCAGAGATGTTACGAAAAATGGCAAATAAATAAATAAATAAATAAATAAATAAATAAATAAATAAATAAATAAATAAATAAATAAATAAATAAATAAATAAATAAATAAAAAGATAATAAATAAATAAAAAATCAGAAGTGCACTGCAACAGCCACCATGAACGAATAATTTAGCTTTGTGTCTGGTGACAAGTTACTGCGCCAGCTGGGTTATAATTTTGCCATAACCAAAATAAAGGATGGCTATGAAATCAGGTAATGGTCAAACATCTTGAACACACTTTATGGATTGCCATCCAACTTCATATATTTACATTCAATATAACTTTTAACATTACAGGTATAGGAGAGAGCCCAATGTGTTACGAGACCCTAACACAGGAGCCTTGTGTGTTATGGGACCATAACACTTGTCCCGCCCACATCCAATATGCCACGCCCACCTGGGTTTCCAAAACTTTAAACTTGAACATGCTAGGTAAATCAGTTCCTGGTCCTTTCTAATAATTTTATGTATTGATTTTCTAAATTTCGTGTAATTGAGCAGAAAAATTCAGAGGGAAATGTAAATATAAGCAATGAGGGTGGCTTTTGTGTGTGTGTTATGGCATAATGACGCAGGTGATTGAAGCTGGCATCGGGCGAGGCAAACTGGCATGCACCACACCCACGGTGTCAGCTTCAATCAGGCGCGTCATTATACCATAGCACACACAAAATCGTTTCTCAAATCACACCAACTTTAAATTCAATGCATTATGCCGATTAAAAGTAAAGATAAACATGTTCAGTTTTCAAGTCATTGACACAAATCTGACCTTTTGATGTCACACAACGTCAAAGATATAAACACCAGAATTAACCCTAATAGGCATCTTTCTGAACATGTTCAATTATAGCTGTGCACGTTGGAAGAAACAAATATGAGGTTACATTACATATGCACATATTTTTTCCATGGCCAGCAACCAATCTCAATATCATGAAACTCCAAGAGTAACTAAAGTATCCTTACCAAATAGATAATCTTAATTAAACTAAACATAATGAAAATTAAAAAACATTTGAAGGAATGCATGCTTTTTCATCTGAAGTTGAAAATAATGAATTTTCATTGAAAACAAAGTTGGATAAAATGAAAAAAAGGCAGCGTTATTGCTTGAACAAATTAAGCTCTCCTGGTTCCTTTTTTGGAACCAGGAGATCTGGACGCCCAGGAATATCTGGGACATTTTTTGTCCTTGGCTTGGGTAATTTGCAGACTCACATGTGGGACTTGACATTCAGAACAGGTCTCTGCTCACACCTACTGCCTCACTGCATTTCACTGGTCACCAGCAAGAACAATGAACGGGCCATTATCAGCATGACCTCTTTTGGAATGTGAGAAAAACATTTTCCCCAGTGTTGTAATCACAGCCTGGTCACGAAGAATGGACACTATTGCAATGAGCGTAATAGCTACATGTATGATTGTCTCATCCCCCCTAAAGTTTGTTGTCATGTTGTCATTGGAATCATTTTATAAAATCATTGGTGATTGGTCGGCTAAATACAGCATTCTTGTTGGGAGGCTGCATTGCATGGTTTCAGGCTATAGAGGCGGCCACACATTGTCAGCATATATTGCCTCATTGTTTCCCAATTACAACATTGCATCCAGTGTAATATCATGTCACAGTGTTTTAACGTCTGGAGACCCGAGTTTCAATAGCCAAAGAAGACGTAAAATTGTCCAAATCGTGTATTTCGTTAAAATGTCTATGTTTGTGGTATGAAATAAAACAATTGCGCACATCAATTTTCTTTCTGAGTCTTATGTCAATCCTCATTGATTTAAATCAGAAGCAAAGGAAATATTAGTATATCTGACAACTACCCACACTGACAATTTTGTTTGACATTGTAAGCATCACAACCTAGTGATCCTTGATTTTCCAGAAAACCACATTCAGCAAAACTTTTAGCACAATTTCAGAGTAGGCATGAACAGAGAAAAATACCAAAACCGTTATAATATTGAAAACCATCGCAGTGCCAGCCCTCTAGGTAATTAGGTTTTCGGGCCTGAAGGAGTGTCCCGGACTAACTTCCAGGAAAATAGTACGTGGGGCAATTTGGCAGATTAACATTGAATGAAAGATTAAGCCACAATAGTCTAAATAATTACAACCAAAGCACTGGAGTGTAACGTTGTGATAGATCTTGGTAGAAAGATAAATTTCCACTAATATATATATATATATATATATATATATATATATATATATATATATATATATATATATATATATATATATATAAACTCTCCAAAATTATAATACGGTTTAATGACAACTATGGCTCAACAGCTTCATAATCAGAAGTAAATTGAGACCTGCCATGAATCTATATAAGCGTTTAAATGGACAATACACCCATAGAGTACTGTGTACAGCTGTTGACACGGTCTTAAACTTGGCATTGAAAGGGTAAATTCATATCAAAGCAAAGTATTACCTAATGCACGTGTATATGTGGAGAACATAGTTTCTTTTAGGATTGTCTTTAATATCATAACACAAATGCAGGTCTCAGTGACAAACTCAATATATATTTGATTCTAAGCAATACTTTCTTTTTGTAACCTTATGCAAGAAATCTTAAAGAAGTTCATACTAGAATTGCAATCAACTTATTTCGTTCAACAATTTAAAGAAAGTAAGATATATATCATCTTTCCATTGTGTCCTATCTTTTATGAAGAAGTCGCGCATCGTGCTCAAGGGCTTTCGAATAGCTGCAAGAGTGCGCTACTTTCTTGGATGATACAACATTTGGAATGATCCTTTTCACAGCAAAATATAGAGTTAAATGTCCATGTCGTCTGCCCTGGTCACCTTTGACAAAATAGGTCAGAAAAACATAACCCACATTCATACTTACTTTTCAACCCAAAAATGAGAGCAAAGTTTAATGAAACAAAAGACAGAGGCTCCAGAATTACCAAAACATCAGCATTCACCGGTTGATACCAAAGTAAAGATTTAAATTTCATTCCTGACCTGATACAGGTAGTCACCCTTAAACCGTAACTAGCTGTTTTAGCCCGGTAGTCACGACCTTTGAAATATTCTTCACTGACTGCAGACTTTATTGTTGTCAAAAACGTTTGAGCCTAACTGCTTGAAACTCAAAAAACTTTCACTGGCGCAAAGATATACAAGACATGGTAAGCCTGTCACATTTTAATTTTCCTGACTTGATAGTTAGCTAAGTTGAAGAGGAAGGTAAGCTTACATGGTTTTCGTGAAATGTATGACTCTGAAACATCAAAAAGACGATAAACCTCCATTATATTCAGCGAAAGAACGTGGCTTGCAGCACAACAAAGCAAATCTAGCATTTATCAAATAGTTCAGAAAAAACGTTTACCCATATTCGTGAATTAAAACCAAACAATGATAGCAAAATAAAATACAAAATAGACAGACATTCAAGTATAACAGAAATATACAACAGTTCTGTCACAGTTCAGAATTTGTTGTGCTTCTATAGCTTGGTCAAAGATGTTTACGGTATGTTGTATCATAGATGTAGCTGCGGCAAAGACCTCTGTTTTAAAAATCCCTTCCAAACATTGTAGATCCAAAATATGTTACCCTTTAATTCTGATTTTATCATTGCTCAATACTGCAGATATGGATGACGGTTCATGGCAAATTGTGATGCATCCTATATTCCTCTGTCTTAACTTTAGTAAGCATTTTTGTGTTCCTCAAATTGCACTTATTATTTTTTTTGTGGCAGATGTTGATTTAATTTTCTGCGCTCTTTTGTATACAACTTTGTTTACACTTCAATGTATGAAGACGGGCATAGAATATGCGTACTCCCATCAGATAAATCCTGGCAACTTATCATATGTTTACCTTCAGACATGAGCTCCCTAGTGGCAAATAGTCTGGTAACTCTTCAGTGCTTGAGGCAGGAAAACCACAAAAATATTCACTCTGGGAACAAACAATACGTTTGCACATATGAAATGTGTGACACTTTACATCAAAATTAACTTGTCTTGTCACTAAAGAGGTGATAAGTGACTGATAACTGGTACATTTATCGATATCAAGGTTAGAAACAAGCTTATAGAAAATACTAACATGCACCTCCAACACAGGAGCGTACTGAACAGTTTAGTATCATATGGCGTAGGAGTGCCTGGAGATAAAGAAGGTACCGTTTATAATTTTATAACTCCATTTTATTGTCTGTAATATAATTGTACAACATACATCCATCAAACAGGTCTCAGTTCATCAATGTTTTAGAAACCCAGTATGCATGATCAAATGCACACAAAGTTAATTTGATTTTCAGTGGAACTTAACATTTGAGTCTTTGTTTTCATGTCAAAAGTACAGATTAATATACCTGTTTTACAGCCTGTACAGTTAGATGCAAGCATAAGCACACGGTGGATTTGTAAGTACACAAGGTAAATTGCTTGAACAAAGCAGCTGCTTAAGGTTTTCAGATTTCGGTCAAAAAGAAATAGGCCACACATATATAACTCTTCCCGTTAGATGTATTGATAAACGCTTCACACAGAAATGGATGAGAGGGGCATTATGCTATTCTACGACAATATAATGGAAGTCCATGTGAGCATCGGCAAGTTTTTATGACGCTTTTTAAATGATTTGTAAAGGTGGGAATAGAAGTATGTCATTGCTGTTGTAGTTTTCCGGAACACACTGTAAAGTGGAGGTATTTCTGCAATTTGCATATGATAAATATACCATCTTCAATGGAACAATCAGCATCTCTTTGGATAAGTTATTTTCTTCAAGCTTGTTTTTTTTTATTATGGCCAGGGAGGTTAACTTCATCAATGGCAACTATGGAACTTCAAAGCGCATCTAATCTGCAATATCAAAATATGAATTAAGAACATTTTTATCGGTCACTAGTACAGATTATTCACTTTATCTCATAAAACGTCCAATTAGAATTCTCTATCACCCTGAAGTTAACAACGTACCTACAGTTTGGATTCACTTTCAATCTTATGTACCGAACTGATGGTTGCTTGAGTTTCATTTTGCATACTTGTGTGCCGCATATTGGCAAGTTCGCGTGCAAATAACTGACGATATTAAGCACATTTACATTCACGAATTGGTCTACAGACAGAAATGTGTGTCGTTTGAAAATGTCACTATAATGTCAATAGATAATAATCTGAAAATAATGATACATACGCTCGCATTTCGAGCAGAGACATTTGATATGTTTCTCTTTTTCCAAACTGTGGGCAAGGTAATTGATTTTAAATGTAGTGGAATAATATGGCGGTCCAAAGTATCATTTTGCCTTTGTAAGATTCCAAACATCTTGATATTTCGTTTGAAGTTTCTGTGGAAATGTCTCAGTGCATGTAAAATACATGTATCATTTGTTAGTAGGGCAAGCCCAAATATGTGTTTCCAACACTATATGTCTTTGTTCCATGTATCCGGCGATGCAGATTACACCAACTTTTATTCAAGCCTATCACCTGACTGTCCTGGAGCCGAGTTACTATCTTCACAGTATGCGACGGGTATCAAATACTGGAGATACAATCATAAAAAGTTATCAGGGGAAATAGGGCTGGATTTATGCCAAACTTCATATGTCCTCAGCTGTCACTACCAGATTCTGGATTTTAGTCGCACCAGTACACAAGAAGATACAACTCAAATTTCGCCAATTTGAATTTCCGTTCATAAATAAGTGTAGATACATTAATGTAACCATGCGAGTTACATGGCTGGTAGATGTCAGGATGCCTATAGTTTTATGTTTTAACCATTGTTGGAAACCTGTACCATCAGCTGCAAACTATATATTCGTCCAGGTAAAAGTACGAGGGTGGATCCAGCTCCTTATGAAAAAACAAATTTCGCTGTTCTACTATTTCATCTCTTCACCAATTTATTACAAGTGCCAAATATTGAATACAGCCAATGGCTCACTACAAATAAATAGATTGCGTGACCCATCAAATTCAATTCACTTGGGGATGCAAATTTGCTTCACAGTATTAATGATCAACCGCATAGGTTTTACATATGAAATGCTTTTCAGATCTCATTTGTTTGCCAATCTACCGCTAACCCAACATGTACATGAAGGGGTTTTACACATAAAATCTAACTATAAATTGCACATTAACTGGGGTAAAACCAGCTTTGTAAATATGGTTGCTTATGTGCAATGGTCATATAATCGATATTGTAACCTGCTATTTTACCCTCCAAGGAAACAGCAAAATAGATATAGTGTATTCAAGCATTCCTGTAATATTTACTTCATTTTCGTTATGGTATTATCACAACTTTCGGGTACACAATGTTACATTGCTTGAAATTTCAATTTTACCCTCAATTAAACAAGATTGGCATTTTAGAATCCAGGCTATGAATATACTGACCTCCACTGGCGTATCATTCAAGATACAGATCATTGATATATTATGGCAAAGACCCATAAATGAGTATTATCATAACTGTCCTTACGGTGGTCTTGCACTGCTAGATGGTCAAGTGTTTCAAGGGCCATACTGTTCTAGTTCTCTCTTGAAAAATGTCCTTCCTTGGCCCTCTCTATCCCAAGCTACGTTGCTAATATTCACATCAAACAAACTATTATTATTTCTCTACATATACTCCTCAGAATACAGCTTATTAGTGAGATTGACATATCGTGTTATTCACTGTTTAACCATTTATCATATACTAGGAACACATAATACATTCAAGTATGAGATAAGATACATATATTGTGGAGGGTAGTATAAGGAAACAGGATAGAATAATTATATCACTTTTACGACAAATGTGCTACTATATGTTGCTAAGCCCCTGTATTGACCAGGATATACATGTTAATATCCCTGACATGAAAACGCATTTTTCTTTGAAGTTAGTCTCAGATCAACTAATGTTTCACGATACAGTGTGGTTGGAATTAATCAAAAATAAGGTACTCGTACCTAATACTAGAATAGAGATAATTGGAGGTGGTGGAAATAAACTAGCGGATTGGAAAACGTACTGCATTGTAGACAAAGTGTATATTGCAGTTATTATAGAGCCTGAACATTGTGCTGTACGAAAAGTTACTTCCGAATATTCATTTCTACACCAAAACCCTAAACCATGCAAAACTGAAATGTATACAATACTACCTCGCACCAAATCACTTCATTTACTTTATAGAAATACAGACAACATCCAGAGTAAATGCTATTTGGGTCATAAAATTTCATATATTAGCATAAGTTCGCAATGTCGTCAGATTTATACTTTAGGGATATCAATCTGTTATTATGATAAAAATGATATACCTCCAACCACATTGCTTGTAAACAAGTTGTCTATGCACCCATGTAAAATATCTTGGACTTTTAAAAAGTCTTTCGCGTAATCTATACAGTCGGAGATGCTTCAAGGACAATCACCCTGTGGTTCGAGATTTAAAGATATATATCATTCGGAGATGTGTATCATGTCTTTCATGTCCATTTGTGCTGAATGTAACCAACAGTTTTTTGCCTTTAATTAACGATATTGTATTTTTGTATAGAATGAAACAACATAGGATATTTATACCCCGCGGCCATTTAATAAAAGACGGACAAAATTATCATACCATTAAGTATGATGGCACCATTTACACGCTTTCGAAAGTTGCAAACAAACTAGTAGTTCATTGGGAAGAAGCAAGATGCGTATGTCGTAAAGAGGCAGGCAGCCTCATTACAATTCGTAACCAATGGCAGCTGGGCATATTTAAGTATGGCCTTGCTTTCACAAATACAACCTGGGCTAGAATTACGGCTCTTTTGATGGAAATAATTTTATTGGACGTCTGTAAACGTATATTGGCTTCTCCATATTTTCATTATACATGTTTGATATATAGTCAACTTGAAGAAAAAAAAAACATTTTAATGGTGTTATCTCAAAAATTGTTTATATATTCACTAAAAATGTAACAGATGAACATAAACCTTTGAACTTTGTTTTTGTTTGCTTGACTATGTAATACAAAACATGTTCTTTCTGAACCATCCTTCAAGTAAGTAGGTATGTATGTATGAATGGACGGATCAGTAAGAATTCACACAATGGCAAGGGGAGTACTTCCATACTGATATTAGGTGAGACATGGAGGAAGGCCAATACTGGTGTGAACAAGGTGTCTCAAATCTTCAAATATATATAAAAAAAAAAACAAAAAAACAAAAAAAAAAAAAAAACAAAAAAAAAAACAAAAAAAAAAATTGTCCGACATTTCATTTGAAAAGTGTTACATGTAAAAACTCCAAACTTGGCAGAATAATACTTCTATAGACGAAGTCTTGCCTTTTTATAATGAGGGGTCATGCTTTTCAAAATTATGCAAATGAGGGCTAATTAAAGTTTTACATCTTCAATATCTTATATACTATAGTAGATGTGGTTCCGGGTGTATAGGAGTTCGATCATAGCAAGGTAGAGGTCATCTCAAATGTCAAGGTCAAAGGCAAATTTTAAGCCAAAATGTCATTTCTGAGGGCAAGGTTCACTTTAGGTAGAGGTAATCCCAAGGTCAAAGGTTATTTCAAGGTCAAAGGCCACTTTCTATGGTGGCTTTCTTCTAGCTGTAAGTTGGTCAATTTTTTTCCGATTTTGATCATGTTGGGCTCAAGTTGTAACTATTGTAATACTGCACATTTTTTTAACTTAATGTAACCTCTAAAGGTCAAAGGTTAAGGTCATTTGGACCTATAAAAGTTTCATCCAGTGATAACTTGGCCAATTTCCATCCAATTCTAATCATGTTGGACTCAAAATGTAGGTATTGCAACAGTGCACATTTTAATACGAACATGTAACCTCAAAAGGGGTAAGGTCAAGGTCATATGGCCTTTTGAAAGTTTCATCTGGTCATAACTTGGTCAGTTTTCATCCGATTTGGTTCATGTTGGGCTTAAATTGTGGGTATTGTAACACTGCACAATTTACATGTGACCCGTAAAGGTCAAAGGTAAAGGTCATTTGCACTTTGAAATTTGCATCCAGCCATAAGCTTAATGTAATGTGAAGTACCGAAGGATAAAAGCTGTAGCATTTAGTATTTACAACTATTGAAGGCACACAGACAGATTTGCTTTGAAGCAAATCTTCTTTTCTAGTACTACATAGAACTCTGTGTAATCCCAGAAGTATGTCTTACACAGCCCAGCCAAGCTTGCGTGCAAGTCAGTCTGGTGTATGTGATGCAGGCACAATCTGCCAGTGTGCATACAGAAGTACATGCAATGCAACTTTTAAGCATACTGGTTGGCAACATCTAAAAACAGAGCTCTGTCACAGCTGAGGTAGACAACATATTTCTCAAAGCCACACTACATCTTCCACCCCTACTCTATGATTCCACTTTCACCAACATACCCGGTCTTTTGCTAGGCAACTGGCCTTGCCCCAATCTGAGACTAGGAATAGGAGATATGCATATAAATTTCCGAACAGAACTGCGTACCTGATTGTCTAGTCTCGCTTGGCGGGATATGGCGAGATATGGGTCGGTACCTGTGGGGACAAGCGGGAAATTACTAATATCTTGGATATAATTAATACTTATTAAAGGGAGATTAATTTTTTTCTTTATGTATGGCTCAGGAAGTACTGCGTGAATACCAGTTTGGCATTTGTGAGCTTAAATTTCTCGAAAAAAAGCTAATTTTGTGAGAAATGAACATTATGGCCCCATCTGTGACAGTGATGTGACCTGCACATCCCCCGTGATCGCCTGGTGTCAAACCCTTGCTTTGAAATTAATGTGCATATTGTGTATTCCCAGTCTCAGATCCAACGCATGTATACATGCACACAGAAACTGAATTTGCTTCATTTCATTTCATTTAACTGGATCAATCACCTACACAGTCATAGAAGATATTAGGGGAAATTAATGGGGGGTCTAATTATTATATTTTCCATGAGAGAGTCAATCTTGAGACTCTATCGCATTTTTACTTTCTCTCGCCTGGTGTCACCACCTATCAGAGAGCTGAAGAAATCTGCCTTATGTGCACACTTTTGAAGAATTCAAGATTTGAAATTTCAAATACCCTTAATTTGCATAATTGCAATTTGTCTCTCGCTCGCACGCACGCACACACACACACAAAAGAAAAAAAGTTGCTGTACATCAGGTGAAGGAAATTATTCATTAGTCTGGACTGGGTGACCTGGTTTGCAGGACAATTTTCTTTTGGATAATTGGTGTCTTTTAAATTAATAGATTGAGGGAGAAACAAGCAATGGGGACAATTTTGCAAAACAAATTAGTGGCTGAAAGAGGCAGATGCTTCTAAAACCTCAAAATTGCCATTAAACATAATCATAAAAACAATTGGCAATAAAGATCCCCCCCCCCCCAAGTTCTTTATTTTTGCGAATAAGTTTGGCATACCTCAAGCCTGTAATGCAGATCACGTGTTTCCTAGAAAATGAACTAATTTCTGCCTCTTTTTGATGCTTTACATTTCAGAGGCAATTACTGCAAATGTATCTAAATACACTTATGTGCCTTAATTTTTCAACTTCCAATATTCAAAAATTCCTAGCAAAGTATACATATACATTCCAAAATTTTGTTTTAGAAATTTTACATAGCAAAGTCAGTTGGTAAAATAAAGTAGAAAAGCGTGCTTCTGCTCAAACTGCTTTTACTGTAAAGGTACAAAATTAAGCTTCCCCAAAATGGCAAGTGTGTAAAAATAAAAATGAATACCTGGTCCATGTGAAATCAATTACCTGTAAAAACACAAAAAAGGGCAAGTTTGCATAAGTACATGTGAGTACCTGTAAAAGTACATGTAGATAACTTTTACAGCTAATTGTTGAAACTGGAGAAGGAAGATTTAGTACATATTCATCATGTTGTTTGTATTCTACTTGCTGTGACAACCCAATAAATGTAGAATCTACATGTAAAATAACATGTATGAATAGAAAGTGGTTGACTGCTATAGTTACATGTAACTTGCAACTCAAAATAGCAATGAAGGTTTTATTTCCTTAAATGATCAGCCACTTTGAAGTTGCCATTGCCAGGCACTGCAAAAACTACTGCCTTTAATTGTTATGTTATGTGTATATGGCAATGCAAAATCTGCTGGTCGAATAGACTTGATACTTAAGATGGTTTGATAAATGTTCATGAGGAACTTGAACGTGCGATTCTCGTTCAATTCCAGAGAGACACAGGAAAGCTCAACAGTTGTATGCGGTGAGTTAAGAAAAGCCTCTGGCAAAATGTAGCAATCTGCCAAGCCGTGTGGGGACAGAACATTTATTTTAAATTTATGAGATGCACCAGCCATCGCTTGATGCTGCATTTGGGTAGATTGGTGACTTATGGAGCTCAGAATCGAGTCAAACAAATGAGAAGTTCTGGCATTGATATGCATCAGTTACTGATTCTGCAAGCTACACGTACATAAACTGTTGAATCTGGGCATCCTACCTCTGAATGAAACACAGCCCAGGAGAAAAAAAAATTACCATATCATGTACATGAACAAATTTTGTGGTAAAGGAAGTACATGCCACAAACATCAGTTCTAATTTCGTTTAATTCTGCTCTAACAGGAATTGAGGATGGATGACTTTGAGGAGTTAAATGTGGAGCAGTTGGAAGAGATTGGCAAAATTGTGACAGCGAACACCGAGGAGGACAAAAAGAATGGTTGTCCTGAGGGTCTAGTGGTCACCCAGGAAGCTGAAGGTGTGGCCTACAGAGCCTAGATAATCCACACAGTGTGGCTTTCCTGTGCCATGGCTGCTATTGTGAGTATTGCTTAGATATATGTGTGGGTGTTCTCACTTTAAACATGGCTATTTTAATGTGTAGGCCTAAAAGTTTTAATGGTACATGTACTCAAATTTTACTACATGTAAAATTACGTATTGTGTACAATGGTCACGTTACTCTTCATAAATGTCACATATTCTATCATCGATAATCACTCGGTGACTGCATCACCAGATAAAAAAAAAAAGGTTCTGTATGCATTTAAAGCTCTGGAGATTTGACAGCCAGCAGAGTTTATAATTTTCTGTGTCTGCGCCCTGTTAGACTTTTAACATTTTTACTTCTAAAATACCCATTGCATGGAATGTTTCGATTGTGCACATGGATGTTTCCCAGTTCACTCTCTCCCAAGTTTGCAAAGGAACCGATGGTGATGATGTTGCCATATTTCTTTTTTTTCTTTTTTGAATTTTTGATGTTATTTTTTGGAGAAGAAATGAATTTCCCTTTCTCAAGAACTAGTTGCAAGTTGCTATAATATTGCTTATCAAGTTCACATGGGATCACATGTTTCCCCTTTTTTGCCACCATGTGGTACTCCATTGTTGTTTTTTTTTTACTTGAATGTTTTTGTGTGCGAAGTCTACAAAATAACTGAACAGAATTGCATGATATTGTATTAGAATATTGTCTGACTAAAGGTGATAAAAATTACAAAACTGATATGGATAATTTGTGTCAATTTTTAATGAAGGTATGGAATATTGAACCAAGGGACCATGTTTCAGCAAGTGCTGCTACTGTACATACATGTAGTAATGCAGTGCATATATTGCAATATACATGAAACTGCATTTTTTTTTATTTGAAAAAAAAAATCAAATTCAAATTATTTCTTAAAAACTACTATACCTATTGATTTCATATTGCATACAGGGTTATTTGGGGTTGCATAATTCACATTTTGGCTACCAGGTGGCACTGGCAGTTTCTCCTATTTAAAGTGCGTGTTTCTTTCTTTACAGGCAAATTTGTCCGACATTTCATTTGAAAAGTTTTATGTGTAGAAACTCCAAACTTGGCACAATTATACTTCTATGGATAAAGTCGGGCCTTTTTATAATGAGAGGTCATGCTTTTCAAAATCATGCAAATTAGCACTAATTAAAGTTTCAAATGGTCAATATCTTATATACTATAGTAGATGTGGTTCCGAGTGTATAGGAGTTCCATCATAGCAAGGTAAAGGTCATCTCAAATGTCAAGGTTATGTCAAGGTCAAAGGTCAATTTTAAGCCAAAATGTCATTTTTGAGGTCAAGGTTCACTTCAGGCAGAGGTCATCTCAAGGTCAAAGGCCACTTTCGGTGGTGGCTTTCTTCTAGCCACAACTTGGTCAATTTTATCTAATTCTGATCATGCTGGGCTGAAATTGTAGCTATTGTAACCTTGCACAATTTTAAAATTTACATGTGACCTCTTAAGTTCAAAGGTCAAGGTTACATGGACCTTTGAAAGTTTCATCCAGCATAACTTGGCCAATCTCCATCCAATTCTAATCATGTTGGACTCAAATTATAGGTATTTGCTACACTGGACATTTTTATAAGAACATGTTACCTCAAAAAGGCAAAAGTCAAGGTCATCTGGCCCTTTGAAAGTTTCATCTTGCCATAACTTTATCAATTTTACTCCAATTTGGTTCATGTCCGGCTTAAATTGTGGGTATTGTAACACTGTGCAATTTACATGTGACCTGTAAAGGTCAAAGGTCTAGGTCATTTTGACTTTGAAATTTGCATGCAGCCATACGCTTAATGGAATGTGAAGTACCAAAGGATAAAAAGTGTAGCATTTAATATTTACAACCTTTGAAGCCAAACAGACAGATTTGCTTTCAAGCAAATGTTTTTACCAGTTTCTTTCTTTGTTTCTTTCTTCTTTCTTCTATACCAGCAAATTTGTCTGACATTTTTCTCAGACACTCTCGTACATAGAAACTCCAAACTTGGCATGATTGTACCTCCATACAAGGAGTTTGACTGCTTTATACACAGAAATGAAGATGTTTAAAATTGTGAAAATTAGGGGCATTTGAAATTTTCAATCTTGAATGCCTCCAACACTATAATAGATAGAGATGTCATTCCAACTTCTACTAGGGGATTGTTGACCGTTGCGCACCTAATGAATTAAAAATAAAAGATGTAGCACTTTAAATTTTGAAGCACCATTAGAAATTTTAAATCTTGAATAACTTCAAAGCTATAATAGATAGAGATCCATTTGCAACTTCTACTCCTGTGTTATGGAATAGTTGTACATTGCCGTACCAATATGCTTTGAAGACATACACACTGATTTGCTATGCAGCAAATCATCTTTCCTAGTTTTGAATTGAATTTTTTTTTTTTTTTTTTTTTTTTTTTTTTTTTTTTTTTTGGTAAGGCCACATGTATTTATTATCAAATTCTTCTCCAGAACAATGAAACAGAATTGCATGACATTTCATGAATATAATGTTACCAAACATGCTAAAGATGATGCAAGTTTGCAAAAACGGTGTTACGTTTTGATGAGATATCAAACTTTGGGTCCATGCACCAGTCAGTGCATGCAGCTACTGTGCTGTATATAGCAGTAGCACAGTGCATGTATTGCAGTACATGTACAGTAAAACCTGTCTGAGTGGGAACTTGTGTTTAGTGGGCACTTTTGCCCGGTCCCGTTTGTTTTTTCCCATTGGGTCCCATGTTAATAGACCCTCCGCTAAGTGGACACCTGTCTTATGTAGGCAGTGGACACCCTAAAAGGGTATTTTGTATACCTTTCTTTGCTTAAGTTGGTAGCATAATCTTTTTCTTTTTATTTACCCTTCAAATATCTCCCAATAGTATGCAAAACTGCTGTTTTTCTTACCAACAGGAGGATGCAAAGGCACAGAGCATGTGCTACTGTGTTTTCTTTGCATTATGTTGCTCTACTTATCCCTTTGAAACTTACTTACCTGTCTTATGGGGCTCTGGATGACCCTAAAATGTATTAGGAATCACTTAAATTTGAGGCATCAATAAACAAAATCCTGGTTGGAACAAGGAAAATTGCACAAAGACACAGTAAAATAACTGATTATATAAAGTGGTGAGCTGACATAGCAGGGCTGGTATGCTTCTGCAAGTGCCTACAACTACAGTGTGAACACTTTTTATTAGAAGGACATGCGTGATGTAGTCGCACAGACTTTTTTAAGTGACATTTAACACTGATAATAATGTCTCCAGTGCATATTTTTCCAATCACTAGTTGTCATTTAGCTAGGAAATTACTGGTAAAAGGAAGTATGTCAAGGGTGTTGTTTTTAATCGGTTATATTAATAAATGTCCTGTACAGCCCCATACACAGCACTATACATACATGTACATCTACTTGTACTTTACTGTATGGCCCAGTGGGCTGACCCTCTGCTAAGTGGGCACCTGTCATTGTGTTGAATAGCAAATGGTCTGCTGCATTGTCAAAAAATAATTTAGACTATAATCATGAAGTATATATGATGTCAAGTCAGATTCACATGTTGAATTATTTTATGAAACAATCATCATTCGATACTATTGTAAAAAAGATCATAATCACCATGCAAATCCTGTTAACAGAAATGCACGCTCGGGATCAGTGTGGCTACAATATAGTCATGCCTACTGCTGATCGACTGGATATCAGGTTTCAGACAGGGTCCACTGCAAGCCTGCCTCACAGTGCTCAACTGCAGCTGGTGGGATGGAGTGGTGTAGCTCTAAGAAGACAACACCCATGGGGCCACCACCTCAGCACTGGACATGCGTGTTTGCACAGCTGTGTGTGTGGTAGGAGATGGGTAGGCTCACAGAATTGTACAAGTGACAATGGTCACAACAGCATTTCCCTGCTTTACTAACTGCCAGGCCATTTGTTATGTAGCTGGTGGTCTAGGGTGCCTGTCTAGTTGGTAAGGGCAATGGGTCTGCTAAACAGGCAGCAACATCTGCATCACCTGATCATGTTGAAGAGAAACACATGGACAAAGCAATCGCTATATGACCCCTCGACCTTCGGAGTGGGGTGGGGAGGGGCATAATGAGAAAGCAAGAGGAGAGAGAGGGAGGGAGTGAGGGGAGAGAGAGAGAGATAGAGAGAGGGAGAGAGAGAGAGAGAGAGAGAGACAGAGAGAGAGAGAGAGAGAGAGAGAGAGAGAGAGAGACAGAGAGAGAGAGAGAGAGAGAGAGATGTGATCAACATTACCTGACATAATTTAAGATTATGGATGGTTGACCTTGATTCCTTTTTCAAAGTCATATGAGAAGGGTGCATTGGGAGACATTTGATTTTCTGTTGGAAAATCAGCCTGTTCTACTTCATAATATTTACTCATTTAGTGTATGTTCATGTGTGTCCATGTGTCAGGACCACTAGGTGGAAACAAGTATATTTAATGTAAGTGCTTCCTGTTGAAAAAAAGGACACTAAATTCAGTATGTTAATAAAGAATAATGTGAATGGTATCAAATGTACCACAAATGTATACCATGTACATTTCAGGTAATGAATTTTTGTTGATGGTTATCAGTAGAGCATTAGTCTCATGGGCATCTTGTTTCAGGATCTGGCTCAGATAGAGTCTCCCTGTTATGCAGTCTTGCTTGTCGCAATAGTAATTAAATATCAATCACAATGCAATTAAATATTCATTGCCAACCATTCCCGTTACTTGGAAGGTTGCTTGAATTTTATGCTGAAAAGTCTTGAAAATTTGTAGATTTGTTGACAGATTTTTGCTAGCTCCCTGAATTTCGTCAATACTTTGTTTGGTACAATGTATATTTCATACTAATTAGCCAGTCTCCCTGAATTCTATTTTCTGCCTTGCAAATGTTCAGGTTGGCAAATGTGCTGTCTTTATACACATGTAAATCATTTCTACTTTAAACAAATCATGAATGATTTAACCTTTTCAACAAATCAACCTCTTCAGTGCTACAATTTGGATTGAGTCAACAGCTCTCTTAGGACGCTTTGGGTGCAATGTATATAGGTATGTATGTCATTTAGCACTTAGGGTGCAGGGATAACCCACGAAAGTCGATTTGATGTATTTCCAGTGGTGTCCTCTCTACAGACAGAAACCTGCTGGCACCGCTATCGCAGCTTCTCTTCTCGATAAACAGCAAGGGATCTTTTATATGCATTTCCCATCGATGGGTCAACACATACCGTGGCCTTTGATAAACCAGTCATGGACCACTGGTATAATTGAGAGCCAGAAACAAGTCTCTTGTATTGGGCCAGGATTGAACCCGAGACCCCCCACACATGAAGCAGACATGTAGCCACTAGGCCACGACTGCTCTCATGCAACCAAAGTATGCTGCGGAAAGCTGATGACACGGACTTTTATATCCTATGTGACTTTGGACATGCATATATTTGAATGAAAGGTCTTTTTACAAGAAACATGAGTTGATCACCCTTATGATATTTCAAAGCAGTTCTTGCCAAGTAGGACGGCCTAAGTTGCAGTCAGCACTGAATGAGCTAAAAGTCCTACCTGCTGGTCAAAGTGTCATCTCTATTATCTTTGGTGTGTTACTGGCACGTTGTGCCGAGGAAAACTGTTTGCTCAATCTGCAAAGGGTTAAGCACAGTTTGTTAACATAGCCATCAAGCAGATGTACGACATTGTCGTCTTTTGAGCTTTGCACATTTGAAAATAAATGGACAGATGCGTTCTACAAGTTGTACAATCACTATCTTTTTACATGTCGGTTAACGTTTGCCTTCTGATGCAAACAAACCTTGTCTTGACTGTTGCAGGGGGGCATGTATTGCAATTCGAGGTCCGACCTTGCTTGACCTTCAAAGGAACACCCATTCGGACCTGACCCAGAACACAGCGGCAGTCATTACGGGCATGGCAGTGGGTTGGCTGTTCGGCTCCCTGAGTGGTGGTATACTGTTTGATAAGTGCAACAAACAGTTGCTGCTGGCCAGCACTGGAATAGTGGGTGGTCTTGTGATGATAGCTACACCTTGGTGCCAGAACATCGTACTCTTGAGCTTTGTTGTAGCACTAGGGGGCACTTTCTTGTCTGCATATGATACAGGTCAGTATTTTGTATTTGTGTGTTTTTGTCTAAAACCACTTCCTAGTAGTCATTACCCTATTCCGCAGTCCGAACTCTTTACTCTCCATAAGGTAACCTGTCCCTGTCTAACCTATATACATATAGAAGTACTATTGTCCATATTGCACCCGTTCCTCTGTAAAATTTTGACAAATAGACTGTATTAGCCCAAATAAATTAAAGGGTCTTCAGCGGGTAACTACTCAACATGATTCGGAGCCTTTTACCCATATATGTGCACAAGTGCAATGTGGGTTCTATCTCTATGCACTTCAGAGTGTTTAAAAAAATAGTGACCATCTTCACCCAAAGCTTCAGTGTTAATGGTGTCTATCTTGAGCTTCTGTTGCCTGAAGGGTTCCTAGGTCTTCTGGTATATTTTATCATCCTGTTTACAGCATTCATTCATTGAAAAGTGTTTACCAATACATATTTTTGTTACCTTTGATTCCATTTATGCTAATTAAGGTTTTGAGTTATTGGTAAATGAACAGTCATTTGGTTTTGGGACTTGTGAGTGAGAAGACCGTTACATATGAATGTGGAAATAATTATATTGTTGGCTCAGTCAATTTTTTTCACACAATCTGTTTAGGCCCATATAGTTGTAAAAAAATCAAATCAAGGAAAAGGAAAACTTAGTAAGTCAGTGAATAGCTATTTCCACAGTGGGGAAGACATTTACAATTCACATACTAATATTATTACTAGTCACAAATGTTTATTCAAAAAGTACATGTGGCTCATAATGCTGAAATTGTAGACTTAAAATCTATGGATCCAGCCCTTTTTAAACATATATGATTTGAAATGTTTGCATCAATGCTTTTCAATCTACATGTATGTGCCTTATTAAGTTCTGTTTATGTGTGCTCAAAACATCTTATGTATCTTGAACGGGTATTACACAATTTTCCAAGTTTTCTCTTTCTTAATGGAAGTACAGTAACACCTCCCTATACCGAACACCCTTGGAACCGGAAAAAAGGTGTTCATTATAAAAATGAAGTCTGTCTCTGCTGTTGTCATTGGCATGTAACAGTGTGGTTGTTGGTAGGCATTTTTTTCATGACGTCGCCATATATTTATATTCATATTAACATTAATACTAGAATTAAATTTGTCATGAGTATTTGAGCGTAAAAGTTTTGATAGCCACTGTGGAGGACCTTTTGTTTATAAGTGGGAGGAGCTTTGGTTGTGGCCAGCCGCTTGTTACGTAGCAAAGTAGGCACTGGCATGTGCCATGCTGTATATGATGTTATCATCGACTGATGAAAGCAAAATTTGTCCCTATTCTTTCAATGCTAACAAAAACTTTGAATGTAAATATTATAGTGTGGTGTTCAGAATATGGAGGTTTGCTTACATTGGAATTATATATTTGGGATGGAGAAATGGTTTTCAGTATAGAGAGGTGTTACAGAAGTTTTACTGTGTAACTTGATCCCTTTTGCTAAACTTGCCAAACCAGCAGTCATTAAAGGTCGTCTGCTTCAAAAATTTTTATTAATGTTAGAGTCGACAGCTTTCCTATGTGTGTTTTGGGGCACAATATGCCCAGAGCACAATGGGTGAAGCTGTTGACCTGGACTATTATAGTTTTAAATTATGCAATTGTAGGCATGCTGCTACTTGAATGGAAGGTCAGTTACAAGGAGGATGAGTCTAGCACCCTTATTGTAATTCAGAGCTGTTCATTTCACGTAGTTTGACTTAAGTCGCAGTTGGCACTGAAAGGGTTAATGGTAAAATTTGATCTGGAAGGAGAATAGTGGGCTTCAGATCAATAGCCTTCCTTTGGATGTATTGTGCAATGAGTTCCCAGCACACCTCAAGTGAAGCTGTTGACCCAGCCGTTAACACTAAGCCAAGTGGCTATCTCAGCCCAACTGAGCCACTGACATATTGAGGCCATTCAACACACATGTTGGAGACAACTGTTTAAAAGCGGAGGAGTTTCATATCCAGAGGGGATCAAAAGCTTTACCATGGTACTATGAGGAGTCCACACTAGGCTTTCGTCAGTTTCATGATGGGTGTGACCAAACATATAACAGAAAATAGGTTATAAACGAGGAAACACCATGATGTTGAATAAACCCAAACAATCCTTTTGCCTTGTTATTGAATCATTTCATTGCTGACAGGTGACATAAGTCTACCTCATCCTGAAACAGGATACATTTACTACAGTCAAGTTACTTGACCAGTTTTAGCGAGATGCATCAAGAACTAAAAAAGAAGATTTGCTTTACAGCAAACCTGTCTGTGTGCCTTCAAATTGAGAACAGTTTGAAATGCTACACTTTCAATTGTTCAACATGATCTAAATTTTGTGTATTAGCCTACTTTTCATAAATTATAAGCCTACAACTTTTGGCCTTGGCTCATTGGACTTGGCCATGTCACAAACTTTAAAACGGAAGTTTGAATGACACCAATATCTATAATAGGTTTGAAGCTATTCAACGCTTTAATATTGTGTATTTGGATAAATTAAAATTTTACAATTTTGGATCATGGTTCATTGGATGCAGCTACTTCACAAACACATAAATTGAAGTTGGAATAACACCTCTATTCGTAATAGTTTTGAGGAAATCCAAGATTAACATTTTGCATATTCACTTAATTTGCATAAATTAAAATCCTACAACGTTGGGTCATAGTTCATTGGATGCGGCTTTGTCCCAAACCTATAAATTGAAGTTGGGATGGCCTCTCTATACTGTTTTGGAGATATTCAACTTTTAAATATTCCAATGCCATCGCAATGCAACTTTCATATACTGTCCATTATATTGGCAGTTTTAATTTCCTCAGGATACCTACTAAAGTTTTTTTACGATAAATTTGTATATTGAACAGGATAAGAGCCATTATCCAGGGCTAGGTCAAGTTCCAAGATTGGTGACCTTGACCTTAATTCAAAGGTCGGAATGGCACTTTAGTGAACTTGGTTTCTGCATGGTAAGTCATAAATTAAGTCATGACTTCAATGTTGCACATGGTAACAGGCCCTAGTCCTCAACTGGGGCTTGATTTGCTTAGAAGATGGATAACCTTGACCAAATTCCCAAGGTCACTACCTGGAGTCCTATTGGTGAACTTGGTTTCTGTGTGCTAACTAAAGATGTTTTTCACCTAGGGCTTTCATATTTCACAGGAATATAGCCTTCTTTAAGAGCTAGATCAAGTTCTGAAATGGGACAAGGTCACAGTCACATTACTAAATTTGGTTTCTGCCTAGTAAGTAACTGCAGAACTTTTTAAGCCAGAACTTGTATTTTATAGATGTTTATAGTCTTGTTTTAGGGCTAGATCAGCTTGAAAGAAGTGTGACCTTGAACTAATCTCCAAGGTCACAAGGCTGCTTTAGTGAATTTGGTTTCTGCATCCACTTCCCGAGGTCATAAGTGCCCCGTTTAGTACTATCAGCAGGGTATTAAATGAGAGTGAACATAGTGATGGTGGGGTAGGGGTTCTGTGTTTTATAAACACGTCTTGTTTCTGCAGAATCCATTGCTCAAATTCCTTTGTTCCTCTCATGTATATCAATATTTGTTCTCACTGATGGTTCACTCATAAAATTTCGTAGTCTTTAATTGTTCCACATCTCTTATATTAAGTTAGGGGAAGGATTTGTATGGATAGATTCTTGATTTTCAAAGCAGCTCAGCTGCAAGTGGCTTTGTAGATTTGAAATCAAGAATCTACAATCATGTACATACTTCTATGTGTCCTTTATCTGCAGTGTAAAGTATTTAAGGTGTAGTCTTGCACAGTAGTGTCAATGCTTGCCAATGTTAATTCCTTGTTTATTTTGCAGCTGGTATGGCACTCTGTGTGAATCTCTGGGGTGAAAATGCAGGGCTATATTTACAAGCATTGGATTGTTGTTTCGCGTTTGGAAGTTTCTGTACTCCGCTAATTGTCGAGGCTTTCCTGAAGCTTCGCGGGTGGTATTACAGCAGCGCAGTGAAATCAGGCGGCATGCCAACAGTGTGTTTATGGACAGGGAAATGATGCCAACATGTAAACATGTCAGAGCCATAGTGGTTTACTTTAATGTTACCTTGCTTGTTTTGCATTCAAATAAAGGAAAGCTTTAAATGTTCAGGAGCAATGGGAATTGTCAGACGATATCCTATCATAACCGTATCGAAGGCCATGCTGCAGTGTATTACTCCAGCAGCCCGGCACACCAAAGGTAGGCCTAAAAAACTGGAACTTTAGCCAACAGCACCCATGTGCATAATAATATTTTATGGAACACCCAAGGATGAGGAGTTAAAAGTACAAATAAATACATCACAGGAAGCAGAAACGTGAACACAAGAGAAAACAAACTAAATAGTGATACAAAACTTGGGTTGGAAAGAGAAATAAACCTCATTTATTACAAATAATGACAAGCTAACTAAGTAAAATACCCCCCCCCCACCCACCCACCAAGTCTAACAAGCTTACCAAAAAAAGTATAAAGATAGGAGTACATAACATAAAACCCTATCCCTTAAACTGGGATGAAGAGGTGGAGGCCCAAGGACCAAACCCGCCACCCGTCCCCTGGCCATGAGTAGTCGTAGGCTGCCCCATTAAAGCAAGGCAACACAACTTGCGTTGCCAGGCTTGAGATCACAGGGCCTCCATGATGTCAAGCTTTGAAACCAGATTGTCAATCTCGCCATTTGACAGATCACTGAGTAATGTTTTTCATACTTCAAAGGCTCTTTTATTCATGTGATTGGACAATAGTTGATTGACAACCTCACCAAATGTTAAGAGACCGTGTTTACCCTGTTTTGTAGAAATATCAACTCAATTTGAACAAACAGTATTGTTTCGTAGGCAAGTGATCAACATGGAAGGCCTTTGAAGTGTGTTTTCTGAGAAAGGATGTTAGGATGAGAGCCCCACCTAGAAATGGTTATTCTAATAAAACTACTGGGGGAAGTTTCATTCAGTTAACGGCTTTTGATTCTGTAATGTCTGAACCACACAAAAAACAAACAAACAAACAAACAAACAAACGATTCCGTGATTTTCAAAATTTTGCTTCGTTCTTTCTGCATGAAATTAAAAAATGAACATCCTGGAAATCAAAGGGAAAACTGAAATGTCAAACTTTGAAAATGGATAACAGAAAAACTGATCCAAACATAAAAAATCACTGGATCGGTTTTTGTTGCCAATATGTCAGGATTAAGATGCAAGTGTTGTTATGATTTTATAACAAATAATAAGTGACTTATATATCGACATTTATGGGGTGGATGGTTTGCGGTCAACTTTCGACATCACAAACTCCCTAACATGGGATGTATAAATTGTTAGGAGTATGATGTTTACACACATATATGATTTGTTGTCCTAACACAAATACATTTTGAGCTAGTATGGATTAACGTGGGGTTTATTTTTGGTGTCTCAGCTGTCCTTAATACAGTAATGGGCTCTTTTTCCTGTCAAGTTCCCTTTGTGTAGCCTAGGTGGCAGCACAGGATCTCAGTTGATATGAAAATGGGAAAACCTGGTACTGTGAAATAATAAGATAATACAATCATGCAATGTTGGCATGGGTCTACTGTGAATTTATTTACATTGTAATTTCACTGTGTTTTTATTTTGGCTTCTTTCGTGATGTTTCAAAACCACCAAAGTAAGAATCCAGTGAAAAAGATTTTTCAACCTTAAAGTGCTTATCACAGCTATAGTTGTTTTGTTATAACTGCTTAACATACAATGTGTTAAAGATTAAAATTCCTCATGAAGATCTATACCTTTCATTCAAATACCAGAACGCCTAGTCTAGAGCAAAAAGTAGTCTTGGGTAACAGTTTTCCTGGGGACACTTTGCATGCGAAGTGCCCAGAGAAAAGTTGTTGACACAGTCTGAAATTAGTGCTGTAACGGTTAACATGGCATGGCTGGAATTTATTACAAGAAAACTAAATGCAATTTTTTTGTGAAAGGTCCAAAATGCCAATACTGCCAATATTAGAACCTGTGAAAATAAATGTATTCACAGTGTGTTCATGTTACACATTTAGGGGCCGACCCTTCACAATTCACATTCTTGTTTTGTGATATACATATATCAGAATATCTTATATACACATGTAATTATTAATAAAATATATATTGAGCTTCCCAAATTGAAATTAAAGTCCTACTGCCAGGCAAATCTTGCCATATTGAATTTGGAGGTTGAATGTCTATTAAAATTTTAATGTGATTATATATTCTGCAGGTTGGGTTTTTTTCACCTGAGACACTCAAATCAGTCAATCATTTATCTATGTTCCTACAGAGGATACAGTGCTTTTGCATGTTTTGACAATTCAATATGTTCAGGTGACATGAACGAATTCATACAACATGAATGGTATATTGAAGAAAACAACGTCATGAGTAATTTACTTTTTTATGTGGCAGTAAAAATGTCTGGCAGATCAGCAACCTGTTCCCTAGATATGCATGAGTATAAGTTGCAACAGGGTATTTCTAGAATTGTACTATCTATTTCTTACAGCCTCATGGTCAAGGCAATTGCACATAATTAGTAGCTCAGCTGGCTCATCAGCCAGCAGAGCTTGTGCCATCACTCTTTGTCCGGCGTCATCCATCTATCGTTTGTTCACAGTTCACATTTTACTCTTCTTCTCCAAAGATGTCAGGCAGATTACCTTCAAGCTTGGTGACAATGTACCTTGGGGAGGTCTCTACCAACATTGTTCAAACGGTCACACTCCAGTGATTTTTGGATTTTTCTTGATTTGTTTTCTTTCCTGGGTCAAATATTCAAAAATCTTCTTCTCTGAAACTGCTCATTATATTGCTTTTATATCACAAAGGAACACTCCTAGGGGTTCCAAGTTCTTTACTTGTTCACCAGGTGGGGCTGCCATTTTTTCTATGTTTTTACATTTTTTTTTTTGGGGGGGGGGGGGGTGTTGCTATGATCGACTTATACTGGAGAACCGTCACTCAGATTACATCGAAACGTTGTGGATATGTTCCTTGTGAGAAGGTCAAACAAGGTTGGGCACCAGTTAACACTGCTATGGATTCCTGATTTTTAGTTTGTTTGTTTGTTTTTTTTTTGTTTTTTTTTGTTTTTTTCAATTCAGGTACTAATTAGTAAATGCACCTTTCCTTTTGATT
Source organism: Hermodice carunculata (assembly GCA_964020975.1). Classification (NCBI taxonomy): domain Eukaryota; kingdom Metazoa; phylum Annelida; class Polychaeta; order Eunicida; family Amphinomidae; genus Hermodice; species Hermodice carunculata. The sequence goes on along the minus strand of OZ026618.1, from coordinate 88,065,581 downwards.
GCTGTGCAAGTCAATGGGCATTGTAATGCTTATTCACATTTTTGGCTTCTTTCCTGAAACTGTCAACCAGATTCACTTCAAACTTGGTGGCAATATACCTTGGGTGGGTGTCTACCAAGTTTGTTCAAATAGTCATTCTCCATCCAGATTGACTTCAAACTTGGTGGCAGTGTACCTTGGGTGGGCTTCTAGCAGGTTTGTTCAAATGGTCACGCTCCAGTGATTTTTGGACTTTTACAGAATTTTTTCTTTTTATTTTTTTGGGGGGGAGCAAATCTTTAAAAAAATCTTCTCCTCTGAAACTGCTCAATTGCTTTATTATCATATACAAACACTCCTAGAGAGTCCTTGTTCTTAATTTTGTTCGCCAGGTGGTGCTGTAATATTTTTTACTACTTTTTTGTGATTTTTTTTTTTTTTTTGCAACAAACAGACTGATGACGTCAATATATTTTGTCTTTTTTGGCATAACATTTGCCATGATGGAAGAACCTACTTTTAAATAAAGTAATCCCTTTTGCCACTTAAATGTTGTTTGGGATTGCTGATGGTTGTGGATTACAGGTATCTTTTAACAGAACATTCTGTGTCAAGAATATTACGGACAGGGGCTGTTTTTTGTGGTTTGTAACAAGTGGTGGTCTTCAGACAATGGGAGAAAACAGTGGCAATATATGCTATGATTTGATGGAGTATTCTCATTATGTATTGTGGGGATGAAGAGATGACCCAAGACTTCATTTTACTTTTCTTAAATAAAATAAGTATATGCTGCCAGAAATTGGCAGTATTTACTGAATTCTCACAAACTTCATTCGTTCTTTTGAAACATCAACTGCAGGGCCAGGAGTCAATCTGAGGCTGTCCCAAGTACTTGATCAGAATTTTGCAGGATTTACTCATTACAAACTTGGTTCATTCTTTCGGAACATACACTAAGAGTTGACTACTAAATAGAACTTTATTTCTTGGAGAGTTTCATAGTGAGGAGTAGGAGTGATCATGGAGTTTGTTTTACATTTCTGGCACAGGATGTCCATTTTATGCAAGATACAAAGCTCCATTTAAAGTCGGAATGTGTCCAAACAGAAAAAAAAATAGCCAAAGGGCTATTAAAACTGACAAAATACATACACAAAGTATCGTTAGACAAAAACTTATAACTAAAAATGGCAGCATTTATACACAACTGAAAAAAAAGAAGCATCACAAAGTTACAAATCAAATATAGGACAGTCCTGCATCTCGCTCATCTGGGTATTTGGATTAAAAGGTTGTATTACATGCTGTGCAAGTGCATGACTCATCAAAGGTCCAGGAACCAATCAGTTTTTAGCTCAGCTGACTTGTCAGTCAGCCGAGCTTATCTTATGGTCCTCTTGTCGTCACACTGTCCATCATCTGTTGTCCGTCATCAACAATTCACATTTTCGACTTCTTCTCCAAACCATCCGCCAGATTCACTTCAAACTTGGTGGAGATGTGCCTTGGGTGGGTTTCTACCAAGTTTCTTCAAGTGGTTCCACTCAAGTAATTTTTTGATTTTTTATGAATTTTTTTGTTGGGGGGGGGGGGCAAATCTTAAAAAAATCTTCTCAGAAAACCTCACCCAATTGCTTTACATATCACACAGGAGACTTCCGGAGACTCCTAGTTCTGAATTTGTTCACCAGGTGGCACTGCAATTTTTTTCTTTTTTTTTTAAATTGTTATTGTTACTTTTTATTTCCATACGGAAACATGAGGGGTTACATGCACATGTTGAACTCAACCCTCCGTAATAACAGGTGCTACGTGGTACCAACCATTTTACCCACCATATTAGGGTAAACCATATATACAAACTAATTACATTGTTTCATAGTTAGGCATCGCCGATTGTGCAGGAGCGCTTCTCAAATGTGCAGTTGATATAATTCAGCACTGGTCTGCATAAAGATGGTATGCCGTTGCCTAAAGACATAATGAAATGAAACTTTTCTGATTGTGAGAGATCTCTGAAGTTCACACAGCACCGGCTAAAATTGTTACATAATTCTTCTGTAATATCAGAATACAAATTACAGTCTAGAATTAAGTGTTGTTCATCTTCTACTGCGTCCATATTGCACAACCGTAATTCTACTGGTGTTTTGGATCTTGTCTATCTCCCTGTTTCAATTTCCAAAGTGTGGGCACTTACACGAAGTTTGATGTATCAGAGTGGATGCATCACAGGTCTCCTGACCCAATGAGCCGACATGTTGAGTGGCAGCTTTCTTTACACTCCATTTTGGTACGACCGCGTCGGGAAAAAACAACGATTTTAAAGTCAATGTAAAACGTATTTAGCAACAAAACAGTGCGGAACTTAAAGTAAAGTTGTTATTAGACCAGAAAATGTAAAAAGTGAAACATCGTTGATTTTTATATTGTTCACTAGATCGCTAAGTTAAAGTGCCTTTAGCTCCTTTAAAACAGGTTGGCTCCTTGACCAAGTTTCTAAGATCAAGGGGAATCACACAAAGTATGTAGTGGTGTTTCAGACATCATGCTATAGATTAAGTCACCGACTACAAAAAAGTTGCCACAGCGGCTGTAAGCTTTTTCAATGACAATAGAACCTTCATGTATAAACACTTTTGGACTGTGAGGGTGGCCTATAAAAGGCAACCAGCGACCACTGTATTTTTGTTCAAGTAAGTTAAATGGAGACATTTTCAACAATATGTAATTCATTACTATCTATTCCACATGGGAGAATATCAGACTTAATATAAATTAAAACATCACCACCATGACTGTTTCAAATCCATCTATACATACTGTAAATTTGGGCACAAAGAACTGGCGATCCCGAAAGGATCCATCAAGCTTATGTGGAATGAAAAGAAAGGCAGCCGTTGTGTGTAACAACTTTATTGGATCCCTGCTGAGAATACATCCAATATGGCCACACCTGTAAGACCATACACACAGGCCCATGCAATTATGCCTAGCTATGGCAGAATGGCAGAAGCAGCCACTGCTAAACACCTCTAGAAAACAGCTAGACTGCACATAGTGGTACTAATGGCACACGTCACTGTTCACACGCAGCACAGGCACAGTGGTCTGTCCAAAATGGGAGCTCCACTCCAGAGCTGTTACTCCCTCAAAAGCCTTGTGTGCAAGTGACAAGACAGGTGTGATCTTGTCAAAAAAGAGACCAGTCACATGTCTCACACCATCACAACCACCTGATGACAGTTTCCAAAACCCCAAAACTTTTCAGTTTCAAAACTGTCAAGTGGTGGCACTCACCCATCATGTTTGTGTGAATGCAATGTCAACTTTACCTTGTCACATTTAGTTTCACTAATAACAAGGCAATCCACCAGATTGTCACGAAACATGTTATAAATGTCACCAAATTTGTACGTAATGCTGTTAATATATAAATGTGCAAAGCATTAGCACAATGGTTTACTCAGATGTAATTGTCTTACGGGCTCGAAATGATCATCAGATGTAAATTTTATGTCACAGGACTTCATGTCCTCATTGATGGGCAAAGAAACAGAGTTTTTGTGCATTTTCTGCCTCAGTGTTTGAGTCCAAATCACAATCCTCACCCAGGTTAATATGTGTAGCGTCCAGGACTGGAAGTTCCGTAAAGATGCACTTTGGACAGCGCCAGTCAAAATCCTGTCCTTTCTGCTCTAGGTATGAGAAAATTTCAAATGATACTATTAGTTATTCACCGTTTTAGTGTGAAATACAGGAAGTATCTCCCCCAAAGACAGCTGTCTTGGGCGAGATACTTCCAGTATTTCACACTAAAACAGTTACTCCCCCAAACACAGCTGTCTTGGGCGAGATACTTCCAGTATTTCACACTAAAACAGTTAATGACGATTTTATTCCATTTTTGATGATGTAATTTCATGCCCAAAAAATACACATGTTCGACCCGCTGATGCTGCAGTTCACTTCACAGTCCGCCATCATGTTGTCGTCTGCAGCGCGTCAAGGCTTGAATCGCATGACAGAGACTACTGGTGGCTGATCGATGCACTAACCAGATAGGGAGATACAGCGAGAATACCGCTGTATTCCCCGGCCAGTTTCAGGAATCGCGCTGTATTTCACCTTTGCAGTAATTAATGCACAAATAAGGGTAATACAAAGAGTGTACCATAGCTATTAACCAATCAGAAGCCAAGGATTCTATCAAAAATGGGATAAATTCCCACATTTGATACGACACCGCAGATGACAGTCATTACATAGAATGGCTCTATGAGTCCTGGCAACCGGCTTGCAAGAAACACTGCATGGGTTCCTGACTGGTCCTGGGTTTGTAGAGATATTTCCCCTAAGTAACAATGTCATGACTGAAGAAGACAGTATATTCTTTCTATGAAAGTCAAAGCCTATGTTTTTGATTGTTGTTATGTGTCCCAACGTGAAATACTAAATACTCTGTGCATGCATGTGCAGTTGCATTGGTCAGCAGAGTGGTGACCCTGATATTTAATAATAAGAAAGCATCTGTCAATTGGGTGTGTGACCTGGATATATTCCTGGCAGGGCAGTTGAGGTGAACATCAACACTGTGCGGTCTCGCATTCTGTCTTAAGAAATTGACCAGAAAGCAGCAATGTCCACAGTAATACAAAATGCAGTGTTATATCTGCACAACCGAGTTTGTCTGTGTATGTCTAGTTCCTATGTCTGGGGGTCCGCGATGAAGTATTGAAAGATCCAATGTTTTGGCTCTGTTGTGTGTAATCCATTATTCACTGTTTCCCAGGCACTTGAATTGGCTATAATTGATGCTTGACTATCCTGTGAAACTGGCTTGCATACAGCATAGACCTATGCATATAAAACAAATAAACGTTCGGAATTCCCCAGGTTTATACAGTCAGCTGCTAGCTGTAACTCTTCATTTTGATATCACTGGGATTGAATATATATAACCCAAGTTTGTTTTAACTTCAGTTATACACTGGCAAGTGGTTGTACTAATGTGTCCCATCCAGCTAGAAAAGGTACATAATATTTCAGGGGTAAGGCAAATTATTCTTATCTGAACTTGTTCTATAGGCCTACTATTTATAAATTATGTCTGGTTTGATAGGTGCATGTATACTGAATTCATATTGAAGCTCTACATTTATAAACAAAACTTCACTTATTTAGCTCATTTATCATTTGGAATGTTCATATTTGTTCATTATTATGTGGGTGGTCTTTGCTGAATATTTAGCTTAAACAAGGAGCTGCTACTTAGAAAGACATGTAGGAGCCAGTACATGTGCTGGCTCGGAAACATGTTCTCAGTGGTTCCCAGCAGAAGACCTTTTAACTTATTTGGGCAAATACAAAAGGCAACTTGGTCCAAATTATAGGCTAAAGCAAGGTTACCATATTTTGTGTTTTTCTATCATATGTCCAAGAAGTATGTAAATAAATCAGTGTCAGGTAATTATTTTTTACCTTTGCTTCAGAGGTACAGCTTAAAAAAAAATGGAAATGACATGATGGGAGGATACCAGTGTCTGAGGCATCACCCAGAATTGCAACTACTGCTTTGGACATCTTCTCGGTTAACATACTTGTAGATTTGAAACGCTTTAAAAAACTGTGTGAGAATTGATGTAAGATAACTGCACACTGTCGGTCATATTTGGTTGATTCAGTGCCCTCGCACCAGTATTTGAACTGTGGATTTAAAACGGCGATATTAAAGTATTATATAGTCAAAGTGTGGTCACAAACATGCAAGTCCACAATTAAGTGTAATTTTAAGAAGTATATATTATGCAGAAGACTTGTCTTGCCAATAAGCATTTAGGATGAAGAGAAGGGTTTATGGTGAGGTAAAACACCAAAAATAAATCCCACTTTAATCAATCCTAGCTCAAAATGTATTTGCGTTAGGATAATAGGCCCAAATCATATATGTGTGTAATCTTCATGCTCCAAAGAAGTTATATGTCCCATATTTGGGTGTCTGTGATGTTAATTGTTTAATAAACAATTGAAAGTTGACCGCGCAGCATCCACCCAATAAATGTTGGTGTAATTCACTGATTATTTGTTTTAAAATCAAAATTACATTAGCATCTTAATCCTGATATATTGGCAGCCCCCAAAAAATCGATCCTGCGATGTTTTATGTTTGGTTTAGTTTTTCTGTTAACCATCCTCAAAGTTTGACGTTTCAATTTTTACTCTGATTTCCAAGATGTTTGTTTTCTTCATTTCATATGAAAAGAACGAAGCAAAATTTTGAAAATCGCTGAATGGATTTTGCAGTTCAGACTTTACAAAATCAAAAGCTGTCAACCGAATAAAATTCTGCCCAGCTGTTTTCTTGGAATAACCATTCTTAAGGTGGAGTTCTTGTCCTATTATCCTTTTTGAGAAAACCAGCTTCAAAGCTTTTGATGCTGATCATTTGCCTGTGAAACAATACCGTTTGCTCAAGTTGAGCTGATATTTGTACAAAACGTAGTAAACATCGTCCTTTAGCATTTGGTGAGGTCAATCAATTATTGGCCAACTCCATGAATTAAAGAGCCTTTGAAGTACGGAATTTAACATTATTCAACAATTGCAGATAGCAGTTGGTTAACAGTGGAATCGCCGGGTATAAATCCCGACTGATTTGCCGATAAAAGTAAGTTGTCCCTAAAAAAGTTAAAAACGTGTTTGAAAATAGCTTTCTCCATAATTTTCCCAACACAGCTTAAGAGGGAAATAGGACGATAGTTGTTGCATAGATATGAGTCGCCCTTTTTGTACAAGGGGGTGACGTTGGCTTGCTTCCATAAGCTGGGAAAAGTTGCCTGACTAAGAGAAAGGTTAAAGAGTTTGGGTAACAATACGCAAATTGATGGTGCTTCTTCCTTCAGAAGTCTAGCGCTGATTCCATCTGAACCTGTGACCTTAGTGATATCTAAGCTCCTGAGAATGTCAAAAACTTTGCTATGATCAATTTGAATAGACAAGTATGACAGCGGGTAGGTCCACAGTTGGAATTACTGGGGCCCTTGAAGTATCAAGGTTGCTCTGACTTAAGAAAAAGTAATTGAATATTTTGGCTTTTGATAGGCTGTCGGTCACATGGCGATTTTCATGTATTAGAAATAACAGACAAAGATTGATTTCTATTCATAAACTGTTTGACGGTGCGCCACCAAGCTTTATTTTTGTGCTGTGCGCTTTTTAAAGAAGCGCTCAGTTTACTATTATGAGCTTCTTTGGCACATCTCAGGTGATCTTGGCATTGATTACGAACATCATTATAAGCACTCCAGGCTTGTGGATCGTGTTTCTTATCTTTTGCCCTCTTATAAGCTCGCAAAACCTTCCGCTTCTCACAACAAAGCCTAGAATTGTACCGTGGAAGATCAGAGGGGCGAAGTGTTATTTGTTTGTTTAGAATAGTATGATTTGCCGCATCAAAGAACAATATTCCTGGCAGTCCAAGATTACATTCTAAAAACCAAACGTTTTCAAATCGGTGTTGTTCCATGATGAATTGATTTACAATTATTCCTGCATTTGTAATGTACAACTGCACTACTTAATTATGAATCTTCAATGAGATGGTCGTTAGTTAGCAATTTCATTGCTTCTTTATGATGAATCGCCCCACTATCTGTCTTGTGACTTGTGATGTACTTCTTTACTTTGTTGATCCAGGGTGGAGCTCTTCCTCCTGGTGGCGTCTTTTAACTGCCAGCAGTTTAGACCTTCGCTCTGGACCCTTGACGTCTCGTTCGTCCTGTGATATTGTCTTCTTCCGACAAGAGGGGTTAATATAGGGCCTTGCCCTTCTCCCCAATTGTTTTCTTTGGAATAAAATATGTTTAAACCAACATTATTCAGCAATCTGTCAAACAGCGACAGTCTGGTTTCAAAGTGTGACGTCATTGAGGCAGCCCTTTGGGCCCCGTTACATCGAGCCTGGCAACGAAAGTTGTGTTGTCAGTGGACGGAGGGCGGGCTTGGTCTTCCTGTAGCTGGGGCCAGCTAGGATACCAAGAACTCACAGACGAACGCATGATTGTATTTACTGATGTAATATGTCTTCTCTTTACTCTCTGCATATTCTCTTTTACAATAATTCTTATCTCTGACTCTGTTCTCTGGTACATAGATTCTCTAATTATCTGATACATTGTGTTTAAAACACTTACACAAATGAGCACCACGAAAACTTGTGCGGCTCTGTGACCTCTGGTAGATTTATATTTTGCTTTAAGTGTTAGGCTCTTTACATTTCTGACACCCATCTCGATGGAGAGCCACGCCGCGAGGGAAAATAGTGCCAGTGCAATAATACAAATGTCATAGAGCTATTTCAAGTATGTACTTAAAATATAGGACAAAATATAAGCAAAAAAAAAAAATAAAATAAAATAAAACAAATAAATAAATGAAAACTTTAAAATGTAAAATCTGTATCAATTATAACCAGAAGATTTCAGGCTAGTACCTAAAATAGCTAACTAAATTGGAACTATATTACATGTCAATGATTCGGTCCAAGTGTTATTGCCAGTACGTCAGGCGGCAAATTTTGCCCATTATGATACGTCCTATGTATATAAACACTGGCTAAGGTCAACCAGCTGTCAACAATCAAAACGCAACCAGTGTGTCATGAATCATACATAAAGTAGCAGTTGACTAAAATGGTAGACATGTGGCCATCCCACAAAACAACACAGCAACGAGCCAAACCCCACCAGGACCACAACAGCGACAGAACCAATTTGATAAACAAGGTACCCTAAATTAACATGCTAAAATTCTCTAACGTGTATTGCTGCTCATTGGCAGCCACACCCCCCCCCCACCTCTTCATCCCATTTTTAGCTCAGCTGACTTGTCAGTCAGCTGAGCTTATGTGATGGTTAGGCATCCGTCGTCTGTCGTCCGTCGTCCACAATTCACATTTTCGACTTCTTCTCTAAAACAACAGGCCAGATTCACTTCAAAACTTGGTGGGGATGTGCCTTGGGTGGGTCTCTACCAAGTTTGTTCAAATGGTTACGGTATAGTGATTTTTGGATTTTTTATGAATTTTTTTGTTCATTTTGGGGGGAAGTCTTAGAAAATCTTCTTCTCCGAAACCACTAGGCTTGCTTCGAAATTGCATAGAGACACTTCTCGAGACCCTTAGACCTTAAATTGTTCCACAAGTGGCGCTTCGATTTTTTTCTATTTTTTTAATGAATTTTTGTGTGGCTTTGCCATTTTCGACTTCTTCTCTAAAAGCGTCACTCAGATTATGCTGACACTTGGTGTAAATATTTCTGGTAGAGGGGTCGCACAAGTTTATTCCCTAGGTGGCGCTGCTGTGGATCCCCGATTGTTAACATTTTTTTTTCAATTAGGGTACTTATCGGCCAATGCATACATTCCTATTGATTACTATGTAAGTGGATGTGGACTGCTGTGGTAATTCATGTTTTTTACTTCTCCAAAACCATCAGTCGGATTCACTTCAAACTTGATGGGGATGTACTTTGGGTAAATATCTACCAAGTTTGTTCAAATGGTTACGGTCCAGTGATATTTGGATTTTTTATGATTTTTTTTTTCATTTTGGGGGGAACTCTTAAAAAACCTTCTTCTTTGAAACCACTTGGCCAATTGCTGCGAAATTGTATATACTGGCTGGGATATCATCAATGTCAGAGAAGGGCAAAGTCAAAGGTTCAATTACATACCAACCTGTTGACTCTGCGTGGTATTAAAATTCACACTCAGATGCTGAAGGACAGTTAATTGACACTGTGGATGACCTTGAACTTCTTCCCATTACCACATTGCCACTAGTGTAATCAATTTCTAAGTCAGCTGAGCATGGCCTGTTCACACAGGCCTCTTGTTACGGATAATGTTTTATTGTATTTACTCCTATCTGTATACTTTATGTAGTTACCTTGTTAGACTTGTCTGTACACTTTACTTACTTAGCTTGTCATTATTTTGTAGTAATTTTCTCAATGAGTTTCTTTTCTCTTTCCAACCTGAGTTATGTATCGCTATTGTTTGTGCTTTCTCTTCTGTTCACATGTATGCCTATTTCCATGTGTTTATTTGTACTTTTATTTCCTCATCCTTGGGTTTCGATAAAATATTATTATGTACGCGGGTATTGTTGATTAAAGTGCTAGGTTTTTTGTTTTTTTTTTTTTTTGTTTTTTTTTGTTTTTCTTTTGTTTTTTGTTTTTTGTTTTTTTGTTTTTTTTTTGTTTTGTTTTTTTTTGTTTTTTGTTTTTTTTCTGTTTTTTTTTATTATTAGTTCATATATATATATATATATATATATATATATATATATATATATATATATATATATATATATATATATATATATATATATATATATATATATATATATATATATGAACTAGTCTCAAATATATCGCACAAAAAGGTGATTTGAAATTTGACTCACTTGTACACAGGTGGAGGATGGTATGTGCCAAGCTGTCATTGAAAAGTATTTGTTGCATCGACTGTATAGTCACATAAAAGAATATGTCAAAACTAGTATATAACATAATCTGTTGAAATGTTACCCAGCCAGAAATATACCTGTGCAAGCAATTCTGCCCGCTGGCAAAGGTACATTCAATTAGCTACTGTCTCCTGTCGAGTTTTAAGTTTGTTTTTCATTTCAAGGATAGGGCAGCTTCTGTACCGTTGTCCAAGTTCCATTGCAAGCTAAAAAACTGTATAAAGTCGAACGTTTACCCTTGAAACATTGGATTTCCGTGTAGGTTCAAATAATAAATGTTCATTATCGTATAAAGGAGCTATCTTTTTTAAATGAACAACCTCAGCTCAGGGTGCTGCATGATCGAGAATTCGCTGATGAAAGCGAGCTAGCTTTCACGAATCTACCGCTTCAAGACACCTGGAAGAATCGATGCGCCGTGAAAACTAGCTAGCTTTGACGTCATCTACCAAGCCATGATTGAGACCTTCCTCTTGTGTCTTGAGCGCAAGATAGGCCTACTTTTCACGCGTGAAAAGTACCTCGCTTCCTGAGCATGCGCACTTGAGAGTTTATATTACCTGGTTCCCACTGCCGTTTTTGTCAGACTAAAACGCTCTTGCCCTTAGTGCCTGTACAACATTATATGGTATTATTTTCAGCTAGAGTACCGTTACCGGTACTAAATAATATTGAGTGTGGCTCTGGTTGTGTGGGGTACGTTTCACGCCATCACGGTGAGGTATGTCTCGAAGGTAGCTGAGTGCTTGAGTGTTAAGCAAGTTTTACGCCTGAAGAAGACCTTGCCAATGAAGATCCTTTAAAACGACTCTCAAGGTGTTAAAAGGGAAGTCGCTAAGCCTACAATGCTGCTCTTTAGGGTCTACCACCACTTTTCCAGTTCTGTGAGCCTATTTAGTAAAACGCTGAAAATCTGAGCATAATGATCACTCTCAGTCTTTTGGAGGGATTAAAAACCGTATTACGTAGCTGACAATAGAATGGCCAATCGTTTTCATTATTAGGTTTTTTGGCTTTCCGGTTTCTTTATCTCCTCTTGATCCTTGAAAGAGTACAACCACTTTCATAACTTGATCCAAAAGTAAGCCCTCTCCCATATCTTTCATATTTTATCATGTTAGCAGCACATCTTTTATGTTCTTGTTTTCTTACAACAGTAACTTTTTCATCACCCCCTGCAGATAATTTTTATTTGAATTAGTTCCACACTTAGTGATCTGGGACCAAAATTCACCCCCAACCAGCATAAAATATTTACGTGTCCGTGTTTGTATAACTATAATCAAAATACAACTTAACTTACCGGGTACTTTCACTTTCCTGTTCTGATGCGAAATGGTAATGAATCATGTGGTGGACAACATGTGAGCAATAAACCATGCAAGGCACCAAAGAACCAGTAAAATTTTAAAGGAAGGAACTATCTTGTATTGAATTGCCAGAATAAAAAAATGGGTGTCATAACAAAATGGTTATTTTCCTCCCAATAACCCAAACGCGTAAAGCTACTACATGTAATTAATGGGCTGGTGGATATTTTACCCTTCTGGACAAATAATGGTAAGTCTGCGGATTTTTAATGTTCCCATAAATGTCATAGAAATAGCTTTGATAATACAATTTTATTATTATTATTATCTGAATATAAACTGGTAATGTACACATTGAGCCTACATGTAGCCGAAATCTGTAAGTAATAAAATGGTTTTAGACTGGCAGACATTTGTCAAGTGCCACATGGTTATCACAAAATTATCATATCACAAGAAATTGGTAATTGGTAACAAACTATCATTTCTGGTGGGAAACAAATCCTGGCATAAAACTGGCAATATGTGCACTTCCTGAAAGTCAGAAGACACTGTCATGGTCATGTGTCAGTTTTGACCAACCGCTTTGTTGCTCTTCGTCCTGGCATTTTCAAGTATGGAGGGAAACAAGTGAGATGTTAAATTCCTGTTTTTGCAAAACCATATCATAATCGTGAACATTGTTATGAAACAGTGTCCATCATCCCATGTTGTGAAGTCCCTTCAGTGAATTGGGAAAGCAGCGGTAGCCTGAGGGTATTTGAAGATGAGATTTGTGGTATTATACCAGTTTAATCTGTGTGGCAGGTTAAAGCCAGTTTATACTGTGTGCCAGGCTTGAGACAGATCTATTGTATACCAGGTTTATGCCAGTTTATTCTGTGTGTAAATTTTGTTTACCTTTTTTTTCAGTTTTGAACAAGTTTTCTTCACCAACTTTTGGCAGTTTTGAATGAGTCACTATGTTTGCCAAAAACTCATGTCAGTCTCAAATTTAGGTAAATCCTATCATATACTATTTTACCCCATTGTGGCTGATTAAAATTTGAGTACCTAGAAAGACTAGTGAAAAACTAACAAATAATTGACATGAAACTGATAAAATCAGGCACAAAACTGACAAGTATGTGATAGATTACTTGAATGAACTGGATATAAGACTAATAAAGTAATGCCAGATGTTTTCCAAGTATGGTATAAAACTGGATATGAACCGGTGAATAGCTGGCATAAAACTGTTGAAACCAAATGCTATACAGAAGTTGACAATCATGAATGATGCTACTGAAGACCTGATGGGCTCAGTCCAAAAGCCCACGTACCTAAACATCAAATTAATTTACCAAAAGGATTGCCTTGTAGAGAAATTTTACCTTCCCAAATGCCATTATAACTTGCTCAGGGAATTTATGTTAATGAAAAACTAACATTTAGCACATAACTTGACAAACATAAGTAAGAAGACATGTGCATAAAAACCAGGTGAACTTAATTTTAATTTATCTTACTTTTTAAAGGGAAACAACTGTAAGTATTACAAAAAAAAAAAAAAAAAAACCACACACACAGAAAAACGTTTTTTTTTTTATTTGTTTCTTTGCTCGTGTGTTTTGTGTGTTTTGTTTTGTTATAGCAGGGCAGGTGTCAGCCTTATTATGGTTGTTTGTTTTGATTTTGAGAAGTTACTGTATTCATTGAGTGTATATTAGATCACTGAGCTGGCCTGCTTTGTCACAGTGAATAATAAAGGAGTGGCCTACATACAGGCACAGATGTAAACAAAGGGAATGCCTTGAAAGGTCTCAGAGAATTGAGATGCATGATTTATTGGAAAACTCTGGAATAATGGTGAGAGTTCTCCGCATGGGTACATAAAGCAGCTCCCTTCATGACTGTGAGAGTAGAATTCTGAGATCTGACAGAAACTGCGTGTATTCAAGCCAGTGGGACTGAGCCATTGCTATTGGCAAGGAGATGCTCATTTATACATTGTACTTGTGGAGAGTGTCATTGAGTGTACTGGTATATTTAGTGTTTAGTTGTACCACGTTGGAACCAAATTGTACCTATGTGGGATTTGGACCAGCATCATGGTCTGTGTGCCACATTGGGAGGGCCATGTGCCCCCTGTGGGATTTGGACTAGGCTTTTTGGCAGCTACCATAGGACTTGGAATTCTGGGACAGTACCAGTGGATAATCTCCCACCAGGGATTAGAAGTTACCTGCAGTCTGTTAATTATTGGAGTATCAGCAAGGCTAGGTGTATAATTTCATTTACCTACATTGTCTTGAATGTTGATAGTTATTGTTAAAGTTATCTCATTGTAGTCAATCTTTGTTGAGTTCCACTAGGATCTAAAATATTCTTAAGGTGGAAATTGTAACAAATTGTGGGGGCTTTATTAAGGACAAACACTGAGTTATTTTGCAATAAGAACATCATAGTTGAACCATCTGTCGATTTCCGAAAGTTTCCAGATGCTGAATCTTACAGTTTGAGCTCAATAAAGGATATCTAGTACTTATAAACATAGTTGTTGGTCAATATACAGACAATAGGACAACATGTCGATAGATCCAAGTGTGTTTCTGGCTAATGACGACTTAACATTCAGAGATTTTGATAAATTGAGGATGAGAGTTCAGAGGATAAAAGTTTAGCAGTTCAGTTGGAATTGGCTAAATTAAAAGGTCAGAGTCAAAGAGAAGCAGCACGGGCTGCAAGAGAGGCATCACAAGCTGATAAAAGGAAAGCAAGAGAGCATGAGCTTAAATTATTAAAAAAAAAACCAAAAGAATCTGATGAAAGAATGGCAAGGGAAGCAAAAGAAGTAAATGTAAGAAAATCACAGTGTGCCAGAGAGGCTAGATAACACTATTTATAGGTAGGAGAGCTTGAACTTCGGCATTGTGGATCAGATAATTTAGCACAGTCAGAACCTTTTGATGTAGCAAAATGCACGCTTATTAACAAAATGTGAAAAAAAAGAAATGTCAAAATTCCTTCTGTCTTTCGAGAAAATAGCAGAAACTTTAGAATGGCCTAGAAGGGTGTGGCCTCTTCTTTTACAAATTGTGTTTATTGGAAAATACAAAAGCAGTTTATTCCTCCTGCTTCATAGAAAAAAAGTTCTGAGTGTGATGTGTTGAGAGATGATGTACTGAAAGTGTATGAGTTAGTACCTCAGGCTAACAGAGTGAAACTCGGAGCAGCCAAAAGGAACCAGACGATACCTATGTGAAATTTGCCACAAAGAAGGAGAATCTGTTTGAAAGATGATGTCCCTCTAGGAAAATAGAAAATGCTTTTGACAAATTAAGGGGACTTATTTTGGAAGAAGACTTTAAAGGTTGCATTGGAAAAAAAATTATGACCTACCTAGATGAACGTCAGGTGGAGAGATTACACGAAGCTGCAGTTTTGGCTGATGACTAAAGGTTAACACATTTAAGCTTCTCTGGAAAACCAAAACAAGGTTAGTTCAGATCTAATTTGGAAAGAAACCAGAGGCAACTGGAACTTCCCTCCCCACCCCTCCCCCCCCCCCTAAAAAAAAAAAAGGAAAAAAAAAAAAAAGATCAGAAGAACAAAAGCCCAATAACTCTCCTCACTCTGTTAAACCTGCTAATCAGAAAACGGGGTAGTAGTTTTTTAGTGGACCCACATGCAGTTACGGCCAGGAAAGGAGTCATGCCAGATCTGACTGAATTTTACTTCAGAGAAGAACCGATGATGAAGGGAAACGAGTTGGTTAAGACATCATTAAAGGGCGCCCACCTCTAAATATGTCTGATGGACATTCTGATTATCTCCATGCGAAATTTGAAAACCCACATGTTGGGGCAGCTGAATTCATGTTGGATAGGTATAAAAGTTTCAAATGAGAAGGGAGGGAGTCACAGAAAGAATCTGCTGTTGACCAGAAGGCAGTTGTGATCCTAAGGGACACTGGCAATGCCCAGTCTTGACTGTTGGAAGATGTACTTCCTTTGTCGGATGAAACTTATCAAAAAGTCAGTGTATTACTTTATGGTGTTGAGGGAAATTAAGTAACGACCCTGATTCGCAGAGTTTACCTCAAGTCTGATTTCAAAATTGGGCCAGTGATTATATGTATTTACCTAGTCTCCCAATAGAAGGTGTGACCTTCCTTGTAGGGAATGGTATAGCAGGAGATAATGTGAAAGGTAAACCAGTGCCATATTTATCTGATGAGCCAGTCACGAGAGAGGACACAGAGCATCTTAAGCAGGAATTGTTGGGCCTTTTTTCCGCCTGTGTTGTGACAATATCAATGGCTCTTGAAGCTTCCAAACAAGAAGAAGTTAGTGACAAGGATGATGAATGTCTGGGGCTGGCAGAGATATTCTTTGCTGGTTAATTGGAGGACCAAGTATACCAGGAAGGTAACTTGAGTCCAGAGGTAATGTATGATTGTAACCTCTCTGACCAGGTAAATCAAAATGATCATCTGAGTCAAATGCCTCATTTGAATTGAGATAGGCTGCGTGGGACCACTTCCGAAAACAAAAGTGGGAAATAAGTTTTCTACTATCATGGAATCAGCCACTTGGTATCCCGAGGACACCCCATAGAAAAACATGAAAGGTCCTACTATTATTAACGCTTTAATGAAAATTTTCACCAGAGTAGGCCTGCCGCTGCAAATACAAAGTGGCTTAGGTTCAAATTTTATCTCTGCAGTGTTTTAGGATGTTGTCCATCAGTTAGGCCTTAAACAGATTAAATGTTCAGCCTGCCACTCAGAAACACAGGGGCTCTACAAAACATGATAAGAACCTATTGTTTTGAAAATGAAAATGAATGGGATAAAGGTATACACATTATTTGTCACGAGACAGATTCAAAATGAGTGACTGGGCTTCAGTCCATTTGAACTGATATACAGACATACTCTCAGACGTCCACTTACGCTTATGAAATGAAAAAGTGTTTGCTGGAAACACAAGAGGAACCTATCTTGGAGTATGGGTCCAAATTGAAAAAAAAAGAAGTTAAAAAAGAATTGTGAAGTTGCACAATTAAATCTAGTTAATGCACAGGGTAAGATGAAAACATGGTATGATAAGAAAGCAAGGGAAAGTAGTTTTAAACCAGGGGACAAGGTATTGGTACTTTTGCCTGTGCAAGGGCATTCGACACAGGGCATTCGACACAGGCAAAATCAGTGACCGTCACTTGGTTGAAAGAAAGTTGAATGATGTAGACTATATAACATCTACACCAAACAGGAGGAAAGCTGAAAGGCTTTGTCACATCAACGTGTTTATAGAATACCATGAAAGAGGAACACCAGTAGGAATTGTCAGGGCCGCTACTTTGAAGAATTATGGAAATGACAATGAGGAGGATGAGCATGATCCATTCTCAAATGAAGTTCTATTTCCAGAGGAACATGACACATAACGCCATGACATCAAATGACGCATTGACATACATGACACAAAATATGAGTGACATACATGACGATATATCATAGGTTGCATGACATGACAGAATGGCATGACATACGTGACAAATGGCATGGCATGGCATACCTGACATGGTTTAGCATATTACATGACATACATGACACGTGAAATCACTACATATATGGCATTGCATGACACGACAAGTGACTGCATACTTGACACACATGACACATTACATGACATGACACTGACATAAATGACACACAACATATGTGGCATACATGAGGTAACACATGACATAACGACACGACATGGCATATAGCTCGATATATGTGGCGCCGGAATGCATGAACTGGCATGGAATGACATATATGACAAGACATATGACATGACATATTACAATCATAATATACTTGATATGGAATAACACATTGACATACATGATACATGACATAAGTGATATACATGACCTGACAAGATAACCATATGTTACATTTTTTTAAGCAAAGGTTAAACAAATCGTTGCAGCTATGTCCCAATGTGGCGCAGAAAGAAAGACCAACAAAATTGCATATGTTGCTAGAGATATGCTAAAGCTACCTGCAGTCCTAGGCTGAAATGTCACGCATCAGCCTATATACACTATAGACCTGCAGACAGTATACTCGTAAATGTCAACCATTGCAACGTGCTGAAGCCAACTCAATCCGCGAGAAGGCCTTGCCCGTGTCCCCGCCACCTGCGCTTAAAAAGGGTTAAAATGGTTCAACTTGTGCGTGGAACCTTGACCTGTGTTTGAAAAGTCTCTGCAACAAATGTCGAGATCTATTACAAAAAATGTTCATCAATTGCATTTCTTTGCTACAAATTGGTCGTACAAGCGCACATTATGAAGACAGCTGATATGTATTAGTTAAGGTAATTGCGCACTATATAACTGCGTCACAAAAGTCGCCAACTATCTTTGCTTCAGTTGCTCAGTTTCACCCAATTTACTCATGAAAGTATATACATATATATATATGTATATATATATATATATATATATATATATATATATATATATATATATATATATATATATATATATATATATATACATATTTATATACAACTACAATATGTACAAGTGTCTGTCCTTCTATACATTATGTATTTAGTTCATTAAAACAAAACAGTTACTGCTCAGGTCCCGGATACTGGTCCACATGCTCATAAACTATATGTACTCAATGTTCGGGTATTGAACTCGGGTTCATCATTGGTTAACAATAAAGTATAATTCATCACCAAATGTATCTAATAGTTCATGTTTGAGATTGTGTGTGTGTGTGTGTAATTTTTGATAAGTGTCAGATTAGGACAACTTATACAGACATCGTTTCTAGGGTGAACGACTTTTTTGTGCTTTTGTTAATAACACCTTGGAGCATGATACATTAGCATTCAACATATATATACCCGACTTTCTACATCAGTCGAGGTTGTTTGTCACAGTTTGATTTTGCTATAAAAAAGTAGAAGTCGCACCTCGACTCAAACAAAGCCACCAAGTACATATTTAAACTGAAAATCTGACTGGTGACGTTCAAAATAACTTTCTTTTTCCTTTGTTTCGATGTACAGGTATTTTATATCTGAATCGATATTGCAGTTTAAGAGGTATACATTTTTTACACTACTGGTAATATTTCATGAAAATATGAAAGGTTTAATTTTATTTTACAGGGTATTTCATAACGTTCCACTGTTTGTTTTATTACTAAACCATATCTTAATAACACAAGCGCTCCTGCGTATCATTTTTCACTCTGTGGCTTGGACTATAAAGTGAATTCCTATTTGATTCCTGGAAAAAGACAATAAAATCTGCACCCCGACTTTGCTAGTTTGAATTCGACAGAAAATAAAACTGACAGAAGCCAGGGCTGTTGCTCTACTTTATCAGTCTAGCAGATAGTGTGGAATGTATTAGAGTCAATGCCTGAAACAACCGAGTGTGTTAGAATAATACAAATAAAATACGAAATTATATCTATAACTAGAGAAGCTATCCCGACCAAAGAAAATATCGCAAAAAATGTCATCCTAAGCATATAAAATATCACCGTAATCAGATAAAAAGTCAAAACTAGACAAATTTCTGTTATGACCATATAATATCATTATGATCAGATAAAAAATCGTCTAAGCTCGAAAAAAAAATATCATCGTTACCAGATAAAATATCGTTATAACCACATAAAAAGTGGTCCCAACCAGATGAAATGCTATGACCAGATACGAAAGTGGTTCAAACCAGATAAATGTCATTATATCTACCTAAAATGTCGTCCGAACCAAGTAAAACGTCGTTACGACCACCGGAAATATCATCCTAATCGTACCATATATCGTTATGACCACATAAAAAGTTGTCTGAACCAGATAAAATGTCGTTATGACCACATAAAATGTCGCCCTAACCAGATACAATGTCGATATGACCAGAAAAAAAATGTCATGCTAACTAGATGAAACGTCGCTTTGACCATTTAAAATGTCGTGTTAACAAGCAGGTGGTCCGAACCAGATAAAATGTTGTTATAACCATATAAAATGTCATCCTAACCAGATAAACTGTCATTTGATCAGATAATATGCAGTCCTTACCGGGTAAAATGTCGGTATGACTTTCTAAAATATCATCGTAATGAGATCAAATGTCGTTATGAAGACATACAAAGAGGTCCTAACCAGATAAAATGTCTTTAAGACCCCATAGAATGTCGTCTTAACCAGATAAAATGTCGTTATGACCACATAAAACGTCGTTATGAACTAATAAGAAGTGGTCCGAACCAGAACAAAATGTCGTTCTCACCAGGTAAAATGTTGTCCTTACCAGATATAATGTCGTTATGACCACATAAAATGTCGTCCCAACCAGATAAAATGTTGTTATGACCACATAAATGTCTTTCTGACCATATGAAATGTCGTAATGATCACATAAAGTGGGGCCTCTACCAGATATAATATCGTTATGACCAGATAAAATGTCGTTATGACCACTAAAAATGTCGTTATAACCTGAAAAAATGTTTTTTTGACAATATAAAAATTCGTCCGAACCAGATAAAATGTTGTTATGACCACTTCAAATGTGGTCCGAACCATATAAAATGTCGTCCTAACCGGACAAAATGTTATAATCACATAAAATGGCGCCTGAACCAGATAAAATGTAATTATGACCAGATTACATCTCGTCATGACCATAAAAATGTAATAACCAAATGGAATGTCTTCTTGACCACATAAAAAGTGGCCTGAACCAGATTAAATGTCGTTAAGAGATCTTAAAAGCGTAATCCTAACCAGATAAACTGTCCTTATGACCACTAAAATGTCGTCTTTACTAGATAAAATGTCGTCCTAACTGCATACAATGTCGTTATGACCACATTAAAAAGCCGTCCGAACCAGATAAAATGTCGTTATGACCACATAAACTGTCGTTATTTATGGCCACCAAAACTATCGTCCTAACCGGATAAAATG
Organism: Hermodice carunculata; assembly: GCA_964020975.1. Lineage (NCBI taxonomy): Eukaryota > Metazoa > Annelida > Polychaeta > Eunicida > Amphinomidae > Hermodice > Hermodice carunculata. Next base: position 88,044,783 of record OZ026618.1, on the reverse strand, counting down.
TCATTATGACTACATAAAAAGTCGTCCGAACCAGGTAAACTGTCGCTATGACTACAGAAAATGTGAAGTAAGGTTGATACTAATGGGCTTCCATAATAATGACAGCTGATTTTAAGCTTTGTCGCGATGTGTGCAGATCGAGCTTGCCATAGGCACTTTCAGTTTCACAACAGCACACACGCATTTTTATGTACCAAATGTTGTGCTTGTATAAGGCAGAATGTCACAGCAGCGCTAAAAAACATGCGTTTCCGGTTTTACAACCGACCATGCAAAAAAAGTTCCGAGCCTTTTTTTTTCCTATGAAAAGGGGAAAAACCATTTTCACCCTGTTTAAATGATTGCATAGTGGTCCTGTGAGTCACTGATTTATATTGGTTTATCCTGGTTCTCATGACCAAATTGAACAATCAGATCGATTTTTGCTGGGGGACTTGCAGAGACACGTATTCGACTTCACTTCTCAACATGGATGGGGCACATGATGTAACCTGGACATCACTTTGCACGGATGACGAATCTGGTAGGTTTTTTTTCTTTTTTTTTTTTCTTTTGTGTGTGTGTGTGTGTGTGTGTGTGTGTGTGTGTGTGTGTGTCAAACACTTTCATTTAAATAGACAAGGAATAAAGACCAACGTTATAAGACATATGAAAGCACTGTCCGCGTAGAATGATGGAATCTATCGTGTATTGTTGAATCACAGATACGTGCCGCACATGTGTTCTTGTGCTAGTGTGCGGCCTTCAAGGTTAACTTCGCTGCGATGTTCGCCCATACTTTTACCAGCATGTTTAACATGTTTAAGGCGCCTTTTTGTATTTTCAGTTAATATCTGTTTAAAGACAATATGAATAATATAATTTGCTTTGTTATGGGAAAAAAAGAACTTTTGTGGGACCGATAGAATGCTCGATGGATTGCAATTCCAGCGCAACCCAAAAGGGTCCCCACTGTACGCGCGGCAAAGGGAAGCGTCATTAATATATCTGCGTCCCGTTGGGGTCCCTTTGGGATGTAGGGTACTAAACCAATTTAATAGAATTGAAATAAAAAGTATATGCATGTAAATTAGAAATTTTAGGGTTATATACAGCAGATAGTGAAATTTAGGGCTGAATGACAGCATTGTAGGCTTTAAATAGGCCTATCATAATGGATTTGTTAAAAATACCATATTTCTTCATTTAGGCCTACTCTTCTTAGAAGCCGCCCAGCTAATTGCTTTGCAATTGCATAGAGACCCTTCTGGGGACCCTTAGTTTGTATTTTTGGACAAATTCTTGGTTTTTTTTTTTTTTTTTTTTTTTTTTTTTTTTGCTATTTCCGACATCCACTCTAAAATCACCATTTAGATTATGGTGAAACTTGATGGAAATTCTCCTTGTGAAAGAGTTAAAAAAGCTGTACACTAGGTGGCATGGATCACTCCAGTTTCTCCATGAAGGGTCAGCTGACCACAGGACTGTCACGGTCCCCTTGTATTATATTTACATCAGTTAGCTAGTATCATTGCAAAAATCACAATTACAAAAAATGGAGAATTTAAAAAAGACATTAATTTTTGTACCTAATAACACTGAACTTCACCTTATTGTGCAATAGTAGACTTGTTAAGGGCAAAAAAGGGGTGATCGTTGCATTTCATAGTGCAAGGTTCCCGCTTGGCTGGCACAGGTCCTCGCTGTGGCAAAATTAACACCTCAATGAAAGGACCGCCTTACTTTGCAACTAATTGCCAAAAATATATGTGTGAATGGTCGCAACCAAGTAATTTAAGGGAAAAGAATGCATTTCTGAGGTAGTTTGATATAACGCGGCCCTTTTGACCTTCAAAACTCAAGGTGACAGCTCTCTCTATCCTCCCCGCAGGCACTTCGAATTGAACCATTTGAGCAAGAGCAATGTATAATACACCAATTTATACTATATTGGTGGTGGGGAGCTCATTTCTGGCACCACATAAATTTGAGATGGAAGGTGATTTCAAGGAGAAAGGTGAAACAAAATCTGAATTGTTTTGAAGTTGTGGAAGTTGACTATTTAAAACCCAGCCTGATGCGTGTTATTCATGTTCCCGGATGTCAGAACTGACACATGTTTTGTCCCATTATGACAAAAAACATTAATAGTTCTCATTTCTGAATCAATAGCGTTAAATTGCCTAAATCAGCATAAATTGTGCTAATTAGTGTTAAAAAGAAACGCACTGCAACATTTTAATCATTTCGCATTTGGAGTGGCTAATTCGAGGCTGCGACATGCATGTGGCATGAATATCCACACACAAGATGGCTGCTAGCACCTTCCTGAATTTACATATATATTTAGATTTATTAGTCTCCTGTGCATTTCCAGAAGTTTGTATGCAACCGATTTCTTAACCATGAATAATTCTACAGCTGTATTCTACATGTAGCCTGTCTAGCTATTACAACCTCGATTTCCCACTTCTGTCCATCTGTAGGAGTCTGTCTTCTAGCCACGCTATTCATTTATAGCCAGTTCCCATTGGCCCATGTCTTTTTTATGCAGGACGATGCACTTCCTAAACCCAGTTATGCATAACAATCTACACACAACAATGCGTAACACTAGAGTGTAAAGGTCGATGTTCACACCAAGGTTATGAATAAACCTGATTTAATCATAGCCAGAACAGTTAAAGAGACACACCTGAAAATGCGCGAGTTTTATTGAGTGTATGCGTAACACTATTAAATGCTGTTAACAGTTTGGTTTTTGACTTTTACGAGATGTATCTGAATATGTGTCGAAACGCGATACCTAATTTTAAATCAGACAAGGACTATATGTTGAAAGTATTTGTAAATATTATTTATAGGCATTTTGATATAGTAGTCATTTATGAGGATTCTTTTTCCCGGCGAAGTACCGTAACAGGACTGGTGTAAAGTGCCGTAACAGGACTGAGATGTAATACAAACGGGGTATAGTTGACATAAAATTTAATATGAATTATATGTCCCAATCTAAATCACCATACAATACCAGTGCCAATTTTGAGTTCATTATTTTCCAGTTTTTTTCACGGAAAAATAAACTTTGTTTGTTTGTTACTGACTTGTGTATAGCATGATGTTATATCACCTGTTCCACGTCTCATTTATGATTTGAAAAAAGGTTGTGTAACATGTGATCAGTATTCAGGTTTTCTCTGACTTTTACACCACAAGGCATCCCATTTTGCATATACAACACCGAAAATATGTTTTAAAGGAATCATGCATCCCAGGAGCTCCGTGCCAGCAAACAGGTTCTATAGAAGTAAATTGCAGATTTTCTTTTGCCTTGCATTATGAACAGTTTTTATCACCAATGCAATGCTAGAACTGGGTCTCCCGCCTTCAAATTAGTACAAATTGTACAGTACATGTTTGTAACTTCTAAATGTCTAAAGAAGTGCTCTCTGAACAGCGAAATTAACGTAAACTCTGGCAATTTTTTCAATTGCGCTAATAAAATAAAATATATTATTATTATGTCAAATAGAAAACAGTTTGTTGAATTGAAGACGAAACTTCTTCATTTAATACAGATAACAACCAGGGATCCTCAAGAAAACGTTTAATGTTCATCATTTATGCAGATAATATATTATGGGCTTCAACCTTCAACATTATTACCTTTGCAGATTATATAAGCTTTGGATGCCCACTGTTCACGCCAAATAGTCTAAGTTCATCTACAAAAAAGCTTTGAGGTTATTAATGGACAGCTGAATAAAATATTCGACTGGTCTGAACTTAACAGGCTTTCATTAAATGCAGATAAAACCAAATATTTTCCATTTCCAGCACAATCCTGTCACAAAGGGACATTCCTAACGGTAGCTTTCAGATCCGTGGAACACCTGACTTTAGTAACACAAATGACGTTTTTGGGCGTACTATCTGATTGTCATCTAACCTGGAATCAACATATCAATGAACTTGCGAACAGAACAGCACGAATTAATAGAATATTAAGAAAACCGAAAAACTGTCTACCTGATAATATTCTGGTTTTGATTTTGGGAGGCCTTTTAGAAGCTCATATTACTTATGAGATAACGTTAGAAAGCTTTGGCAGCTTGAATAGGTCGCAAAAAATGCAGAAACAAGCTATTCGAGCAGAAAATAAAACCGAATATATTTCTGATACGGATTCAATTTTTTAGAAATCTATCAACATTGAAAGTTCAAAATTTGTTTCACTGTTCATGCTTGAAAATTTATCATAAATTCCATAAGAATCAAGTATCGTATTACTTTGCTAGTTTTTACTTAAAACTGGCAAATTGGTTTGACCTGACCATAAGAAACATTCGGGCCTCCAGTATATATATAGATCAAACTACGAATATACCAAACTTGAGACCTCACATACCAATTACAATGACACACAAATACAAGAAAAGAAGATTTGCTTCAAAGCAAATCTCTCTGTGTCCCTTCAAAAGTTGTAAATATAAAATGATCCAACCTTGAGTTCTTTGGTACTTCACATTCCATTAAGCTTAGAGCTGGATGAAAATTCCAAATGACCTTGACCTTTTACCTTTACAGTTCACATGTAAATTGCAAAATGTACAGTGATACGATACCACAATGTAAGCCCTACATGAAACAAATCAGAGGAAAATTGACCAAGTAATGGCAATATGAAAATTTCAAACGGCCATTGACCTTGACGTTTGCCCTTTAGACGTTACATGCTCTTACAAAAATGTGCAGTGTTACAATTTGAGTTCAACATGATCAATATTGGATACAAATTGACCAATTTATGGCTAGAAAAAAGCCACCATCAAAAGTGGCCTTTCACCTTGAAATGACCTTTTGACCTTGAGATGACCTCTACCTGAAGTGAACCTTGTCCTTTGAAATGACATTTTTACCTAAAATCGACCTTTGACCTTCACATGACCTTTACATTTGAGATGACATTAGCCTTGCTACGATTAAACTCCTATACACTCGGAGTGACATCTACTATAGTTTATAAGATAGTGAAGATTTAAAGCTGTAACTAGCCCTTATTTGTATACTTTTGAGAAGCCTCTCATTATAAAAAAGGCAAAACTTCATCTATGGAAGTATAATAGTGTCAAGTTTAGAGTTTCTACCCATAATATTATCTAAATGAAATGTCGGACAAATTTGCCTGTAATTATGTCTGTGTTGGCACAAAGGCATAATTACAGAGATATGTAAAGAATTTAAAATCATATACTTTATTAACTATGATGTTCTCCCGTTAAGTTTGTTGAGGTAGATGATCAGACTAGATTTTATATATTTAAGAGAATAGATTTTTTTCTGAAAATATAACCACAATAGTAAAGGGTCACAATTGGTAAAGTTATACTTGCAGACAAACTTTGTTGTTGTATTACCGGCAACTCCAAGGTTGTCCTTACTATGAAACGAAAAATAATAATAATAATAATAATAATAATAATAATAATAATAATAATAATAATAATAATAATAATGATAATAATAATAATAATAATAATAATAATAATAATAATAATAATAAAAATAATAATAATAATAATGATAATAATAATAATGATAATAATAATAATGATAATAATAATAATAATAATAATAATAATAATAATAATAATTATAATGATAATAATGATAATGATTATAATGATAATAATAATAATAATAATAATAATAATAATAATAATAATAATAATAATAATAATAATAATAATAATAATAATAATAATAATAAAAGATAGACTCTTGTGCACCGCGGGAACATCCTAATATGCTGGTATACAATGTTGTCAGCTTTATGGTCATAAATCAATATTTTTTGTTCAATTGTGAAGGTGACTGTCATAAAAGCGGCAATACAAGCCTTAGGAATAATCTCCTCATCAATAATAGAACTATATATATTCAACTTGCATTATCTTCATGCACATGCGTTGTATTGTTGGAATAAATGAATCTTGACGTGACTTGACTTGACATATTAGCGGTGTATGATACATCAAGAAAAGAAAATGTACAGTGACCATTTTGGTTTTTAAGGGTCAAGATTGCTGTTAATTGACACAATAACCCCTAAAATGGATTTCTGACCCTCAAATTAACCAGTTGCGACTATTAGCACATTGCCCTCTGTACCAAGGTTAACAATTTATGTACTACTTTCTTTCAAGTGGTAATTAGCATGATCTATGCTACTTATAGGGCAGTGAGCACTATTGCTAACGTTTTATCACCAATGCAATGCCAGAGCTGAGTCCTCCACCCCAAAAGTAGCAGAAATTGTTGCGTTATACACGTTTCTAGCTCATGCATGTCTCAAGTGGAGCACTGTCACTGAGTACAGGGAAATATTCAGGGGCCATCTTGGTTTAAAGGTCAAAATGGCCGCCAAATGTCAAAATAACCCCAAAATGGATTCCAGACCATCAAATTAGCCAGTTGCAACTACTCACACGTTTCATGTTGTTGTTTTATTAACATTTTATGTAGCTTTTTCTTTCAGGTGCCGTTTAGCATAATATATGCTAATTACATGAGTCTGAGCATTGAGACATAATGTTTCTGGATTTTGTCATCCATTTTGCCTCAAGGAACACCAGTGCCGTGTGGGACCTTTGCACCATTATAAAATGCAGTGAACGCTCTTTTTGCAAGTCTAATACAATGCTCAAAGATAAGAAACGTATAGGCCTAAATGTTTGTTTATGACACAGAAGGCCCTATTCACAGTACCATTTTTTTAAGGAAGCCGTGCCCCCAGAACGTGCCACCAAGGCCGCGTGGCCTTTGACTGTCCACTCATTTATTTATTTTATCTAACATGGGGGCCTACTCACTCTTTCTTATGGATGCTCTCAGTAAAATCCATTACTTTTTTAGGTTAGTTGACCAGGCGGTCGGCTGAACTGACAGGATGGTTCGTCAGTCCGTTTGTTTTACGGCTGGCTTTGTCGTCGTCGTTGTAGTCCATTTTGCATTTACATCTCGACTTCTCTGAAACCTTTGGTCAGTTTTTTTTTTATAAAATTCGTGGGGGATCTACACTTGGCGTGATTCTACTAAGCTTGTTGAAGTGGTTATGCTTTAGTGGCTTCTGGATATATAACTCAGCTGACTTGTGAGTCAGCTGAGCCTATGTGGTGAGTCCTCCTGTGTCGTCCGACGGCCGTTGGGCGTCTGATTCAGATTAATTTTATTCGACATACAGGTGAATACATTGTACACATTTTGCTCATTACGTAAAAACATAAATGACAAAAACAAGATAGATAAAAGTGAGAATGGAATTACCATACAAAAATTGTAGTCAGGATGACCCTGCTAAAGATGGTAAACATCCGCTTCCACAAGGGCCACCTGGGAAAATTTGACTTGTATGTTACACCTTGTTTCAACAGAGGTTCGGTCAGTTATAGAAAGAATCAATGACAAAGAACTCCTACATTAATATACAAGATTTCAGGTACAATTATGAAGTGCTATTACAGACAAAATTGCACAAATGGTGAAAATGAGGAGTTAAAGTAGCTCTTGGACTGTTCATTGTATGACAGATATCATTCATTTGTGAATTTGTTTGCCGTTTCCTTAATTTTCACTACATTTTGTGAGGTAGAGTATGTCAAAACAGCTGACCTGATTTAAGTACATGGACTACAACAGCATTGCCAAATCAAATAGCTCACTTTACATCATGAAACAGTAGCTGGGAAAGTATCTCCATTGTTTTAATTCAAGGGCTCTGCTTATTTTGATCATGACGCGTGTCACGCAGTGGCAGTAGAGACTTTTTTGTCGGGGGCATACACCAATATATAAATGGAATGCTAAACCTGGACACCAATGAGTGTGTGTGTGTGTGTGCTGACATGTTTGCCGTTCGTGCAGGCACTGTAGCCCACGATCAAACGTGGTGATGGAAGGTCGTGTGTCGTTGATAATATGGTGCCAATTTTGAACAGGTTAATATATCTCTGTATCTGATAAGCCTGCACCAAAACTTAATGAAATCCATACACTTAGTAATACTGTGAATTCGTTTAATTTTACGTAGTTTCAATTTTTAGCTCATTTCGCTGGGCTTTCAAGCCGGTAAATGAGTCCAATATTGTAAGAGCCCAGTGTCAAAAATATTTTTTTACACGATACAGAAATTATAACACAAAACGTGAATTTAAAAGTTTCAGAGAAAGGTCTAAAATACGAAAAAAAAACCCGTCAAAATTAGAACCTGTGAAAATAAATATATTTACAGTATATAATTCAACCTGTTTTCAGCTTTGCTGTGATGTGTGTGTGTGTGTGTGTGTGTGTGTGCAGATTGACATCATGACAGTGTCCCAGTGAAGCCTAGAGAAAATGAGTCGTTTCCGGTTGCATGACCGACCCGGCAAAAAGTTGCCGACCGCAATTTTTTTTTTTTTTTTTTGCTTATGAAAAAGAAAAGAAGACTATTTTAACCCGTTTAAATGATTGCATAGTGGTTCAATGATTCGCTGGTTTATAATGGATCATCATAGTCTGGTAAGGATTTGGCCAAAGTGGGCATATGGGGAAGCCGAAAGTGTAGAGGTTGGTGGCCATACCAGGTGTTTAGGTTAACCCTTTAGGAGTATGAAATGGCCTGTCTCCAAAACAATAATTGATGCTATGACCCCAGCAGGGGGGGTTAAGTTGTGACACCTCAAGATGGCCGCCAGGCTACACATGTGGGGAGCGTCGGGAGCCTTCAGGGTCCTGGATTTGTTTTGTACACTATCTCGATTTGTTTCCTGGATTTGTTTTCTGAAAATGTCAACTCAATAAAATATAAATTTGGGTGTATAGTGAATCAATCAATCAATCAACCAATCAATCAAACAATCAATCAATGAAATAATCAATCAATCAATCAATCAATCAATCAATCAATCAACCCACCATTCCATTACACATGAACGTTATCAATGGTGATTACCAGTACTGAATGTGTAAATGGAAAATGTGCGTATAGTGAACCAACCAACAAATCAACCAATAAATCAACCAATCTATCAGTTATTTAATGAATGAATGAATGAATAAATCAATCAATCAATCAGTCAATAAATCAATCAATCAATCAATCAATCACCCAACCAACCAACAAACCAACTAACCAATCAATCGTTCCATCATCCATACAGTAGCGATTATTCATACTGAATGGTAAAAGTACATGTAGCATAAAGTAATATTGTACCATGGTGTTATCTGCTACAAAGGCAACACCTTTTGAAACACCAAATATAAACAAACACTGAATACTCGTATTTTTGTGACACAAGACCACCTCAATCATCTGGCCACTTTTTGGTGTCAGACGAGTGTATGTGCTTAGAAGGTAATATTGTATTGTGTGAAGGACTTGGCATCAGTAACCACCAGTAAATATAAATTACATGTTTATTTGTGCTTGTATTGTGTCTCTGTATCTAGAGCAAAATATTGCAAATATAATTGTGATGCAGCTAATAAAGTTCATTTCACCATTGTGTATTATCTACTTTACATAGTTACATTGCATATACTTTTGACTCGTTCACCAACTGCCTATAATTTTTTTACATGCTTTTGTACAGATATGACATCCTTTTGTGAAGACAAACTGACACACTTCATGACAAATGGCTACATGTGATCATCTGTGGCCATCAATACATTATTGTAATCGAGCTGAACTGATGGATATTTTCTAAAGATAATATCAATGAAAATGGATAGCTAAAGATTCCTTTCCTCATGTAACCCGTATCCCAACTCACGCTTGGTGGTTCCATTCAAATGAATAGATTCACCAAGCTTGAGCTGCGATATGGAAAAGAATCCATAACTGTCTTCAATGATGATGTTTTCTCGGTAAGGTTCTGTGATAAAAATTGTGTGCGATGTGCATAAGTTATGAGTAGTTCATTATCTGGCCATATATTTTATTATAGATATTACTTGTTAATCATACAGATTGACAATATCTTCAATCATAATATTTTCTTGGATCTGTGATAAAAAGTACTTTTTCATTAATCCAAGTTATTTCACTTCTCCAGACTATTTTATGCTTGTTTACTATTGCATAATCTAAAGTCGTTTTAGTAGTCCATTAGACTTAAAAGCTGTTAGGTTTTTGCAATTGATATCCACATAACATAAAACAGTGTACATTGTCAAATTTTATGTCTCCAAATGTTGAATATGTAACTTTTATTTAGAAGCAACTAAAGATACATTACCCAATTATAGTATAGATGGTAAATATATATTGTATAAACAAGTATCGCATACAGATCTGAATTTTTAAAGTTAAAATGTAATTATTTATAGAATATATTTACAAGGTTAGTTATCTTGTGCCTTCGGTCCCTATTTAATTAATTACATGTATTATTAATATATACTTGCATTAAGTATGTCAGGCAAGTATACTGTTTCACACATGTAAGTTGTGTCATTCAAATGTTTAAATTAAAGGACGTTAAAGAGTTAGGTTCTCTATGATATTATTTATATATATGTATACATATATATATATATATATATATATATATATATATATATATATATATATATATATATATATATATATATATATATATATATGCAGGATAGATGGGAGATGGTGGCAATGGCCATGCATTAATTGGATTGGTTAATGTTGAGGGCTGACATGAGGATGACACTATTTGCATCTGTATTTGAGTCATGTGTTTTATGCCTATTTCTTGCAGTACAAGTAGATATCGTTTAGCATAATCATGATGATAATTTATTTTCTAGTCTTATACATTTTGTTACCGTTTAGTATCATTGCCATACATCACGATATATCATGCAGATTATTGGTAGTGTACAATGTTCAAACATATGTTTCATATAGACTTGCATTACAAGTTCTATATATTATATAAGATGTTTATGTTGATTTTATATATATATGTATATATATATATATATATATATATATATATATACATATATATGTATATATATGTATATATATATATATATATATATATATATATATATATATATATATATATATATATATATATATATATATATATATATATATATATATATATTTATATAAATATAGATATGCATGCTTTAGTCCAACAAGATTATCAGGCAAGCCTTGACATGAGTCTGCAGCAACACACCCTTCGTCTTAAACCACACCAAATAGTTATTTGCATTTTCTAACTGACTATATTAATAATATTAATTGAACTTAATGTACATTACATCAGAGATATAATTACCTTTTGTTGATTGGTGGTAACAAGATACTGTTCTGCATACGATTATGGGCAGCAATATTTTGATTTGTTATTCTGGCATATACTTTATGCATTTCAATATAAGTGGAATAAGTCTTTTATTGATATTTATGATATTATGTAACTTTAAACAATTAAATATTGTATTCAAACGATTTTTTTTCTGAAATGACATTGCGTCGTTAAATTTCGCTGTGTTTTTTATATATATTGTTGGGAAATAAGATAAATACATCTGTAGCAGAAATGTTGTATCAGTTCTTTGAATGCAAGTCATTCTTTCTGGACAAAAACTGCACCCATCACCTATGTTACTTTGAAGGTCTGTAGTGCAGGCAAATAGACAAAGATATCAGGGAGACAGGCATTTTCAAACCCCCCGGTATATGTGCTATGGTTGTGACATAGTCGTTAACCCCCATATTTCGGCCTCCCCAACATGAATTTTAGGGCCTGTTCTTGAAATCCTTACCAGACTATCCTGGTTCTCGTGACTCAGATTGATCAATCAGAGCGATTGTTCCTTGGAGACTTGAAGAGACACGTGTTCCAGTTCGCTTGTCTACAAGGATGGGGCATGGGGCGATGTAAGGACATCCGTTTGCAGGGATGACAAACCCGGTGTATGTTTTTTTCATTCAAACTCTTCCATTTAAATACACAAAGAATAAAAATTAAAGACGGTATATCAGTGCACGAGAGTCTGCATGGAATCTGTCGTGTCTTGGGGGAATTACAGATTCATGCCGCTTCTGTGTTCTTGTACCTTTGTGCAACTTTCAACCTTGCTGCAATGTCCGTCCAAACTTTTACTAGCATGTTTAACATTATAAAGGCGCCTTGATGTCTTATGTCTCAGTTAAGATTTGATTAAAGACAATGTAGTAATATATGTTGCTTAGTTATGTGAAAAATTGAACTGATTGGGGACCGATAGATTGCTCAAAAGATCGCAATTTCGCAGCAACTCCAATGGAACCCCTATGTACGCACTACAGGAGAACTGATCAATACATCTGCGTGCCATGGGTAGCCCTGTGGGATGTAGGATCATTACCACAATAGAGCCCTTTTGGGGGTAATAAAGGTATGTGCTACTGTTATCACGTCTGCTGTTCCGTACCACATAGCCCTGCATCACATTTCCAAAAAATGGACCGATTCATCCGCACATGGCAGTGTAGATAGGTAGTGACCTTTTCAGGTGCTTCTGGCCTCTTATTTACTTAAAAAGTATTGCTTGCTGACATCGTAAATAAAATATTCCATCGAAAACATTATGGTATAACTACAAGCCATCATTTGGGTGTGTTTCTGGTTCGGCCTCAATGATGCTGCGAAGGGAAACCCCTCGACGCTTCGCGGCACATCGTTTCCCAAACAAAATCATTTTGTCCCACCCAGAAGCACCACAGGCAGGGCAGAAGTTGTGGTGCGTCTGAAACACAGAATTTTCACAGTTTGCAAAAAAAAAAAAGCATATTGAGAAGTTAAAAAGACACCCATTCACAAACAAGTGTCACGTGGAGCGTCACTGCATTCAATATACATAAAAACATATCTACATACATGTCTATTTACAGCTGCTATTTACAACGTACAAAAATGAATAACTTCCCATATGATTCCGGCCATGAACTATACAGTTTGGTCAAACTGGGGGTCACTGATTGACTGCCTCCTAAAGTGCCAAGCTTTAACTAAAAAATCTTTTTTAGAGAAACGATCAAAAGCGTCGCAATCTCAAGGCCAATTTCGTAGAGATGCTCACCAAGGAGCCAACAAATTTTATTATTCAAGAAAGAGGCCGAAAAACGTTGCCAAACATAGTCAAAATATTGCTTTCTGCACTCTCTTTCTAAACATACATACAGTGCTGATCGTATTTGATTGAGAGCTGGACATAAAAATAAAAAGTGGGGTAAATCTTCCTGAGCACTGTTGCACAAAACACATTTACCATCAGAAATATTCCATCTTTTCAAATCTTCACCTAAACCCAAACACCCTGTTTTGGCCAAAAATTTCAATCTTACACCAGCAAAAATGTCTACACTTAATAAATATTTCTCACCGACAGTAGACCGTTCAAACATTTGGTACCAAATAAGCGACCTTTTCGCATCAATTTCCTGAGAAAAAAAATGATACTCTTCGATGGATAATTTTATAAAACGCCGTAACCAATTTGGATTTGTCGATCGGAAAACATGGTCCATAAATACATTATTAAACGTTTTTCTCATTGCATCCACATACGGCCATGCATCAGGAGTGTTTCCACCATTAGGCTCAAGCAGAGAATCAAAGATTTGTTTACACAGCCTTGTGTCCGGCAAATCAAATTTCATCCTGTGGAAGTACTTAACTCTGATGTGTTCTAAATAAACATTGAAAGGCAACCACCCTAGCTCACCTATGGTCGCGGCCATTGAAGGTGAAGAGTTAACCTGCAAAATGGCTTTAGCCATTGCATATTGTAATGATTGTACAAACGCCTCAGATTCTTTCGTGTTACACAATATGTGAAATAGACGGCAAGATAATGCTCTTCCATATAGTATTACCAAAACTCACACGGTTTACATTTTGATGGGATGAAAGTATACTACTTAAATATACTCTCAAACGTGTCCCCTTGGGAACGAGCAGTTCTCTTCCATGTGGGGAGTCTTTCAGGGAGCTTGAAACAATAATGTCTAAGTACTTACATGTTTTACATTCGGAAATAAAGTTATCACCCAACATCCATTTTTTGTTTAAATCTACTCTTTCACCTACAACCATGACTTTAGATTTAGAGCAGTTCAAAGTCATATTCCATTTTGAAACAAAAACTTGGGCAATATTGAGCATACAGTTCAGTTGGTCATAATTTTCAGCCAATAATGCTATGTCGTCGGCATATAAGAGACAAGGAATTCGGTCATTTTTAAAAGGTATACCAACATTTCCTTCCTTTAGCAGATCAATCAAATGGAGCATTACAAGGGAGAACAATGTGGGGGACAGGATGCATCCTTGCTTAACTCCATTCAGCGTCTCGAACCACGAACTCTGAAAAGCACCGAATATAACTTTGTTTTCAACCTTATCATAAAGACCCTTAATCAGACGCCATGCTTTTCCCTGAATTCCCTTTTCCCATAGAAGTAAAAGAGTCTTTCCCTATTTACGGTATCGAAGGCTTATGATATGTCCAAAAATGAGATCCAAGTTTTCATTTTTTGTCGTTTCCGTAAATTGCAAATTCCTTTTAAAATAAATACTTTATCCTCCAGTCTTCGATGCTCCCTCTAGGCTCCATGCATCTCCCCTCATATGTCCTCCTGTTGATTTTCGACTATCGAAGTGAATACTTTATAAATATTGGATGTGACAGTAATTCCACGATAATTTGACAAATTTTTTTTAGATCCTTCTTTGTGGATCGGTTTTATATACCCTTGAAACCATTGATCTGGATAAACTTCTGGTGTCTTACACATGTTAAACGTATCAACCAGGGAAGTAATCAAAGCTGCACCACCTTTCTTCAAAAAAATCATTGGGTATATGGTCTACCCCACAGGCTTTGCCATTCTTCAATTCGAAACTGCTTCCTTAACATTATCAAAATGGATTTCATTGCTGTTCAAGTCTGTAGTATCACCATTATAACCCATAAGCTTATCCACCTGACCTTTCATGATGTGTTTTATGCAAGAACTTTGAATCTTGCCATTTGAACCAATATTTTTCCAGTGATCCGCAAGATTTTGACTAATTTCTTTCGGGTCAACTATGGTACGTGTGCAATCTTTGGGATCTATAATTCTTAGTGGAAAGCCATTGTTCTTATTTAGGGGTCGTTGCATTCGCCAATACGCCTTTGTGTTTTTTGTTCCCTTCCTCGAATTTGAATGACCACCTGAATCTTATTTCTCACGCTTTTGACTCTAAACTTTCCTTGAACCTTATGTTTTTTTGACATATAATCGTCCCAAAGCTCTTGCAGAAATTCCGGAGAGCATGCACAGTCTTTGCTGCGCTTAGACCAATAACGAAAGAAGCGATTACCGTGTTTTCGGCTTTGAAATCAATTGCAAATCTCTTCGTCCCCAGGGTAATTATTCTTACCCGTGCATTTCTTTTTACCAACAACGCTGTCTTCCACTGCCATTAACATATCACGCAAGCTACACCAAGCCTGGTTTCCATATGGGTCGGAAAGTTGGCCGCAGTGTACTCCAGTTCTACGCCTGCCAGGTAGCAGGCGCAAGTGGGGGGTAAGTAACGAGCTTGATAAACCTCTCTCTCTCTACCTCTTCGAGTTTGTAACATATATTAATAGAGTAGAAAATACACGATGAAGAACCAAAATAAAAAGCATAACGCAAGAGTGAAGAGTTGCAACTAATTTTGAAAGTATAAATAAAATTTTTGTCGGCCTGCAATCAACCGGCATCTCTTAACAAAACATATCTAATGTAAAAAAAATGCAAGAATGAAAAATACAACTTGTTCAGTTTTTGTTATATTTACGAACCGAGATTAATCACACAGCGTATCTATTTTTGTGTTATTACATTTTAAAAACGACAGAGTCGATGCTGTTGGAGCAAGAATGATAAAGAAAATATTTGACAGTTTCTGTAAAAATAAATGTTATGGTAATAATAGTGTAATATGGGACTCTGTTCTCTGATGGATCACCATTGCAAGTCAGGCGATTTTGTTGTGAACAATGTTAGGTTTTAATTTTCATCTGTTTGCTTTTGAGAGTAATAACAAATTGAATGAGGTTTCTTTCAAAGTTATGACATTACATGGGCGTACTTTTAAGTATTCTGCAAGAAAACTCTTTCCGCTAACTGTACACCCTCCACTGGCTTGGGCCCTACTCCCGTTTAGGGGTACTTTCTGTTGCTGAATTCTTCTTCAGCCCGTGTCAGCAAGTCCTTCGATTTGTGTTTCACTTAATCCAGAGTTCGTTTTTGTCCACCTAATGCGTTCACTGCATCCACGAGCTCATTCCACTTTTTCATTTTCTTTCGGAAAGTAGCGGGGCTTTTTGACTTGCAAAGGGTGTTTATTGATGCTTTAAAACTCTAACAGTTTCCTTATTTCACTATCTGTAATTTTTTTTTCTTTGTCTTAACACCCGACATAATGGCACGAATACATGTAGCTACAAGTGTTTCAAGGGTCACTTGAACAAAGGAAAAGCGTTCCGTGCGCGATTGTCAGTTGTGTGATAGCATGTATGGAAACAGCTGCCAGGTAAAATTTAACAACATGAGGCGTGTCACTGTGTTTTGGGGCCACAAATACACGAGCGTTCCTACGCCCAACGCAACACTGCACTGGTGAAACTGAACGAGCAGGGGAGACTACGACGGACGTATGGACGCCGGAGTAAGTTATTTACGACAGCGTAACTTACAACTAGCCGGTGCAACTGGGCCCTGAGTAATATCAACTTTATTGGTGCGTTTTCATCATAACGTCGTTTGCCTGTGGCCAAAGCTGAGACGGCTCGTATATAGGCTATACCCACTGGCTGTCGCCCCCCCCCCCCGGAGTTTTCATACACCTGTGCTTCTGGCGACCCCTAGACCCCATTTTGTTCAACATTTGCTGCTGCGATTTTTCTGTAAGTTTTGGCGATTGGCAAGGGCAGGTGTACATGCTGGCAAGAGTACGCATGATCTACAATAGAGCTGATCTTCATATCGTAGTTCACAGGACCACTTCAGTCTATGCAGGCAAGGTCAGCTGAGCACAAGACTGCTACCGTCCTCTTGATTTAATTGACCATTTGTCCATTTTTTGGACAAAAACTTCAAAAATGTTCTCCAATACTGCGGGGCTATTTGCTTCTTAAATGCATGGGAACACTTTTTGGACCCCCAGACCTTAATTTGCGCGAGTAGTGGCGCTGCAATTTCAGCTCAGTGGCTTGTCAGCCAGCAGAACTTATGCCATCGTTCTTCGTCCGTCATCCATTAACAATTTACAGTTACGACCTCTTCACTCAGACCGTTGGTCATGCAGATTCACTTCAAACATGGTAATAATGTACTTTGGGTGTTTTCTACCAAGTATGTTCTAATGGTCACGCTCCAGTGATTTTGGATTTGTTATGGATTTTTTATTTGTTTGTGTGTGTGTGGGGGGGGGGGGGGGCTCTTAAGAATTATTTTCCTCAGAAGCTGCTCACCCAATTGCTTTGATATCACACAGGAACACGCACAGGGACCTCTGGATTGTACTTTGTTCAGCAGGTTGCGTTCTAATTTTTGCTATTTTTATGATTTTTATGTGTGTTTGCTGTTTTCGACCTCTTCTCTGAAACCGTCAGCCGGATTTACCTCCTCTCGAAAACCACTCACCCTACTTATCCGAATGATTTGCTCACGGCAGACATATACATGTAAACTGAATGTGAATCCAAGACAGACAACGAGCGTGTATGTTTCGACATTTCGTTCACAGTCGTGTAGAAAAAAAATGCCAGACCATCGTTCTTGACCCGTTCGTATGCCGTGGCAGAGAGAACAATGAAGTTTTGATGGAGGCAGATACACTTTCCAACTGTGAGAAACTGATCAAAATAAGTGAAGATGGCAGTGGCTAAAAGAGCAGGGCTCACAAGGCAGAGAGTATCGTTTATGGTGCGAGCAAGTGGAAGTAGCTGGGGTCTGTTTTGATGTCATATGCCGAAAGGCAATCGTGTATGCGGGAATGGAATGGAAGTCTTGTGTATTCACACAGACAAAATAGCCATCACAGAGAGAGGATGAAGGTCAGATGGTAAAACACAGCTCTACCAGCTGCGGAATTTACAATAGGACATTCTTCAGTTGCTGACCGTGTCACATAAACTGAGCCTTTTAGTGAAATGATGAGTGGGCAAGTTCGGATGTCTTGACGCAATGTGTAATGATGAATCACAATTCCAAGACAGGGGCTCGGGTTCATGTTTGGCGTGGAAGTTTTCTTTTCTTTTCTTTCTTTTTTTTTTTTTTTTTATTTATTTTGATGAGATGCCCTGCCTGTATTTGGCTAAGATTGAGACAGCTCTGCCGGTTGGTGGGCTGCCAACCCCGCCACAGTTTATGAATTACTGTGCGGGTTGGCTGCAAAAATCATAAATCAGATACAATCTCCAAGTGGATGTGAAAGAAAAAGAGCAAAACCTGCTACATTTCATGAATATACTAGTTTAAGAGTTTCTCACATAAATGATGAATACATCACACTCATTATATGCATGATATAATTATGTATTTGTCCCAGATACCAAAGTAAATCATGAAATAATTGATATGTGCCAAAGTCAAATTTTTACAAGTGTGTCTATGGCTCATGTGCGGATGGATATATGTATATATATATATATATATATATATATATATATATATATATATATATATATATATATATATATATATGTATATATATATATATATGTGTGTGTGTGTGTGTGTGTGTGTGTGTGTGAGTGTGTGTGTGTGTGTGTGTGTGTGTGTGTGTGTGTGTGTGTATCCGCACAGACAAGCTTGACATATATCAATCATGGCGTAATGTGATAAAAATCATAACAAATCAGCGGCATCACAGCTCCCCATGCGTGAATATTTGAGCAATACAGTTTCACCAATATCTTTCCCCTACCAGCAGGCTATTGTTCTCATTGTACGCTGGGATCATTTCGAATGACTTAACTGGACTTGGGGGTCAAAGTTATGACATGAAAAATAACCCCCCGGAGGGAGCATATTTTGGGGTAAAGAAAAGTCGCAATTTCTACATCTATAAAAGTTTTCATTTTTGAGGACTGAACGATCATGCATGGTGACGGCAAAATAAGAACACACAGTACCGTGGCCATTGAATTCAAATGACAATAATATTGTTAACATAAATTAGTATTTCAGAATCGTAAGCTTAACCTCTTTCAGTGCCAAGTTTTGTACTAGTCTACGGATTTTCTCGGCGTGCATTGGGCTCAATGGGCCCAATACGCCCCGAGAAAAGTTGTTGATCTTGGGTATTCTCTCTGAAACTATACATGCTATAGGCATCCTGATATTTGAATGAAAGAGCTTTTTACGAGGAATACAAATCTGGGATCCTAATGAGAATTCAGACGAGTCTGACTTTTAATGTAGATTGACTTGAGACATGCCTGGCACTGAAACAGTTAAACAGGAAGGGCAATTGTAACGAATAATACAGCAATGTATTATCTGCAATAAGACCACATTTTCAAGTTCGTTTTTTTTTCCCGAACACCTTAACACCGCCTGGTGCAAGTGTTATATTCT
Organism: Hermodice carunculata; assembly: GCA_964020975.1. Taxonomy (NCBI): domain Eukaryota; kingdom Metazoa; phylum Annelida; class Polychaeta; order Eunicida; family Amphinomidae; genus Hermodice; species Hermodice carunculata. The sequence goes on along the minus strand of OZ026618.1, from coordinate 88,025,162 downwards.
AGTTGGGGAAAAAGGTTATACATCATTTCAAGTTTTGCTTCAATTAATGAATTAATTAATTAATTAATTAATTAATTAATTAATTAATTAATTTATTTATTTATTTATTTATTATTTACTATTCAACGGGGGGGTGCACAAGGAGAAACATGCAGTTTTAATATTGGTTTTTTCAATCTGAGCTCATTATAAACAACACAACTAAACATTCCTCTTTTCTCAGAGGTTAACGACCAGTGTAAAAAGCGCAGAAATCGTGCCACTTTTTTATGTACACAAAATGCGTCTGTGTCTGAAAATCCGTAACAAAACACGGTATCAGTATCACTGAGGAAAACATCTGCGTCATGTCAACTGCAGCTGGATTCCCAGAGTTAGCAAACGACAATAGGAGTAACCTATGTAGAACCCGTGGATACATGACTGTGTCAATTCCCTGTGTAGAAAAGGGGAACAGTGCTTCACACAGAACAGGATACAATGATGGCACAGGGTGAAACCGAAAATATGAAACCATTTTCATAAAACAGTATTACATTTCATTGCACTGCTATGAGCTTTAGCACCAAGGTTTCTTAAAAAAAAAAAAAAAAAAAAAAGTACACGTTTCCTCTCGAAAGCAGTATCGTCTCGCCTTAATTTATTCATGAACAACAAAAATCAGAGCAGACATGGGCGAAACATAGAGATTGCCAAATTGTGTATATAAGAGTGTAGCATCAGGCATATACTGAGACACAAACTGGAGAGTGGATGGTTTAAAACATTAACAGAATCCATCGTCCGTGACTTGAATGGTTATAACATGTCTAGCATATATTCTTTTTGACTGTTTAAGTCATGACCTGGTGCATGTATTTTCCTCACAATTGGATGACAGCTTTAACGGTTATAATTTTTAATAGGGAATACAAAAGTATGAACGTGTGTAGGCACAAGAACCAAGATTAATGCGTAATATTTATTTGGACAACATTTTAGACTTGCTCAAGCCTCGCTGGACTGTCTTTCATTGCAAAATTGAACTTTAAGTGAAACTCGTCACACCTGTTGTAGCCTTATACTGATTTAACACAGGTAGACCCCTGAAGGTAAACCTAGCTAATTGGCTTGGAACGTGCGTATAATCAGATAACACATTAGCGCCAGGCGGTATGCATTGTGCTTTTTATCATACAATGAACCATTCTTTTTAGGAATGGGGATTTGGTCGAGTGGATATGTGCGTTTCCCATTCCAGCTACGCGACTGGTGCCAAAGGCTGCAGGTTCGAGTCCCGCTCGTTCCGAACTTGAAATATACAGACAAGTGAGCGGTCATAGCACAGCCCTCTTCAGAAGCTGTTAATTAGAGCTCTTACAAAATCTCGACAAGTCAGTCGACCGACGACTGCAGTGTCACATTTGAAGGAGCCATAATTATTTCGAGAGAATGAAATGACATAATGCTGACCCATTATCGCTGGTGCATTTGGGCTTTGTGGGTCTGATCTGGTGTTACCTAACATCTTTGTCACAAAGTGAACACTGACACGAAAGTTTTTCTCCCATTTTGTTTATTTCAGGAAATAAGGTGGTACAGATTTTTGAGAACACATTGAAGGACCGCATTGTTTAATAATCCTAATCTTCCTCACTGGAAGAAAACATGCGGTCCATTTTTTCAACCATTTTGCTCAGTAGCGTGTTCATCAGCTTTTCATTTTTTCTGTGGAGGGATCGCTTGCGCTTGCAGGAAGGACGAGGTGGTGTTTTGTCGCCATCGTTGTCTCCTGCTCCTTCATCGTCCGGCCTGGGGCTGTGACTTTCACGGTCTGCCTCCCCGTCTCTCCCTGGCTGTGTCATTGCATCCCGCAGCTGGTCCCGCCTGTCGGTGGCTGGCGAGGGTTGGTGTCGTTGTGCCCTGTCCAAGACCTGGGACAGCAAGGTTCTGAAATTATACACATATACATCTAAGATGGATGGATGGATAAATAGATACACGGATTAATATCTGGACGGCCGGCCGGACGGAACGATGGATACTCTATATGGATGGATGTATTGCTGAATGAATGCATATACCGATGGATAGATAGATAGATAGATAGATAAATAGATAGATAGATAGATAGATAGATAGATAGATAGATAGATAGATAGATAGATAGATAGATAGATAGATTAAATGAATGAATGAATGAAAGGCCATGAATGGGTGGGCGGGTGGGAGGACGAGCGGAAGCACGGAGGTATGGATAGGCTTATTGGCAGACAAGTGATACTTATTGAAGAGTGACTACGAAAATTGATGGATGGATCAACTGACGGACAGGGAGATAGATAAGATTTAGTGCTAATTTTATAATGCTGAAATAGCCTCTCTTATCAAAATGTAATTTTTGTTTTTGTAATTTGGCTCTCTTTTCAGATATGCTATGAGAAGTGAACTTGATAAATCCTATTTACGGAAAAGCAAGGGGCAATTTTTGGAAGTCAGAATTTTGGAACATGGTTGTATCGGACATGAAATCCCTTTAATAATTCTGTTGCAAATATCAACTGCCTATGTGTTGGACAATCAGCGACACAAAATGACAATGTTTTAAACGTGATAAAAAAAAAAAACATGTAAGAATCAGTTACCTGATTTCTTTATCGTGCACCTCATTCTGCTTTTTCTTTAATTTGGAGACCCTGTCCCTCACTCTTCCCTGCAGGCTTGTCAGGGAAGCATTTTCGTAATATTGCCTCACGCGATCGGGCAAGTCCGGCCCTTTACTCCGCACTACCTCCACAACCCTTTTCCAGTCAGCCCCATGATCCATGTGGGCTTTCAGTATAGCTTTTGTCTCTTGTGGACCATGAGGCAAGGAAACGTGCTTTGCTGAAATAATGTAAGCAAATTTATATCAAACGCAAGAATTAAGTATACTCAACGACAGAAGAACGCAACTTGTTTGTTGTTTTTAGATTCAAATGAGCTAACACGTTAAAACATATCCTTTTCTTTAATAATACATGTTCTCTTTTCAGATTACCATAGAGTTTTAAAACTTGTACTGGCTGAACCCGCTTCGAAGAAAGCAAGGGTTAAATCTAGATTATTATTATTATTATTATTATTATTATTATTATTATTATTATTATTATTATTATTATTATTATTATTATTATTATTATTATTATTATTATTATCATTATCATTATCATTATCATTATTATTATTATTATTATTATTATTCAGTCAAATGTGGAATAAATGTGTGAAACTGTACAGTTAGTAAATCATACATTTCTAAGTTTGTTGCGTTTCATCTCTTGTTGAGTCCAATGCCCATCTTTGAAGCAATGAAACAGCAATTACAACGAAAAGTAGTTTTATGTGCCTTGTATACTTCTGAATGTGTTTCATAATATGTCACGTGATTTTTATCCATTGAATCACACGTTCATAGAGACGTTCGATTTGCCTTCCATATTTAGCTGCGTGTAACAGATAAAATGCCGGTAAGTGAATTTATGACTATATCAGAAATACAAGTATGCACAGTATGTTTTCTTTTTCCAAATAAATACAAAATTAGAAAAAAAAAATCCAATCAAATGAGAGGCAGTAACACATCTCGTTTCATAATTTGGAAATATTTACGTAGCATAACACTTTATCACTATTAGTCTTCATTACTTCTTCAAAAAATACATACGTAGAAACGTTTGAAATATACATACGTAGAAATGTTTGGAATGGCCGTTCACGGATATGCATTTCTTAACAAGTTCAGAATACGCAGCTTACGAGTACGCAACGTGTGTTTGCAACGTGGACGGCAATTATGTCAATTGGTTTGAGCTTAACTGAGGTTGGTGTTTCAAATACCTGCAGTTAAAAAATTAAAAAAAAAAATGACCGAAACATCTCACAAACCAGTCACACTTGAGCGTCAAGATTGAAAACAGAATCTTAATCTACTCACCGTGATAAAAAAATTAAATGAATCAAATATTAACTGACCTCTCAAGGTTGCTGCTTCAGCCATTGTTGTAGAGCGAAATGGGGAAATAAATGCAGGTTACAGTGATCAGTTGTAAGGTGTTACAGAGAGTAGCGCGTGAGTACAGTGTGTGTCTGTCTTTGTCGTTGACAGGGTTTACGCAAACAGTGTTCTCTACTGCTGTAATATTCATTTTCACAAAGATTTATTTTCATGCTGTGATAAAATTTCATAGAATGAACTAATTCTTGGTTTACAGGGGAAAATCAAATGATGGGTATGTAATTTGCCGCCCAAATTTACTTGCAAGGAGTCAGACACAATTATAGCAATCACATTTTTTTTTTCAGAACTTTGGTCGACGCCAATCCAAGAAGATTTTTTTCATGTTACTGACTGTCGCTTGCAAACTATATTTGACATGTCAACGACACCGGGCTCATGCTAAGCTTCTGTATGAGTTACCGCTTCTTTGTCAAGTATATACCATATATTCACGGATGCAACGTGAAAAGAGATGGCAACTGTATTTTTATGTTTCATTGTTAATGTACAGTTATCATGAATATCATTCCTCGCTGTACTGCAGGCTGCTGTTAGACAGAACCAATGTATGGGATGGAAGGGACTTATATTCCGTCACAAGGGAGAACTAACATCTGTTTTACTATCTAACAGGAGAGACATCGGAAACGTTTGAACATATGCTTCGTACTATAGAAATGGACATCCCCTCAACTGTGTGCAAACAATTAGACAAAAGAAACAAACTGATGTTAACCCTTGAGTGGCTTAAGAGGTACCCGACATACATGATTTTATCTACTTGTTTCGGTATATCGCAGACCAGTGTATCTAGGTTGATAAACCGTATGAAACACACCATGTGGACACATTTCGCACCCACCATAGTATGGCCCACAAGGCAGGAATGGCTGCAGATGAGAGGGGGGTGGCCACAAATACCAGACGCGGTAGGTGCCATAGACGGCACATCACATGAGATTTACAGACCATTATCTCAACCACAGATTGATTTTTATAACGGAAACCGAAAATTCCATTGCATCCATACAATGGTCATTGTAGATAACAATAAGCAAATTAGGTACATTAGATCAGGTTTTTTGGGCCACCAAAATGATTCTCAATGCTTTGCTCTTTTACCTCAGATAGGTCCAAATTTAGCTTTAGACTTTCCAGATGAGGTAGTTTTACTCGCCGACAAAGGATTTCCTAACAGATACCATCTAGTTACACCCTATCGTGCGGCACAGATTCTTCGACAGCCCCACTTTATGCGCCAAGCTAGTCGCCTGTATAACCGTACTATGAACGGTCTCCGCATCTATGTTGAGCACATGAAGAATTATATCAAAATGTACCGCGTGATAGGGGGACTACATGTTCATAGACATTGCAGGGCGGATGTTGCAAGGATCGTCGAATTGTGCGCTGGACTTGCACAGCGGAGGCTCGACATGTTTTACAATGGTTAATCTTATATAGGTATAGTTAGACATTATTTATTTAAAGGTATTATATTTTTTCTTTTTACTGAATACATTTTTGCATAAACATTCGACGACGTACTGTCGTCAGTGTTGAAAAAATGTGGATGTCGCATTACCGATTTATCCCACCGATATAAGCGTCATCTCGAGTACCTTGTTATATTTGTGATTAAGTTCGTTGATTTCAATAAAGGGAAATGGTATCCTTTTTGACATGTATACATTCCCATTTTTTTTTCGTGACAAACGAAGTGAATACCTGCACCGGTAATACAAAAATCCTAATCATGCAGTTATGTTGATTTATTTTCATAGAACATCTAATAATGTCGGATCACACATTTGATATGACTTTTTTCTACTGCTATCTACCTTTGGACTGGGATTTACATACTATACTGTCAGAAAATAAAAAAATAAACACTGGTATTTGCTTAACATGGTATTCCTGTTTACTTTTTATTTTCTGACAGTGTATATAAGTCCCTGCTTTGAATAACTGACCACGCACACTGTTGCCATAAAAGACTTCACGGATCATGTACAGCGGCGACTTTCGAGGTCGGGTAACCTGATTGACTTCAGTCGTCGACTGGCTATGGCTGGTCGTCATTTCCCTGTGGTCAATCAGGCTACGGGACCTCGGCAGTCGACGCTGTTAACGCTGTACATGATCCATGAAGACTTTTATGACAACGGTGCACGTGGTCAGTTGTTCAAAATCTGTCAAGATTGCCGGCCTGTGTCTGTGGTTATGTTTAAGGAAAACCTTATTATCTTCATAGACATTTCATTTTCATAGGTCCGGGATTTAGGCTACCTTAATATCTGTCTCCCATACTCGATTGAAAGTCGTGTATGCAAGGACGTCGTTGCGCTTGTGCGACCTGTCATGTTTTGCATCACTCGCCATACGGCATGTTTTCTTGCCATGAAATCGTTCGGGAATTATCACTTCATATGAAACAAATAGATAGTGTCCTATATACCATTTATACGCAAACACATCCATAATCTAACACATTTGATATCGATGTATTTTCATGGCACATGTATATATATACTGACGGTACAATTAACAAATTCTCCCTTCATTTGCATAAAGGTTCTACCTGCATTGATCGATCGACTGACTTGTCGAGATTTTGTAAGAGCTCTAATTGAGGTACTGTGTAATGAAGGACTAATTGCAGGGGACCACGCAAGGCGTCCATGATATTGACAGCCGAATGAAGAGACGCTCAGCTTTGTCTTGCTTGAGTGGTCGGTGACTAAAATAATCACGCTTACAACGCACAAGGCCCTCTTTTCTATTGTTTTGGGTAGCAGCAAAATGTTTTAATGTTGGAGACACAGTCCGTTTTAACTGCATGCTCATTGGCTGTCAAAAGTAATGCCCCTAGCTAGACAATGGAAAACCACTGAAGCGAACACATAAATATCCTGAAAAAAAGACCGGTGAAATGTAGGCTATGAAGGCCAAGGTGAACAGGGAAGGTCAGTTCAGCCTGTGCCTGTAGACTTCGGGTCACCTGGGCATTGGTAAAGGAAACATATCATGATTTGAAGCGTAAATTCATATACACACAAATGGACAAAAAAAATAAATAAAATAAAATAAAATAAAGCACTATAATAATAACAATGTCATGAGCAGTTTTATTAAAGGAAATGTATAACCATGCACGTATATATACGCCCCATTTATTACTATTTTGTGTGTTTTGGGGTACTGCTTGTCGGAATTTTTCGTCTAATTCTGATTCACTCACTGTCATTTCAAAACGGGATTTTTTACTCATTAGCTGTATCGTGGAGTATGCTGTTTCACTCACCCGGTCCGGCTTTTCAATACGAGTTAGTGTACACGTTGGTGGTATCATGGACGGCTCTGTTAAGTCCCTTTTTTCTACTGACTCAACGTGAAATAATAATTACTGAGTTAACAGGTCTTGCAGGTCTTCTGGAATAACTGAATCCAGGGGAAATATATTTCCCTCACCCAAATGAGAAACGTCCGACATGACAAGTGTTTCTTTCAGTCGAATGACAAAATTCTCACGCGTGGGGGCTGTGGTTAAATTTAGAGTGGCCAGCATTTGGAGCAGGGAATTAAGACATGCATGTGGATCACTTGTTTACATTTAGGTGCGTGCATGGGCGATGCGATCTTTAACACCTATTCAAACTGAGCAGTCACGGTTGCGTTGTAAGCTGGTTATAAGACAAGTTGAGACGTCAAACCATTTTAATGTCAGCTACGGGTTCCGCCCTTCGCTGACATTAAAATGTTTTAACGTCCCACCTTGCCTTATAACCTACACATACATCAAAGACCACTTTTCATTCAGCTTTGTCACAATGGAAATGGCATAAGAACTGACTAGGACTCAACAGCTGTTACTGTTGAAACTGGCACGGCGGTAGTGTCGACCAGATAAAAAATATGACAGTAGGGCGTACTTAATAACACTATACTGTGTAGTTGGCATAATATTGTACAGTTAGCTTTGTCAAGGGAAAATATATCGCACTTCTGGGTGGGACCGCGGGATGGGAATATAGGGACATTCACCGGGGACTTGTGCAAGGCCCTACTTACAACATTTCTGTTACAATATTATTTAAAGTATGTACGGTAATACCGCGATCTCTCACCGCAATAAAAATAACAGCCAGTTGTAGTAATAAAATACGTTTGATTAATATAGACACTGTACTCAACACCACAGTTGTTTGCGATGCTGGTCGCTGCAAGTCAAGTCCCTTCAAGTAAAATGAGTGAATACTTGGAAAGTGCCCAGCGTGGAATTTATTTATGGCTTCAAAGCTCAAGATTAAAAAGTCAATACACCACAGGATTAAACAAATGTAGGTCCAACCTTCACCTCTGTTTCCTGGTAGAAAGTAATAAACTAGAAAAATTTGATTTGCTTCTCAACAAATCAGTCTGTGTGCCTAGAACACTTTTAAAAACAGGGTTCAGAGAACTGATTACCCTCGGCGCCCACATCCCCCCTCCCCCCATTCCTGCATTTTTTAGACTTCACAGTAGAACACTTTACATAAAATTTTCGTGTTGTTGACTCTGAAATGAGAGAGCAATTTTGGATGAATTCTTGGGTTCAGTTCTGGTGACAGAGAGCACTGTGCTACGCGCCATTCAGACGGCCCTGAAAGAAATACTTTAAAGAATTATTTTTAAAAAGTTTAAAAATAACAATAGGAAGCAGATTTTTAAAAGGAATGTGGTGCACTATAATGTGCATCTTTGTTAAAAAATTGGTGAAGCTTTGATGGATCCTTACTGAGGTATTATGGTAACGTCGTCCCCTTGTGCACCACTCAGACGGCCTTGGAATGCATAATTAAGAATCTCAAAAAATTATAAATACAAAGAAGTGGCTGGTTTTACAGACGAATCTGGTCCATTATGAGATGTATCTCTGACAAAAATTTGGGAAAACTGTGGGCAATATTTTTTCAGATATCGCAGTAACGTCGTCAGGGTTGACGCCACTCAGACGGCCTTCAGATTAATACATAAAAACTTTAAATATGTTCAAAGGGAGCTGATTTTAAGAAAGGAATCTGGTCCGTCATAAGAAGCATCTCTGACAAAAATTTGGTAAAGCTGTGGGCAATATTTTGGGAGATATCGTGGTAACGTCGTCACGGTTGACGCCACTAAGACGGCCTTCAAATAAATACATCATAAGTTTCATAAAAAAGTTTATGAATAATCAGAGGAAGCTGGTTTTCAAAAAGAACCTGGTTCACCATAAGGTTCTTCTGTGACACAAATTTGGTATGGCTACGATGGAAATTTCTTGAGATATAGTGTTACCGTCGAGAAGACGGACTCACGGACGGATCATGCAGAGGACGACAATACCCTCCACACATTTTTGTGCCGAGGTTAATAATTCAAAACCTCCAATGCTCCCGCCTCACGCACTCCCGCTTCATATAAAATGTATCCTTTTTTTTTTTTTTTTTTTTTCTTTTTTGTTTGTTTGTTTGTTTGTTGGTTTTTTGTAAAATTAAGAAAAGTAGCATGATTCCATTGGTGGTTGTAAAGTGTACTGTTTTGCTGTGCTGCTGTAGTATATACGCGCGGAATATGTGTATGGTGGTGTCTAAAATGGTTCAAAATGTAGGAAAAGAAGTAAATTTCAAAATTTTTGATTGAGGAGCATACCCTCAGACCCCCTTAGCTATGCTTCACTCTTTTGGGGCTCAACCTCCCGCTTTTCAGGACCTGCGGGAAGGAGATCTCCCACTTTTAACATAGGCTAGCTCAGAGGCTCTGAAAATTGCCTATTCAATTTCTATTTAAGTCCTGCAACACCAGTTATTTCGTGCAGCTAGAGCAAAAACTTATTAATTGAAGTTGGAATGGCACCTCAATCTATTATGGTTTTGAAGCTATTCAAGACTTATTTTATGTATTTCCAGCATTTGAATAAATGAAACTGCTGCAACTTTGATCCATATTTCATTGGATACAGTTATCCCACAAATCTATAAATTGAAGTTTGAATGACACCTCAGTCTTTAATAGTTTTGAAGTTATTCTAGATTTAAATTGTGCCTATTTGCATCAATTAAAGCGCTATAACTTTGGTTTATGTTTCATTTGATGCAGCTATGTCACAAACCACCAATTGAAATAGGGGAGGCCCTCTATCTGTAATAGTTTTGGAAGTTATTCCAGATTTATTTTTGGTGTCTGTACCAAATATGGCATAAATTAGAAAGCGACAACTGTAATTCATGTTTCATTGGATGCGGCTATGTCACACACCTATAATTTGAAGTTGGAAGGACGCCTCTATCTATGAGAGTTTGGACGACGTTATTCAAGAAATCCATCTTGTAGATTCACCTAATTTGCATAAATAAAAATGCTACAACTTTGGTTCATGGTTCATTGAATGCAGCTATGTCGCAACCTACCAACTGAAGTATGAATGGCACCTATATGTGTAATAGTCGCATCTTTAATAGGTTTGAAAATATGGAGCTTTTAAATTTTCAGTTGCCCCTAAGTTGTACAATTTTTAATGTCATGATTGTTTCAAACAATATGCCCAACTTCACTACCAGGTCTATCACCGTGCAAAGTTTGGTACTTTTCAGAACAATAGCATCCCAGAAAAGCTGATCACATAATTTGACACGTAAATAAATAAAGAATAAAATATTGGAGGAAAAACAAGAAGTCTGTGTTCACGCACAGACTTACATATCTTATTAAGGTGAACTGATGAAGTAGATTCATTGCTATGTTACCTGAAAGAGGCCAATACATGGATTTTTATTCAATATTAAACCTGACACTTTCTCTCTGTTCCAAACTTGTGTGTTTTTTCTTTCTGTTTGTCTGTCTGTCTGTCTCTCTCTGTCTCTGTCTGTCTGTCTGTCTGTCTGTCTGTTTCTCTCTCTCTCTCTCTCTCTCTCTCTCTCTCTCACTCTATCACACACACACACACACACACACATTGAGGGACATACTAAACAGAGGTAGAAGGATCACGACTTAAAGGACTGCCCTCTACGCGTGATACATAACTTTCGTATACGGATACTAGCCTGGTCTAGAGCTGTCTTATTCCAATGTGATACATAGCTTTTTATGTCGATACTGCATTATTTTTCCTTACAGATTAGCGATGTCGGAATAACGCTCGTTTTTATGTTATATCTGTCTGATAAATTGGGACAATTTTGGGAACATGCTGGATTTTGCTGGGTAAAAAATCTTGTTTTGTGTGTTGCGTTTTGCTGGGCAAGCTGGATACTGCTGGCTACATATAGCAAGCTTTTGCTGGATATGCAGAGTAACGTCGGGATAACTATAGGTTTTTGCTGGGAAACAGCTTTTTGTTTTTTTGTGTGTCAGGTTTTCAATGGGTAATGGGAAATTTGTCCCATAAGCATGTATGTTTTTTTGCTGGATGTACAGGGTCACGCTGGTATTTGCCAGAAAAAATAGGTAAATTATTTGTTCCTGGGCAAAGAGACAACAGTCTCCTTTTTTGCAGAAAAATGATGGAATCTCAACAATTAATGAAATTTAATGCCGGAGAATATTGTGCATCTGGGCTACGATGCTTTACATTCCTTCCCATCATGCTTTAATTTTTAAATTTTAAAACAACCATATTGCACAATAGTGTGTGATCAAGTTTATTTAAAACAACTCAGAAGAATATAGATTTATGGCAGACATTCAGGACAAACCTAGCCAAAGTATTGTTGGTAATCATAGAAGTAAGTTTGTTGATTATATTATTGTGTACACATACATTATCACGTGTTGGCTATTATGTATATTTTCACTTTTGCGGTACAAAAACAGCAGACTGGGGATAGCGGAAAAAAGGACTATGAATTGTCTTTCAGAGTGTTTGCTGGAACCTGACATTCGCAAGATATGGCTTAATCCAGTTATGATCCGGACACTATTTTCCAGAGAATCGGGCAAGAGACCGACAAAGTACAGAAAAACCGACTATCTTTTACCCACTGACATCGCGACATAGAGGACCTAAGACCAACCAGTAGAACACAATACGAACTAGCGAGAGCTTGAAATTGGGGTTTAGTAAGGGCTTGATCCAGCTTAGTTCAATGTAAAGCATGATTTATATGTTGACATGGGCAAATTTTAAATTTTCCTTATTCCAATGGAAGGCTTTAATCTATCTTTATGACTTGTAAAAACCCTTATGCTCTGTATTGCTTGCACTGTTTTGTGAAACAGTTCACACGAGTATTGCCTGCAACCGAAATGCGAAAAATGATCATTCTTGGTGTACACTGGACAAAACAATCATAAATGACTGAATGGTATGGCCTGGTTTAATTGTCTCCTTCTGTTCCGTCCCATCATCTCACACAAGTGATGTAAGACTCACAAGAAGTTAAAAGCAATTAAAATGTATAGAAATAGAAAATGTACACCCACATACTGTTAAATAGCTCAGGGGAAGTATTTGTTGTATACCACATGCCCCTCGTGTATGCAACAGTTGGCGCAATAAGATTGTTTACATCATCAACATTTAACAAAAACTACATAGCTGCAGGCAAATCAATTTGCAGCCGTTTGCGACAATCTGCAGCAATGGGCAATCCTATTAAATTTGATGCAGATTACCATGGCGAATTGCATTCTCGTCGTAGTTTGCAGATCGCCTACAAATGATGCATTTTGCCGCATTAAGTGGTAATTACCACGGTATTATGCTGTTTAAATTTAAATGTCGGAAAATGAAAATTTATTTTAGAATATGGGAATGGGAGACCTTCAAACACCCTCATAATACAGCTGCTACGATGTAAAATTGATTTAAGAGTTCCTTCCCACGTCTTCAGGGAAAATTATCAAAGTTTGGAAACTGATGTGTAGCATTTTCCCAAAGAGGTGACATTTGAACGAAAGATATAGAATGTGAAAAGATTCACCCAGAGTCAGTCGCGCTTTCGCGAAAAAAAGAACCGTCCCGAATACTTTTCCACGTGTGACATTTCGGCATCGGAAGCCATACCATTCTTGTGTCCCGGTCTTTCCTTGGTACAAAGCACATGCGTTGCCCATATTTACAGTCTCTTGTATCGGCCAACAACTTGTTTTCAGCCATCCATTTTATGAGTTCACCTTGCTTATTAATTAGCAGAACAAGTTGCATGTAACCCATAGCGATATCCACATCGAGACACTTCCAGAAGTTCCACACGCGTGTCGTGTAAAGTGGGCCACACAATTGAAGTTTATGCACAAATCAACCGCAGCACTCCTCACAGATGTACATGACATTCCTCAGTGTCGTGCAGATAAAGTTCCTACCACTCTGGAAATGTATAAATCAAAGGTATTGAACAAAGGATGTGCGCATCTTCCCAGCAAAAAGGATTCAATGAGAACAACAATTTGATATAATATCTTTGCGGGAAACCTATGGACACAACATTTTCCTAGTATGACTTTGAGGAAACACAAGCACGTGATTTTGGTGCTTTATATCTCTAAATCAACAAAAGAGGGCATGATACATACAAGGTATATCTGCAAAAGATGAAACACATCACTTTTTTTTTGGGGGGGGGGGAGGGCAGTTTCGCGCATTTCAGCTTAGTGTATTATCTATCTAGGGGAGTTAGGGAGACACAAACACGCAATTTGATGCAGTTGTTTCCAGGTGAGAAAAAAAAAAAACACATGACAGTAGTAAAATTCAGTTTTGCAGGACATATTTCCTGGTTTGGCAACCTTTAAACGGCAACATTTGTGTGTTGGAGATACAACTTTCATTCCGAGATTTGAGCAATACGCAGTATGCATATTAATTTCCTACCACAAAGGACGAGTTTGACGTTTGGCGATCACGGGGGACATGTGGGTCGCATCACTGTTACAGACAGGCCATGCGCTCATTTCTCATAAAATTAGCATTTTTTGAGAAATTAAGTTCACAAATGCTAAACTGGTATTCTTCGTGTACTTCCCAAGCCATATACAAGAAAAGCTTCCATCTGCCTTTAATAAGTATTCTATATTTCCAAAATATTAGAAATACCCCGCTGGTCCCCACAGGTACCGACCCGTATCTCGCCATATCTAACTGTGCGAGACTTGGCAATCAGGTGTGCAGTTGGACGGTAAATTAATATGCATGTCTCCTATTGGATTTAAGTAAAGTATTCGTGTAGAGATACACTTTGCAAGCACATCATACTGGTGTAACATCTTTTACCACAGGCAGAAGCACATCAGATTGGTGTAATGTATCTCAAGGGCAGTCAACAGAACACCAGTCTCTTTGGGGTGACACAAATACATCAGTTTGGCATCTCTTTGAAAAGGAACAAACATGTTTAACTGGTTGCTTTATTATTGCTCTTGGAAGGATACATGTGCAACATGTTGGTGGGATATGTCATGTGTGAAACCCGAGCACATTAGGCTGGTTGAATATTCCTCTCTGGAAGACACAAAAAAATCAGATTCTTCTTATGTAATAATGAGGGATACAAAAGCATATGCAATTGGTATTTTATGTCTTATTTTAGGCCATACAAACAAATCAGTGAAGTTTGCTAGCTCCCCAGACACAAGAACTTACAAATGATGTCATATGTCTCCTGGTGTTGAGGTAAAACGACATTCAGTGCTGTAATATATCTCTCGTAAACATATATAGACGACTGATACGATTTCTCTTTGTATTTTCAGCTCAGACACTTTTGGAAATGTAATAATTATTGTTGTCTTGCTTGCCCCTTTGACAATTTTTCCGATGTTTTTCTTCCTGTGTTTTTAAACCATCCTAATTAAATACGTATGTATATCTCTTGCAGCGTATATGCCGACCAATAGATATTTAAGTACAAACAAAATTTACTCTGACGTTGGAACTTATCAACATATCGAGTCTACCAGAAACGTTGAAAATCTGATGTTAATCGCTGCCCAGATAATGATAACTGGTAGGGTAACTGTTGCATGGTTTGGAAGCTCGATGGTTTCCCACTGATGATTTATGAATTCATTTGCTGTGGAAGTCTTGAATTTTCAAAATGTTAAATCGAACGTGATAATATGGTCATCAGTCAAACAATTAAACATAGACCGTGACTTGATGGGCCATGGGGCATAGAATGAAAGGGTTGTAATTTTATAAGGTTCAGAATGACACAGAAGTGCTTCCACTGCTTACCTTGTATGTAAAGTAACTTTGCTGGATCCCATTTATTTTACCGTCCGAAATGCCACTTGACATGTAATTATTCTGACATATTTTGAACGTAGCTTTATCCAATATCGTTTCACATAATCAATAGCAACTTGGGAAATGGATTTGTTTGATCTACCTGGGGAAGTCGTACTGAAGTGCATACCTTTCCCTCGTTTCAAAGCCCTCCACAACGTGACAGTCAAGCTGTACTGGGGACAGCACTCCTTGTCAGCACTGCAAAGTTCTGTAAAGCTATGTTGTGCGGCCTTGATAAATTCGAGGAACATACATGCTGAATGAAATACATAAAGATACACTTGAAAACAACATGTCTTTTCTTATGTGCCTGTTTCGTTGTTTTTTTTTTTTTTTTCATGGCTTATGTTATACTGATTCTTAAAAATTCTCTATTTATATATTTCTGCACACAGTTGAACATTTTTAAAATGACATTTATATTGCAAGGAATTCTATCGTATTTATTGTAACATTTGTTTGATAGAATGCGTGTTTTGTGCTGAACAGTCCCTGTCTGAAAGGACATCATCTTTTTTCTGCACTCCTTACTCTCTTCCTTCTCGCTTGGTTCCTATCTGTATCGTTCCTTCTAGCACTCTTACAACTCCCTTTAGTTCCTCTTCATTTCTTCTGTTCCACTCCCTCCGTTTTCTTTCTTTCTTTCTTTCTTTCTTTCTTTCTTTCTTTCTTTCTTTCTTTCTTTCTTTTTTTCTTTGTTTCTCTTTTTTCGTCATTCATCCCATCTTCCTCTCATCCTGTATAGTAGGCTGTATAGTTAGCTTTATATTGTCATCTGCGTGAGCACATGAAAATGTTTCTTTGATTTTTATAGATATTTTACGGAAATAAGAACAAAGAATCATTTTCCTATTCACATGCAAATAATAGCCGTGTTTTGTTTGACTACAGGCATGGTATATTGTCATTTGCGAGAGAGTCATACTTCTGAAGTCGTCGCGTACACGCATTACAGGCTGGCACATGGAACCTTTCGTAAAGAATATATTCCATAATAGTTGTAAGGTTATTTTTAGCGAATGTGCAACGTTGCCATAAAAATATTCTTGTGCTATATATTGACACCACCAAGCATTTATAATCAATGTGAAGTTCAGTGCAGCAACAACTAATAATAAAAATCGTTACAATGATAAGGGAAAAAAGACATCATATGTCTAAAACTTTGTATTTGTGAGGGGAAACACGTTTCATAATTTTTGCTGTTGAGACGTATGTTTTTAATGTTCGAAGCAGAAAATAAAACTTTCTGCCTAATGCCTTGTCCAAGTAGCTTTTTTTGTCGGGCAGTGTTTCTTACTACACGATTCAACATATGTGTCACGTGCAAAACCTTTAAACGAAAGTGGAAAAACACAAATTTTACAGAACACAAAGTCATAATAATATTCTGTGGCACTCCGCTTCTTTGCCGTGGTCCTGACTATCTCGTCAGGTGGCCTTAATAACATAACCCCCCCCCCCCCCAAATGAAACGTTTATTATAGGTTAGCAAATAGGCATGGATGATAATAGTAGGGTGGCGTTACTTTCTGAGCAGGATTCTGTGCCTGCCTTGGGGAGTGATCGATCCCGGGCATACTCTTGAAAAGGATCGATGGCCACCGTTAGGTATAAGCTGCTGAACAAGTAAAGAGACGATAAGAGAGCTGGACGGTAGAAGCTAAGGCACACTCTTGAAAAGGACCGATGGCCGCCGTTAGGTATAAGCTAGGGCACCAAACCCCCTCCACCTAAAAAACACCCACCCACTCAGCCCTATCCCACTGTTGTAACACTGCGCTCGGCATGCCCACAGCCCCTCCTGATGTTGCCACTTAGCAGGGCCATGGGAGCCCCAATAAGGGCTACCTTCTCCGTTCCATTCTACGCGTGCCCACTATTCTCTTCAGTGACTAATCGCAAGATATTATTCCTACTCTCCCAGAACTGCACCAAGAAGCCTTTCACTGACGCTAAACCTATTTATTTCCTGGAAAATCGCCCTTCAATCCTAGTGTCCATGCTAACCTATCATTTTCTACCTTCCTTTTTGGTAATGGCTATCACATCTAATCCATATAACATCTCAGGTATGGCTACACGTTACCACAGCACCCTTCCTGTGAAAGCTGTATTGAAGCTGTTCCCTGCGATGACCTTTATCTTCCTTTCGCTCTATTCACCTTCAGTCTGATTTTTTCAACATGGTACCTAGATATTCCCTGTCCTGTGACCTCAACCTTCACCCCTAAATATTCGTTCTCCTCACCCTCTCCAATCCTAATGACTTTCTCTTGACCTTCTGATATCCTAAACTTATTTACCATCCATGTCTCCTCCTGTCTTCTCTTCTGCCCCAAGACCATGACCTGACTCTTCTTTGCACTAAACTCTAACCTCCACTTTTTTTCCATAGTCACCAGCTATCCTGAAATGTTCCTGTAACTCTCTACCTGTATCTGCCATTACAACAATGTCATCAGCGAAGAGTAACCCTGGAATCTTTTCTCCTCCTATTGTTACTCCTTTATTGCTCTCTAACAGTTCAGTTCCCAGTTCTCTCATGTATATGGCAAACAAAATCGGTGATAACACACAACCCTGCTTTAGGCCGATATTTTACCTTGCCGCCTGAGTTTCCACATCTCCTACACTGAGACTACAATTTATCTCTGCATATAAAGCCTTTAAAACTTCCAGCAAACCACTTCCAAAGCCTAGCCCTTCCACTTTAGCCCACAGTGCATTTCTCAAACCCTGTCGTAAGCTTTCCGCACATCAAGGAAGGCCATGTGCACCTTTCTTTTCCTTTTCCTTGCTATCTCCAGCACCTGTGATAATGTAAAATCATGGTCAAAAACTCTCCTGCCTAGTTTGAAACTATTCTCAATCTCTCCTAAGAAACCCTCCCTCTCCACAACTCTCCCTAGTCTCTTGTACATTACACATGCACAATCTTGCCTATCTTTAGTGCTAATGTCCTCCTTCTGCACTGATCCAGGCTATCCACTGATCCTTTCTTTGGGATGTATGCTATCTTCAAGTCCCTCCATTCTCTTCGGGCCTCCTTTCTTTCAATAATCAGGTTAAACAGAACTTCCATGCTCTCCCACAATTTTTCTGGACCTTTCTTTATAAACCCATTTAGTACCCCATGTGGCCCTGGAGATTTTCCTACTTTTTACCTGTCCACTGCTATTTCAATCTCTACTCTCTCAATTCTCTTGCATAGTTCCTGTTCCTACCTGTCAGGTCCTGTTTCTACTCTACCACTAGGTGACTCCCCCTCCCCCATTGTGGGTCATTAATTTCTTACCAGTATTCCTGCAATGCCACTTCTTTATCTTTAGCTTCCTCTACTACTTTGCCTTTATGCTTAAGCCTGTCAATTCCTACCCTCTTCCTTCTCAACAACGGCTTCCAAAAAACTGCTGATGGATCACCTCCACTTGACAGAATGCTTTTCGTCATCTCATCATTCCTCTTTATCTGTCAGTGTGTCTTTATCTCCTGTACGATACTTCTTGCCTCGTTGCACTCTTCCTCAGCCTTAGCTATTTCACTCTGCTGCCTGTACATCCTGGCACACCTCCAAGCTTACCCCTCCTCCTCTTCTCTACCCTACTGCCCTCCATCCTCCTGTGAAGTTATACCCCTCAGGTATATATAACTGACCCTTTTCATTTCCCTTTAAATGTGTCTATGCTAGGGCCACTATATCCATGTCTTCCTCCTCTGCTACTAAGCAAATATTTACCATCTTTCCCCTGACCTCTCTACACTTTACATTCCTCACACTAATCCTTGACCGCTGGTCCTTCCTTTTGCTTCCCTTCCTCTTCCTTCCCTGCCAGTCCGAGCCTCTTGATTGGGTGCTGGGTTACCTAGTGTTCCCGTTGCTGTTCCACCCATTCACTAAACACATGTCCTAGCATGTCTCCTCCTTTCTGGCTCAGGTGCAAACCATCCCACTCAAACAGTGCCCTCCTGCCTACAAAGTCATCCCATACATCCCTGAAGGCAAACCCTCTCTCCCTGCACATCCCTCCCAGATGCCTATTAACAGCTACAATCATGCTGGCCTCCCACCCACTCATCCTATACATGGACAAAATCCCCATCGCAAGAGGCTCACAGTCTAACTGCCCTAACCTGTCCAACAGTCCTTGTACCTCCCCAATACTACCTCTGATCCCACCCTCTCCCTTCCTCCCCCCTCCTCTCTGTCCGCCAGGTCTTTAGTGCCTACCTGAACCACAACCCTCGGATACTCTCCACTAGACCTGACTAACCCCTCTACACACTCTTCCACATCCATAATCTTTGCCCCTGATAAACACACCCTTACCCCTTTTCACTCTATCCTGCCTATAGAACATCCTGTCTACCCTCCTTACAATGCTGCTCCCCACCGCAACTGCCTGTCTGACCCTCTCTTTCCTTCCCTCTTCCTTACTACCCTCTGCTACTTGTGCTAACCCCTCCCCTGCTTCTCTAGTCTCCTCCTGACCACTACAACCTGCTATCTGTCTCGCCTCCTCCCTTTTACCACTCTCCTGTCCCACCCTACTACCCTGGCCCTGTATCTAGCCTCTTCTAACTCTATTTTTAGGGCTTCCACCTGACCCTCTAAGGTGTCAATCCTCCTACACCTCCCGCACCTGTACTTAAAGCTATCTGCCTTTGCCTCCTCAAAAGTACAGGCCAACCCCGTGCTCCCGAAGTCCTCCTACATACAGCACTCTTCACACTGTATGTACCCCTCCCGTCCTGTCTCCTGTTTACTAACATCATCCCGATCCCCCCTCCCTACCCCCGTCCCCTCCTCAACTATGCTCTCGCCTTCCCTCTCACTACTCCCAGCCCCTCTGCCCTCTAGCCTTCTCTCTTGCCTGGGTGACCTCCCTTCTACCTTCCTATCACCTTTCCTACGAGACACAGCTCCTATCCTCACCCTACTCTGCAACAAACCAACACTAGCTTTCCTCTCACTTGATTTCATATTTCAATATGGCCGCCCCCACGCTAATCCACTCAATATTGCTCAAACAAGAACACCAAAACTCTTCACAAACACTACAAATGTTCCGCTTAGACTATCCCTAGTTGATCTCTGACTACTCAAAAAACAAACAATTGCAAAATGTTTACCAAATTATGCCAAAAAATACCGAAATATTCACAAACTTTCACCACCGAAAATACCACTCAACTTCTCCCACCCAAATCTCGTCTTCCCTCTCGATGCCTGTTATATGCAATCTGTGTCGTGCTCGTATTTGAGTCATACATCTCGTCAAATAGTGAACGTCTTCCCCATGAAGTCATGAGAAGCAGATCTGTATATCGAGTAACTTGATTTGTATAGTAGCTTATTTGTGCATGCGATGATGTGAAGCTCTGCCTCCATAGGCGCATAGCAACAGCAGATTTCAAATGTTGCAATTGTAAATCAGCAATAAAACATTACGATTGCATCGATGGAAAAGAGTTAATTGTTGCATAACTTTAATAAATGGTTTTTGTTTCGAAGCACAAGTTCGTTTAAACCTGTTTTTGTTTTCTAATTGCAAACTGGGGGCATCTTGTGGATAAATCCTCGTGGAGAAAGTAGAAACAGACTTATACAACATGCAATAACATTAAAATGAACTAAAAATAGAAGATTACCTCCTATAGCCTTCCTGTAGCGGACGTCACACTCAGAAACACCCTGTGAAGAAATAAGATGATATAGGCATAGGAATTTTAGTCGGGGTGAATGAATGCGAAACTTACTCCGCCAAATGTGAACAGTAACCTCCGGACAGTAGTATTTAATGAAAATACCCGCTAAATGAATAGACGTTTCTAAAGGAGTAAAAATAGCATAATAAGAGGTACCGCTGTTGGGCATTATCATTATGCTTCATTGACCTTATGCATATAGACCATCATGAATATGTTGCTCGGGTTGCAATTTCAAACGACTTACAATACTGCCATGAAAGTATGTAGCAGTAAAATAACTGCCTCTCCAAACTTAATACCCACACATGCTAAGTTCAGTTAAACAATAACGCGTATAGAGCATTCTGTTTAACAAAAGCATTCAGAATGTGATAAGTAGATTAAAAAGTAGAAAGCCCACAAAAACAATAATGTTTTGTGAATTTGTTGCCCTGAAATTAAAATAAATATGTTATACTTTCATGTGAAGTTCTATTAAAGCAGGGATAGAGGGAAATACATTATTAGTGTGCTGAATTGTACTGAGCAATGACAAAATATTTCAGGTAAACTTTGCCATCCAATTATTGGGTATCATGATACCTTCTAAAATGCCATGTTGCAAGTAAAGTATGTACTAATGCATCCAATAGAGACTGAGGGATTCTGGGTCGAAAAGGTCTTGTCAAAAAGACCAAAACAAAAGATCAAACTATTTCGCAGATAGCATCGGCACGTAATCAATGAATGGCATCTTCTGTTACGAGAGGGGTTAAGCTATAGGTTTCTGGGAGCTTGGTTTTGCACCTAAGCTGATGGGGATTGTAAGAAAGAGCGTTTGATGAGATATTTCCAAACACCCACAGGGATGAAACATGACTCACTACCAGGCCAGATATAATGGTGGTAAATTGACTTTAAAAAAGGTCCTATTGTATAATGAAGTCGATGAAAAGCTTAGATGTCCTTTGTGGTTCGATTTCTCGATTGCATTACCGGCTAGGGAATTCATTATAACACTTAGAGATTTTCGTCAAACAAAGGCTCACTTAGATATTGGAGACAAGAGAACTAGCATCCTTCAGTAATTATTTTTAAGCGGGTTCTGTGGAACATTTTGGATGCAAAAATGAAAAAGTCGGGTTTTTTTTGCTCCATCAAAACATGGGCCTGTCCACTACTTTGCTCCCTTCTCACAGGTTCATGGAGGCGTTTGCTAAAAATCGTTAAAACCTTCTTGACATTTGGTCTACAGTAATTATGTTTTTCAAGAAAGAATAACTTTTATTATTTTCAAGAAATATCACATAATCTTAAAGCATACCCATACCTCTATTATGTTTTGCTCATTACCGCCAGGCTGTATCTTTTCACATCATTGTTTTGTCAACAGATCGTACTATAGTAAGTGCTCCAAAGGAAGTGAGAAAAATATTTAACCAGTGTAATTTCAATGTTGCTTGTGGAATTGCTTTTCAGCATACTTTTGATATTACCTCACATCTTAGCATTATAAAAATCTCATTAACCATAAAGCATGAAAATCGAATTCGAAAGAGTAGATGAGGATGTCATTTAAAAAAATTGATCATCTAAAAGCAAAGATAACAATAAGGGGAGATGGCATACCTTCCAAGTTAGTGACATTAGTCAAACCAGCCCTGGTAAAGCCACTTACAAACCTGATAAAGTATACCTTGATCAGTAGTGATATTTGCGATAGATTAAGAATAAGCTCGAGTCACTCCCATTTATAAAAAAAAAAAAAAAAGATATAATGAAAGAAATTAATTACAGACCTGTGGGAGTACTTGTGATCATCTTTACATTTCTCGAGCAAGTTATGTATGGTGAATTGTATGATTATTTCTAGGACATACTCCACCCTATCCTGTTTGCTTTTAGACAGGGTTATAAGAGCCATACAACACTTCTTTGGGCATTGGTAGACTCAAAGAAGGCCTTGGATGAAAACAATTATGTCAGTGCAGAGTTGATGGACTTATGCAAGGCCTGAGACTATCTTCCACGGCAGCTTCTCTTTGCCAAATTTAAAACTCATGGCTTAAGCAGCAGTGCTCTGATCTTACTGAGAAGTTACATCAGTGACAGGAAGCAGCGTGTAAAGATAGGAAATGTCACCAGCTCATGGAACAAAGTGTAGACTACTAAATGTGGAATTAAATCTTTGAGCTACAGTACAGCCAAAGTATGGAGCGAGTTGCCAAATAGTATCAGAAAAGTTTTGCCCAGTTCAAAAGTTTCATAACTTACTGGAATGGTAGTACATGCAAATGTGTGTAATGTAAGTAACTCTTTCTATTGAGGGATGACGTTTTAAGCTAGGAATGCTTCTAAAATATTTCTAGGTTGTTATTTTTATTATATGCATAATGTCTCATGTGTTTTGAATGTACAATTTTATTGATATGGCTACTGTTGATGATGTGTTATATTTCTTATTGTTTTTGCATGTAAACATGTCAGAAAAATAGCTCCCCGGTAATATTTGCTAAACCAAAAAAAAAAAAAAAAAACAAACAAAAAAAAAAAAAAAAAAACAGAATTAAATAAAGTTTAATTGTATTGTAACTTGAACTAGGTGTCTCTGCATTTCCGAGACTATTAGGGTTAAGTCCAAATGCATTTTTGTTATGTGCATAAAGAATGTTGCAAAGATATTTCAATTTGAATTCCCGCTAATGTGTTTCACTACTCTATGAAACACACCATAATTTTTTTTTGTAAGTGTACCTTAGTGTTTGAACCCAGAACCCTTGGTGCCATCACCTAGGCAATTGTAAAGGCCAACACTCTGACCTCTGACCCATTGGTACAACGCTTCAAAAGGTTGACTAAGTACCCAGGGTGACGTTATTGCTGGTATGGCCAATATATTGACAAAATAGGGCATTTCCATATACTAACAGTTTTAATAGTAAAATGTCCAAACTTGGCTTGTGATGTTATATAAATGATGCAATAAATACGTAAACTTACCAATTATAACCGACATTCTATACCATGCATGTATGAGACAGCATATTTCTTACAGTTGAGAGGTGCGAAGAGCTAGCTAATCGATGTAAACTACTGCTAACTTTAGTTGGCAGTCTCAAGTGACGAGAAAGATGTTTACACTCGAACTGCATTTCTTTTTTGTTGACTGATATATATATATATATATATATATATATATATATATATATATATATATATATATATATATATATATATATATATATATATATATATATATATATATATAGTAGAGGGTGTGGAAACGAGGATGCCCTGATGAGACATTTTGTTTGCCGCGATATAACATCTGATATAACACTGTGACTCTTTTTTTGTTGTACTTACCTCCCCCCCCCCCCCCCCGCCACTGAATTACCACCCCATATGAACCCTGGATTTCAATTTCACCATCATTTGTAAAATGCAATTGTATGATTGTTTAGTTCATTTAGTAAAGTAATTACAGCAAATATACAGAAAATGTTTTTCACGACAATAGAATTGCAATGTTTACTTTGGTTCCACCTTCCAATACACCTGATTCAAAAGTCCCTACCATATTTGAAACACTGCTACCCTCTGGTGGCAAAAAGCAAAGTCAGGCTGGGCTGGAAACCAAATTAAGTTCCCATTCACTTACACATTGAATTTGCTTATTTTTTAGCTCATATATATATATATATATATATATATATATATATATATATATATATATATATATATATATATATATATATATATATATATATATATATATATATATATATATATATATATATATATATATATATATATATATATATATATATATATATATATAGAAACACTTTTGAATACAGTCATTTTTATCCTGCTAAGACAACTCCAGGACTACAGCAAAGAGGGAAAAACAGGTCGCCAGTGTTTGATCTATTGTTACCAAAGTGACTGTGACGTAGTCTTTCAATATAAAATAGGTTTTCATGCCAACACGTTTTATATCATCTTATTACAAAACATATACTGTTGTATTCATATTTTAGGACCACTCTTCCAATACGGTGTGTATTATTTGTGACAACCAAATACTCTCTCTCTCTCTCTCTCTCTCTCTCTCTCTCTCTCTCTCTCTCTCTCTCTCTCTTTCGCTCACACACACACACACACACACAGACGTGTGTGTGTGTGTGTGTGTGTGTGTGTGTGTTTGTGTGTGTGTGTGCAACGAAAAAAACATGGTCAAATACTCATGTTTAACTGGAATATTTTTCAGTTGTGATAACAAAATTGAATCTGCACTGATCAGATTACTCCATCCGCAAGTCAACTGAACTTTAGAATAAATGTACTTGTTACAGATAATTATAAATGCTTAAAAACCCATTTTAAAGATACTGTTGCTCCTGGAAGCGCCTCGAATGTATAGAGAGTCAACTCAGTTTGGGTCCGACTGTACATGGTATCAAAATTACAGAGAGTTGTATGTCAGCGGCCATTAGGAAAAGTGAAAACCCAAAAGATTTTCCCAGAAGATTTTCCCCTTATATAGTCCAGGTGTTTACCTAACAGAATAACACAATGGTTATATTCAAAAATGTTTTAATGATAAGTATGCACCAGCAAAGTAAGCAAATTTATCATGCTAGCGAATTGACCCTTGAATTGGTGTCCACCACAGGCTCATTCTAGTCTCTGGTACCAGAGGTCATTAGTGTATCAAATATGGTAGGGACTTTTGAAAAGTGTGTATGCTAGCTACCATGGATGATAATAGATGGCGTGGTAATTCAAGTACATATGTTCTCACTTTCTTCACTTGCCACTAATGCTGAGACAGCCAAATGAAGCAAAGTTACAAACCTTATACCATTACTGGACAATGATTATTCCATTGACCCTCACATATGTAATGACAAGTCGATGCAAGTGCATTCATAGACACCCCCCCCCCCCCCCCGTAAATACGTCTCCAGCTAACTGCAACCGCTGGACCAGCATCAAAACACTGCGTCAGTGAGTAGCAGTAGGTCTAGGCAATGCCATAGCATCCAATTTCTCTGGCTTCACACCCATGAACTTTGTTAAGTACTGTCATACTTGTTGCATGGACCTCGCACTTAAGAAATCTTTGTTCCATGAAAATAATCCAGATAGGACACAAACTACTTTGAAAATTGTCCAACGCACCGCGAATATGCCTACTTGCCATCTTCGTTCACAGTAAGCTGTGATATATTTATTTATCGCATGCCCTCATTCAGCCAATCATATTTGTTCGATATGGTTTGTCTGGCAGCGCCCTATGAGGTTCTCCAAGTGTCAACAAAACTATATAGTCTTGCAGCTGCAGGATGGCCAAATGTAGGCCTAAAACATAATTACACTATACTTTGGTCTCCGTTTTTACAGTCAATGATTTAAGCCTATGTTTATTTGGAAGGTTGTAACTTAGAGCAGTACTATCCTTACACTTATATCCCCCGAACTAGGGCCCCGCTCATTTCGAAAACGGTAAATTCTGCAGTGGAGGGAGTACGCAAGCAAACGGGAACAGCAATTAACCAAAGCGATGATAACGGGTGAACTTAGGCCAGTTAAATCTTTTTGTGGCGTCCAATTTGGTTGATGTATAACTTGAAACCATCTTAATAGGAATTAAGAATGGCGTGCCATTGATTGTTGCCAATATATCACTCAGGAGGCGGTGAGGCTCCGTCAGAGCCCACGCCTTCGGCTCATGATCTGATTTTGATCTCGCCGCCTCCTTCGTGATATCAATGCCACGCCAGGTTTAAATGCTGAAACAAAGTATCATTGAGTTGATGGTATGTCTACCTTGTACCTCTGCATTTTGACCTGCCTTGTTTAATAGCTCTTCTTTATTTGCATTTTTGGTTACGTTTCCCTAACAAAAACTGTTGCCCACTTCTATTTTTTGATGACAGCCATTATTTGTGTGTTGTCAATATGACATTTTATCCTCTTCAGTCATCTAATGAATAATGTGTTGCTTGACGGATATTCGAATCTTAGCGTTCTATCTAACGTTAGTGAGGTTCATGTTGCTGGACTTGTCAGCATTTCAATGGTTTTCGACTTGGACTGATGTTCGACGCTGATTTTGACAAGTGAGGGTATCACTACTATAACAATAACATCACTGCTACAACAATAATGTTTGTTTTGCGGTCATTTGGATCATTTGCGTTTACGTTTAAACACAAGCCAGATTTATTTGTGTGCAGAACACAGCAGTATGCTTTAGTAGCTTAGCTGATGAAGACACATGGCATTTTTTCTTTCCTGGTTCTGTTTCATATAATTCCTAGTTGGAAATTACATATTGATTTTTTTGGCAAATCCCCTTGTTCATTTATTGTGCATTACCTACACATTAACACAATGAAAAAGGGCGTAATAGTCAAGGTTGCGGGCTGCAAATGAAATTCGCACCCATTTTGGGGGCCGTAAATGACGTGAAATGACGGGTAGTTTTAAATGACAATTGGCATTGCATTAAATGAATATTGGCTTTGAAAATACCATGAATGAATAATGATATTAATATTGTTAGTTCATTCAACATGTGAACTTGCCTTTTAAGCGTTTCATGGCCTGGCATTTGCGTTCCGTCACCGCAGTTTTTATTCAACATTCTGCAAAAGTATGTAACCTGAATCGATTTGTATGAGGTGTTGATATTAAAAATATCTGATGTGAAGTTATTAGTAAAATTTACTTGTACTCTCCCACCTTTATTCAGATCATGAACCCTGCTTGGTACTGAGCGCCTACGAATCCATGTGGCTACAGGCCACAGTTGTGACAGGCTGGTTGCGCATCCCAACGGAAATACAAGTACTAAAATCCCGTTTTTTTTTAATGGAAAATGCTGATAAGAAAAATTGAAGGTTTGATATCTATAGTATGTTACCTACGGCTAAATCTATATGCATTGGGACACACATGGTCATTTTTTTATTCTATTATTGTTCATCAAGTAAGCTCAACATGGAAGGTCAGCGTTTTTTTTTTTTTTTTTCACAGATGCCTGGACAATTATAAGTGATCCTAACAGCTTTTGCAGAGAAGGTAAATGCTAGATAGGGCATGGGTGTGTGGATTCTAAGGTAAATGGTTTGAGCTATGACATTGTGTACCTCGGGCCAGCTCATGAAAGGATAAAAAAAGGTTTTACACCCAAAGATTGACTGTGAATATCAATTTTAATAGCTTTCACATTCCAAAAAGTCATGGAGAATCACATTTATGTCACATATCACTATGAAAAGAAACGTCGCATCTATTGGTGGAACCACACTACACGAAGAATAACAGGGTTTACTGCAAGATATTAATTCAACAAGTGGACACGCCCTGCTCCCTTTGAGGACTGCTTGGTCCATGGATCGTTTCCATAGTCCTTAGTTTTATAGATTCAAATGGTTTGACAAGTAGTTATATAATGTGTGTACAGTTAACAAAGCTAATATGATAAGAATAAATAAAGTTAATTCTATTAATATGAAGCCTGGTAACCTGATATTTCAAACATTTATTTTTGTAGCTTTGCCACGGTAGCCCTACATTAAACAGCCCCCATTGACCTGCAGGGTTGTTCAGAACAATCAGGCGAACGGTATCAAATATGTCAAAGCCAAATTTATTTCGAAAATACTAGGAAAAACATGTGTGCCGTATCTCAATAGAGCTGTACAAATGCTAAGCAAGTTGTATTTTTCTTTTTGGTTTTTGTTTTGCTTTGATTTTTGTTTTTTTTTTCAAACTTACAAATATGTTATTCATTTTGACTGGGGTAAAACATTTAATATCAGTCATGCTGACTTAGATGAGCTGTTTAGTTCATTAGCGCATTATGTGTACACACCTCAATCGATTTAGATCCATAAATATGGATGTCAGCAGTTAGGAACTGAAAATTTTATAACTTCTACAAAAATACCGCATGTTGATGATATCTAGCAGCACACTTAAATTTACATATACAACAACATCAAATTTAAAATCAGAGCTCTTGTAATTACGAATACATATTTATGATATTGGAGTAACTGAACAAGCTTTTGTCATTTTCTTTCCACTATGTGTCCACATATCAGAAACCATGTCGATAAACCACAATTTATGCAGTCTTCCGGAGAAAAAGGCATTGCCTGATTGCTTTATTGAAGTGGGACCACCCCAACTACCCACCAAATGCTCAAAAAGTGCCTGCATTGAAATTCCCAAAAAAATAATACCCCCCCCACAAAAAACCCTTAATTTACTGAATAGTGAACAGAAGGATTTATAACTATAGCCTGCTGATATGTGGATGGCGTCACTTGTTGATCTCCGTGACAGAGAGATAGGACATGCATGGGATTCTTTCTTTCTTTCTTTCTTTCTTTCTTTCTTTCTTTCTTTCTTTCTTTCTTTCTTTCTTTCTTTCTTTCTTTCTTTCTTTCTTTCTTTCTTTCTTTCTTTCTTTCTTTCTTTCTTTCTTTCTTTCTTTCTTTCTTTCTCCCCCTTCCTTCCTTCCTTCCTTCCTTCCTTTTCGTTCTTTCTTTCTTTCTTTCTTTCTTTCTTTCTTTTTCTGCCGGGTGGGGGGATTCATGCGACATCGACAGTGCAAAAATACTTCAATTCATGGTGTCGATACACACGCGTTGAAAGGATGAGCTCTGATTTTTACTGTGGGCCAAATTATAAAGCAATTGAACCATGTCTTTCTATGATTGACACGTGGGTCCATATTTTTAACATGCCGTGAATAAGTAAATACTGCTATAAATTTTTGCCGCTTAGTAATCATTCAGAAAGGGCAACTGACTCATACTTTTATAACTAAATGGAATTGCAAAGACGTAAAGCAACTCTTTGCCAGGAGACCTTTGGTACGGAAGTGTGAGGAATTATGAATGAGCGACACTGTGCCACACGCTGATAGTGTTACCTGTGGATATTTCCGAAAATCCCGGTTTCATCATGAAGTTTAGGCTTGATATGTACGCTTTTAATGACAACTTGATTTAAGTAGCTGGTAAGATCTAGAATTGATGCATACAGATTTTTAAGTGACAGCCTGTGAATAATACTTGGCACTTGATTGGAAATATATTTTGGTTTCTGTGTAATCACCAACATTTTAGTGAACAAAATATCGGTGGTCAGATATATTGATAAACAAAATACAAGCACTATAAGAAATTAATTTTCGTGTTATATTGCTGTTAAGTGTGAAATAATTTATACTGCATAAGGGGTTTTGCTACAAGTACATTACAGATGCAGATGACCCTTTTCACTCTAATTCAAATAAATTGATATTGTATATGCACCAACGGCAAGTTTGCTCGTAGAATACTGAATTGCGTCAGCCAGCACTGGCCAGGAACGCCAGAAGTCACCAGCATTTCAAGGGTGACAAACGCTGCCCGCTGCTGATTCACACCGACGAATACCGAGCTAGAAAAAGGATTGATCTCAAAATTAGCCAGCATTGGTCGGCGTGTTTTGGGTGCCTTTAGATAACTCCGAGTGCTTGCCTGAAGAATGACCCACCGCTTTGATAACACCAATATGCTGACGAGTCTCCTCCACATGGCTGGTTGCACTTTTATCCAGTAATTAAAGCTGTGATTTTATTTTCACACAGAGAAAACAATTAAAACAATTTTCAAAGTTTATTTCATCAAACAACGCCTAGAATAGCTCAGCGTAAGACTCATATGTGTGATGCAGGACCCAGTAGTTTGTACATTTGAGTGCACAACGTGCTTGGAGTACGCAACAAGAAACATTTATCAGCGGAAAAGCGATATACAGAGGCTCCAACAAGTTGTAATTTATCCGCGGCCATGATACACTAGAAGGGAACACAGTCAATTTAATTCGAGTTCGGTAGATATATGTCTACAGGACCAAATAAATTGGCTCTGAGAAACGAGCTTCTTTGAGTTTGACACCCGCCAACAAGGGATTGGCTGAAAGTAATTCTCAGTTAAGCCAGGGCCACTAGAGGGAAGGTAGACAAAATTTGTAGAAAGCTGATTATTTCAGGATAAGTGAAGAAGCCCTTCCTGATAATCCCTACACAACGTTCGCCAAGTTCACCCCACAGGCATTTCCAAAATTCCAGATGGCTGCCAGAGTAAGAAGAAAAATTAATATAATTGAAAATCATCATTACATCTCGCCCAGAGACTTTAAAACGTTTACTCTTGCTTATAATTTAATGCTTAACTGTACAATGTATCAAATAAATCAACGAGAGTGGAACTTGTTCGCAGCAGACGTAAGATGTCTACCACAGACAGACTCTCTATGTGCCAATTATAATTTAGCAAATAAAGGGCGTACTGTATCATTTTAAATATCTATTGATATATCTTGGGAAATTGAAGATCTATTTTGGCTGTATGTGTTCCCATTTAACAGCATTTCCCACTCTTTACGCTGGGTACCTTTTATGGCAAAGGACACAACGTGGCAGTCACCTGCAAAAATGAATTGAAGCGAAATTTTTCTTCACAGAACCAGATATGAAGACTGTGTGAGAGTGTTTTTTTTGTGTGTGTTCCCTTTTATTTCATTCCAAAACTCCAAGATGGCCAACATCACATTTTGAAATTACAAATGAAATAAAATGGTAAAAACACCCCGCCTAACACGTTAATAATTTGCAAACCTCAGAATCTAGATTTTCAGGTGCATTTTTACCTTTCTGCACGTCCATGCCATGTCTATTATGTTTCGCATAGCCTCGAACGTGTTTGATTGCAATTTGTTATACCGGTGCTTTCATGAAATGCTACTCAATTTATGACAGTTTCCATTTTGTTCATTCTGCATATCAACTTGGCGAGCAATTTTTACAAGTATAACTGCCACAAACTGCAGAGAAAAGAACGCTCCACGCTAGCCTTGACACACCCACATGATCTTCTACATCCTGCCTTGAAGTCACAAGACACCATCTTTAATACTTTCATGGGAGCAACAGGCTTGTCACTTTCAACTGTAACCAGTAGTCCCTCCCTGTGTTGCCAGCCCCAATCTGTTAGAGGCAGCTCATTTCCTTGCCATTGCTGCACCATATGGTATGCAGTAAACTTTGGAATTCTCCAGCTGGGGACGTGGATGGGCGAGATTCTAACCGGAAAGTTGAAGATAAGGAAGATATACAAACAGATCAGAAGTGCATTGTAAACTTTTGCTTGTCCAGGGACTTTGAGTAGCTCCATAGAGTTTCAGGAGAAACAGCTCACCAGCATGTGTAATTTGATCATGTGTACTATTTGGCTGAAAGAAAGCATCAGTCAATACCAGTTGTCACCATTACCTAACAGAGCAAGGACTTTTTTCGTACCCTCATCGTGGAGAGCTGATACAGTGTCACAGCCTGTAATTGCATATGCAAGCATTAAATGACGATTGATGTCATGGAAGGCTGTCTGCATTTCAGCAATGTTGTACATTTGCAAGGGTTTCCAACCAAACAGCATATACAGATCCATTTGTTGGCTGGACTGGGCAACCATAATAACCAATAAATCAGTGTCAGTGCCTACTACAATAACAGGTACCCGTTTTACACTTTCACCTTTGCTTTCAAATGTTTAAATCAGTTTGTCTATCAGACGGGCCTTGTTCTTGGTATTGGCCAGAAAAGCCTTCGTTGGTACATTAGCTTTCATTCCCAACTCAGATAGGATGTCAGCTGATGTTTTCTGTTGTGAACGCGGAAAAAATATGTCCGGTAATCTTCTGGATCCCTTGCTGTGCTGCTAGGACACAAGTGTATGTGCTGCTCACATGTGTGACTTTGAAACCTTTCGAAACTTTCAAGAGTATTACATATGGGGACGCAATGAGGCATGGCATGCACCCACCTGGCCACACTGCTGTCTGTTATACCTCTACCATGAGCTAGACCTCCTCAAGCTTAAAGTATTTTCATCAAATTTTGTTCAATTGTCAGATCATTAAAATTTCCACCCCAAAATTTGTCAGATCTACGAATGGTAAAGTACCCTTTCTCTGCAAAATTATTGTACTGCTCATGTGATACAATATCAATTAGGGATTTCATCTGCTCAAGGTAAACACATGCACTTTTGACATATGCAATATGACCAGCCGCGTGGAACAATAGTATCATCTCGCTGACCATAGGAAGATGTAAATCCCAATCCCCAGTGTGCTCTGCTCAAATGAAATGTCGAATAACAGACTTGTATCAGGTACTCAATCCAAAGTTTTCCAGTTCTACTTTGACTGACAGCACTTTCCACCAAATCATCCATACTTTGCATAAACTGTTTGGACATATGCCTCATTTTCTGCAGAAGCATTGGGATATTTATCATTCAGTACACCTTTGTTCATTGCCGGGGGGGGGGGGGGGTGCAATTCACAATACTGAGGCAACTGGATGTCTGCAGAAAAATTGACATGATGGCAGCTGATGCCAAAGATGTGCACGCAATGCACAAGCATATGCATGGCCTGTCATTATGTGAATTACTGTGTTGGGAGCATAGACAGTCTCCCTCAAATCCTCTAAGCCACTGCCACCCATTAAGTGTCCAATTGACCCCATGTATGACATAATCAAGTGAAACCCCCACAACAATGTTCTTTAGCTCTGGATTAGATGATTGAACAATTTTAGCTGCCTTGATATACAGGGGCCGGTCAAGTGTGGCAGGCCAAATTGCAAGTCCAAACTTTCCAGCCAACGGCTGTGCAAAGCACAGGGCAGAATTGGTGGTATCTGGTTGTGATGGATCTTGGCAAACAAATAGCAGAATCTGATTCTGACTTTTCTTATGATTGTTATCCCTGACAGCACATTGCACAAAGCCACTCCTTGTTGGGTACTGTGACATGGAATATTAAGAAAAAAACATGCTAACCATTGGCTTTCCAA
This sequence comes from Hermodice carunculata, assembly GCA_964020975.1. Classification (NCBI taxonomy): domain Eukaryota; kingdom Metazoa; phylum Annelida; class Polychaeta; order Eunicida; family Amphinomidae; genus Hermodice; species Hermodice carunculata. The sequence continues at coordinate 87,991,271 of OZ026618.1, read as the reverse complement.
TGTGAGAGGTTCTAGTCATATTCCTGCCCAAATACTCCTCCAATTCCTGCCCTAGTCTCTTTGGGTCATACCCTTTTGCCCATCTAAATACCCAGACATTATTGAGACATGCTATGTTATTGAAATACTGGCATTCATCATTATCAAGTTTGTGCTTGCACAATGTTTTCAAGTGCACATTGTTGTGTGGCATCGGCTAGTCTGCCTGTTTGTCACCCATCACAAATATCTTTATTGGCGTTGGGTTACCAGAATAAAAGATCACTTGACAATTATGGTGATACCTCACCCCAGTAGCAACAAGTTCAATATCATTTAAGATAAGCAATTTGACAATCTCCCCAATCATCATTTCTCTCGTCAGCCTTTGCAATTTTGCTCTGGAGACATGCAGTTGTTACAACATCATGTGACCACATTGTACGACCATAGGGCATTCGTTTTTTCTCATTGCAACACATCAAAGGAACATTAAAGGAACATCAAACTGCAGTGTCTCTCTTTGGGATGACACAACTCATCCATTAGCATAACGTCTCACTGGAGCAGTACAAAAACTTTTTCAACTGGTTTGTTATCGCTCTGGGGAACATACAAGCTAATCATGTTGGTGCAATATATATATTCTGAGACACTGGTACACCAGTTTGGTGGAATATCTATTCTGAGAAAACACAAGCATATCAGATTGTTGTAATGTATCGATGATGCAGACACAATTACGTGAGTTTGAGATTGTATCTTGAGGAGGTACATGCAGATTAGCTTGGTTAAAACGCTCCACAAAGAGACACAAGTACTCACAAATTTTGCCATATATCTCCTGGCAAAAAGACAGAACGTTTTGTCTGGTCACCTGATGCAATTTGTGACGTATGTCTCTGGAATCATATGTGCCAGTTAAGTGATGCTTACATAAAAAGAAATATATATATATATTATTGGAATCTATCATAATGCTGGTCAACCAGAGATATTCATTATATGATGCTAATAATATTCTGACGAGTTAATTCTTGCATAGTTTGGATAAATAGCGACCATTTTAATTTTCTGGAATGATTGTTTAGTGTCAGTCCGCAAATCCTGTTTCCTGCTTAAATTACACTGTTTCCATGTCAATTACTTTGTATCTTTTTGTTTTATTACTGCAACACATAACAAACATATTATAACTCTGTGTATCAACGAAATATTGAATACTTATGTTTATCTATTACCCTTGAATGTAGGCTGGGTTTTACTTCCCCACGATATTTTTAAGGTCACATTACCAGTCCCCCTTGATTCAAGCCTGAGCCAACAACTAAGATCGGCCCAGAAACGTTGTTGACTCAGGTTTGAGTCAAGGGGAACTGAGAGACAGTTGTTAAGCTGGGACAAGTTAGCTTGATAAGTGGCAAGCACAGTCAGATTATTCTAATACAAATTATTCTCATGTAATTTATGAAAAAACAATTAAATATCTAAATTGTCAAAACATTGATGCACATGATATGTGACCACGAATCATTACATTCTTGCACTGTCTATCACACACAAAGCTAGTGCGATGTGATAAATTGTTTTTTAAATATAATTATAAACCGGTCTTGTATTCTTGTTATGTCCAAGCAACCTACGGATCCGTTCAGATTGAGCACTGATATGATTCTGTTTCCACGAGGGCAAAATGACCTGATCACATACTTCTTTATCCTAAGGGGAAAACGCGGATGCAAAGCTATGCTATGCTTTGCCTGGTTTACAAGCTCCATACATTGTCCTGAGTTGTTGCCCATTTGTTATATAAATCCTTCATTTAGTTCAACCTTAAAGTTGATACCATATTTCTGTTTTGTGATTCATATGTATCATGGAAGTTTCAATTTTAAGTGACCTGCCAATTGCTTTGGCATATATAGCACTTATGTCTGTCGGGTATTTGTCCCAGGGTGGCTTAGTCCAATCAATATTTCGCCACGAAGCGTATTTAGCCCTGAAATGCATTATGTATGCCGAACAAGGAGCCACATTAGTAATAAGAAGAAATGATATTGCTGGTTGTTTAATAGGAAACAGTAGACATACATATACGTTAAACTGCTTTCAGTGCTCTGCATTTCGGTATACACCTGCACAGCCCATCGGTGCTATCAGACTAAACGGCTGGACGCTTTCTGAAACCACATGTTGCATCATATTTGCAGCACCAAAGTACTTTAAATGGAGATTTAGACTTGCAGTAATCTCCTGTCCAAAGTCAACTTTCAAGATTACAAATTGCAGCAGTGGGGATGTGTTCTCTTGCCTTTCCCCAACACACAAACCGTTTGGTACCCCAGCAAAACAGAGATTTGAAAATGTCACAGTCATATCAATATTTAACATTGCATGCCTGCATGCTGTTTGTTCTCATGATGCAATCTTTTCCAAAATTACGTACGACGTTGTCAATCATCATGTTACACTAGACACTTCAATTTTAACCTGGAATGACATGATAGAGCTACCTATTTCAAAATGCGCACGAAAGATTGGTCCACATAGCTTGAGTGTCCGTTGGGGTTTAGTTACATTTTGCGTCACTGTTGATACCAAGTCGTGTTCAACAAAGACCAGGTTAAAGCTTTATACTACCGCTGTCTTGCCTCACCAGCATCGCTTGCTCTCGTCTTATTGTGGAACAATATATGTGCATTCAGTTAATAAGCATAGTATCACAACATGGCACATAATGTCCCCAGTTCTAAGAGCACTGATTGAAGTTAATTTCCAGGTACTGCATATTCCCCATTACGATGAATGGTGTGCTTTCCTTTCTCTTGTTGCAAGAAATACAGACACTCCGACAGCCCTTGGGCTTTTACCACTTTGTGGTGTTTTTAGACCAATCAAATGGACATCCGCGGGAAATAGCGTTTACGTGCGGATTTTTAATAGTGTAGACCATTCCATTCATATCACTGTGATATTCACGTACCAAATCAGTATAAATCTAAGCCCAACTGTACTGTCATATAAACGACTTGGACCTTGGCCTTTTAACTGGAGCATGTCTCTAAAGAGTGATAAGTGTATGCTGACTAGTACTGCCATGTGTCGAAGTTCCCCGACTCGTTACACCTGGGTTATCCGTACTGCGCCTGTTTACAGCATATTATCCGTACATTTTGGGTATATTGCAAGCCAATGTGTAGCTTATGGAGCACTTTTGCCAGACACAGTGTCTCTATCAGAAGAAAAACACTTTAATGTGAAGAATCACAATGGGAGAGCAAACAGAAGAGTGTCATTTTACAAAATATTATCTTCGTCATTTCTTTGCACTCTAGCCATTACCTACCAATGGTCATGCCGATGCCAATTTAATTATGATTTTCGTTCAATTTTTTCAAATTTGTTGTCTGCTACTACAATCAGAATACATGACAGAAGAAATCCGCTCACGATTCCCGTTCAAATGTCAAGACCAATTAAACATCCTCTGGTCAAAACGTTTTTATTGGTATCACCAACAGGCTTATTTGTTAATGCAACAGTCATCCTAAAATCATTGACAGGACCGACAGGCTTCGAATGTATATTTGGTGGCTACTCTGTATATCATGGAATCCCATTGATACATTCACAAGTTGGACCCAACTGTTACAAAGAAACGGCATCTTTTAAGCTTGCAAGCCGACATATTCCACATATTTCAGCACAAAATAATCTGCTTTTAGTTTTCTACACCTCGTCAGATGAGTTTTCAATCACCGCGAATATATCTATTTCACAAACGCATTGTCATGGTATTTCAAATATCTGGTCAATAAAAGAAGGCCTAATTAGTAGTGGAATAAATTTAGGGCACACAGCCACAGGATCTTTTGTGATACTCAAGCGAGGTAGTTGCTTTGTTGTAACACACCATGCTGCACCAGGAATACTAAGATTGAAGGGATTTCAGGTGGAAATTGAAGGTCCAGAGGCCTTTATGCTTATAGAGACAAATTTTGAAGCAGTACGACGCGTATGGTGTCCTCGTGCTATATATATCATGGGTCTTTATACCCGCATTTTTTACGATATAAGGCTGGGGAGAGACGCCTTTAGGCTTCATTGGCCAACTGTTATGGTAGGACAGGTGCAATGGTGTCCAGATTTATTTTATATGCAGCTGGGTATACATGTAATGCTCGGAAGGAGGTGCTCAAAGCACACAGTAAAGTCTATGACGGCCACCATAACATTAATGACACTATCCTGCTACAAAGCCCAGCTGAGTGACCAGGTGGAGTCACTATCGCTGCGTATCTTGAAATATCGGTTTTCAGATCTTGGTACTCTGATGGCACCTTTTGTTTCTGTAGAAATTGTACATGAATGCGGTTGGCCACATGATATTGCCTTAGACGTATGTACATGTTCCGTTGCCCACACATTTAAAGATTTGATCGATGGGAAACATTTTGACTGTTCAATTAAATACTTGTGGCGTAATAGGCAAGAAAAACACATCAAGATTCACTATCCTTTGATTGTAGGCTCAGAATTAACTATGCTTTATGTTTTCTCTATTCACCGCTCACCAACCAAAAACACCGGATGTGTTGTTTTTATTAATGCACAACTACGAGAAAGCTCCAACAAAATGTTTGGCTTCAACCTAGAAAGCGAATCAACAGAAGATCAAAATGATTACATCGGATTGGTAGTTGTGGAAACTATGAATTGGCTTCAGGCACAAGAGTTTTGTAACAGCTTTTCGACACATCTGATTGTCATAAATGATAAGGAGGAAATATCTGGCTTTTTGAGATCCACTTTATGCACTGTGCATTTTGACATGTATTTGAAAGCCTCCTTGGTCTACATTGGATTACATCGCGAAAAGGTGGGTTAATGTTTACAATCCTTCCTTTCTATATGTCATCATTTCCATTTTCTCGTTTTCGCTGCTACAGTTCACCTTTGTCTCCCTCAATTTCATGACCTGCATTATAAGTAGCCAGTATGCACGGGAAAGCCATCATATCAAAACAGCCTTCTCAAATCAGCATTAAAACCACAAATACATATTTTGCAAATGGTACCATAGAATAAATGTCTTTCTCCTGAAAAGATGGGGAGGCCAGGGATTTAAGACCAATTGGGACTTTAATAGGAGAACACGAGAAGAATGGACGTAATTTAAAATAATGGTCAGGGCTAGTCACACTTGTATGGAAATTTATTAGTATACATACATAGCTTCAAATATCAAATTAACCTACCATGTCTCATTGCAATTTGCAGCACAAAACATGGACATGGGTAAATGGGGACCCGGTTGTATACACAGACTGGAAGGCGACATCAACAGGACATTTTAATTTTCAGATGGTTGTTAATCTCAAGGGAGTTAATGCATCAAAATTCAGTGGAACAGACTCTTATTTCAAAATTGATCAACCAAACTTGAGTTCGTATTTCCTATGTGGAGCCTTGACATTACTGTTTCCAAGTGTCGACAAAACAAATTGGTTTGCCATACCTTGTCACAAAAGCTTTGAGAGGAGTTTATTTATTTGTGAATACGCATTTCGGCAAGTATTTGTGCCCAGCGTCCCTTTCTCAATAATGCAGTGCCCAGTGTCTTTTTTTGAACTTGGGGAGAAATGTATATGGCCTGTGCTCAGGCCAAAGCCAGCAGTGAATACCACGGACCAGGCACAGAGAATTTGTCTGACAAAACATGCTAATATTACAACATTCAGAGTCCCAAGTGTAGATAAAACGTTCAAACAAAGAGACATTCTTTTGCGGCCAACAGCATATGCATACAAGCCAAATTTATTGAAACCTTTAGTAACACAATATCGTGATATCTATGATATAATGTTTTTAATGGAAAGACTTTTCTTTGCGTATTACAAAGTAGCATTTTGGATTTCAGTTGCTCAAAATATATCCAATTGTATTATTCTTGAAATATTCCCTCTAACGTATTACGTCTTTCAAAAGATTGGAGTAAGTACATATTTAGCTTCATTGATGTCCAATGACAATACTTTTAACACATGGCATTTAGATTTCAAGCTGAGAAACGTTACGCCCAATTGTACCGAAGAAAGAGATTTTCTAGGCGTTCTTTGTCAAACAGGGAAAACAATGAGACCAAATGCTTGCAATAATGGTCAATTTCAGTGTAAAAGTAGAGAATGCATTGCAGAGCACCATCGCTGTGATGGAATTACCGACTGTCATGATAGCTCTGATGAAATAACATGTATTGGGACAATACGTTTTACTTGTCGCCATACCGTCTTATGCAGTCTGAAATACCCACATCACTGTTTGCATTTTCAGTGTTTTAATGGACGTTGTATCCCAGCCTCAAAAATGTGTAACTATGACTTGGATTGTACCGACGGCAGTGACGAACAGGATTGTATATATTTTGCTGTATCAGAGACATACGTTTCTCATATTAAACATAAAACAATGACACTGAGTACAATGAAATGCAAAGACATAAACTGGATCGACTGTATGGCGTCAATGTCTCCACGTTTATGCTACCATATTTCCAGCACGTGTGTTTACGACCCTGGAGGAACAACTTCAGCATGTCCAAATGCGAACCATGTCTCTGATTGCAAGAGATTTGGGTGTCCTCGAAAATTTAAGTGTCCGGACGCATACTGTATACCCATACGTGTGATCTGTGATGCCAAATGGGATTGCGCTGGTGGATTTGACGAGCAGGATTGTGTTAAGTTACGCTGTCAATATTTGTTCAGATGTCGCCAGGAGAAAACATGCATGCATCCTGATGATGTGTGTGATGATCATGTGCATTGTGTGCATAGTGGAGATGATGAAAATCAATGCGGTATTTCCAATTGTCCGAAACATTGCACCTGTATTGGGCATGCCTTCCAATGTTTGGATACAGGACTCACGGAAATGCCTCATGTAACAAACTTTGCCCGTGTTATAATTTTTAATGGAAACTTTATTACGGTGTGGCCATATACAAACGAGATTTTTAATTTCATTTGGGTGCTTGATCTATCGAATAACAAAATACATACAATAACACCTAAGTCATTAATGAGTGTCTGGCCCCTTCGAAAGCTCTATCTCAGTAAGAATAAAATGAAAATTTTCAAATCCTTTTCCTTTGCTGGATTGAAATATTTGAAATACCTATGTCTAAAACAGAATCCCCTAAGAAATATATATTCAAACGCCTTTTCCGGGGTTGCAAGCCTCGGTTCCTTGAGGCTGAACAGGTTGAGGGTCACTCGTGTGTACCCCATGGCTTTCTGCGGCCTAAGTAATCTGAAACAACTTGATTTATCATCAAATCATATACACATAATGGACGATAAAATCTTTAATTGTGTGTATGAATTATGGTATCTTAATATTTCACATAATAAAATCAAACTTTCAGAGTTAAAAGCACTACGCAAATTGAATAAGTTGAAAATATTCAGTTGTGACTTCATGTTCCTTTGCTGTTTAATGAGCCATGTAGAACATTGCTTCCCAGCCCCAACAGATAGACTCTCATGTAGACGCATTATGCCCATGGTCAGTTTCCGCATTATTTTATGGATCTGCTGTATAGTGTGCATCCCAGCTAACATATTATCACTTTACGTAAATTTAGAAAAATATCAGACAATCAATTCATTGATCAAAGGTCTTTTAGGAGTCGTTGACTGCATGCTAGGGGTATATTTGGTCATTTTAGGGGTATCAGATATAAGAAGTGAGAAATTACATACATTTTATTTACATTTTTGGAGACGTGATGTATTTTGCAAACTGGCTTCATTTATGATATTTTTCTCACACTCTTATTCTATATTCCTTGTTGTCCTACTTACATTTAACGATCATATGAAACTTATCTTTATATTTGATGTTAGATTTGTCGGCATCAGACACTTTAGCTTTGCAATAGTTATTAGCAGCATAACATATTCCATTGTCAGTGTACTTGTAACTTTGACATCAGAATCACTTGAAGGCCTTCACCAGCCAGACCCAGAAACGGTCATGTGTTTTCCGTCAATGATTTTGTCAACACACAGATTAAAGTATGGAGTTCGATATTATTATTTGGCCATAATGTGTCCCTTGTGTATGTTTATCGCAGGCTCCCAGATAGCTCTGTGGATATCTGTAAATACGTCAAGGGCTAGAAGTGGGCGTGTATGGTTTGACTTTAGACTTTTACTGCGTTTTGCAGTAATAGGGGTTATGTATATATCGGTATGCTGCTACATTGCCATTCTAGTTGTGATTCAGGAAGTTGGATTTACTGGCATCAGATTGCTTCAGTTGGTAAGCGCTGTGATTCTTGCAATACCATCACTGGTTAATCCATTCCTACATACCCTCAGCACTCGGCAGTTAATAAATGTAATGAAAGGAAAATATACCGTTTTTAACATCTTTAACACATAGATCACACACACAGACACACACAGACACACACACACACACATACACACGCACACACAAACACACACACACATACACACATCTCCAGCATGACAGTGTGTGTTTTAGGTCAAGATATTCCTAGATAGTATATGGCCTTAAATTTGTTTCACATACATAATGGTTGTTTCCATGTTCGTTGACTATATGACACCAATATTATGGAAATGATATCTCCAGTATGCAAACGCCACATTCCAAATACAGGCGCAAATAGTTTGATGGGTCAAATGCAATAAAGAAAAACTATCATTGTAATGTGCAACAAATGTGTGATGGAACAGTTACAGTTTGTCATTTTTTCTTGTTTATGTTATATATTTTTGTGTATGTGTATTGATCGACACATATGCACCGACGTGACTTTGTTCAGTCAAAAATAACCCTGGCAAATGCTAATAACATTATTAAGAATCATTTTCAGACAGAATTATTTGCATGTTCGCACACTTGTAATGCTAATTCCAAGGACAAGTGAAATTGTGAATATTGTAAATATTCTGTTTATACCCCTTTTATAGATACTTTACATTCACAATATAGTGGTCCTTAATTCGCACCATTGTTTACAATCCTACTTTTAGGTTTAAATTTATTCACACTTCCTCCTGAAGGAAGCTATGGGGTCTTGCAATGTTCTAGTGTAAAATATGTTCAGCATTACAGCCTATATTTGTCTTATGCCGGAAGTAAAACAGCTTTATTCCATCTGCATTAAGGAAACACTCTCCAAATCTCCACATTCCTGCGACCAGTGTCTTATTTCTAGGTTTGTCTGTTTCATTTGCCAAGTTTTTGTACCTGTAATACTCAATAATTTAGCCCCTGGTGCTTCGCCAACGGGTTCCGTCAGCTAACTGTGTGCAATCGAGGACAGTTGTTGACTGGTCACAAACCATCTGTTGCATTGTGGATATGCGCGTAATTATATACTTGGAAAGAAGTTGCGGCGGATTGATGGCTATACATTTCTTGGCAAATCTGTATAGCAGACTCCTACTTGAGGGTCCATCGCCGCCCAACCTACGGCAATACAGCAACGTAAAATAATAAAAATTATGATAATAATAATAATAATAATAATAATAATAATAATAATAATAATAATGATAATGATAATAATAATAATAATAATAATAATGCTAATGGTAATAATGATAATGATACTAATAATAATGATAATGATAATAATAATAATAATAATAGTAATAATAATAAAATAATAATAATAATAATAATAATAACAACAACAACAACAACAACAACAACAATAATAATAATAATAATAATAATAATAATAATAATAATAATAATAATAATAATAATAATAATAATAATAATAATAATAATAATAATAATAATAATAATAATAACAATAATAACAAAAATAATAATCCCACCCCGGTGGCTCTACGCTTTTCTGCTGCAGTCCTATGTGACATACGTGCCCTAGAAAAAAAGGAAAAAGATGGGGCAGAGCAGACCAACTTGTGCTTCAATGTCTACCTGGATCAGAGCCGAGGCAAAGGTTCCACCACACACTCTCCCATAGCTGTGGTGGTCCCCTGGTCCTGGAAGTATCCCCCTACACTCGGCGTATTCGTTGCTTGTACATTCTTTCCCCTAGAAGGAAAAAAAATCCATCACACAACCTATCTCCTGCTGTGTTGAATGTATACAATGCAGGCCACTTGACCTCCTATTATTATATGCATCTCAATGAGAGTTACAAATGATACAAACGTATACATGTCTGAGAGCCAAGAAGATGACAACATGATAGTAAATAGGCCAGCATGACCCGATTTACAGTTCAGACAAATCATAAAGCCTCAGAACTGTCATCATCACGGCCAAAGAAACAGTTAAAGACAAACCTCTTAGCAAAATAGTACCCATTTTTAATATGTTGAATGCGTGACTCTCAGTACAAGAACATTATTTATGACACAGTCTTCTGTTTCAACATTAACAATAAAAGTTGAAGCATTATAGGAGAATAAGGTGAAGCATTATACGAGAATAATTCAATGAAACCTGAGAATATACACCGAAATCCAGATCTCCATGTCCGATGGAATACCACGAAAACACTTCTGTTCTGGATATCGGACAATACAATAACATACAAGTAAATGATCATTAGCGAGTCAGAAAAATTCAGGCACCATCTTACGATACAGTTTGAGCCCTTGCCTGTTGACACAATAAATAGCATTGCCATGAAATTTGTCACAAAACCTGACATTGCACTTGCCAATGCCAAAAGCCGTAATATATTGCTTGGGAGGAGATTAAAGCAACGCTCAATATTTACAGGTAATGGATGACAATCCACGTTTTGACCAAAACAACAAATAAAGGAATGACTACTTTTTATTAACTTCACCTTTGGTGAGTAGTGCGAAAGACACCTTTCTATCATGTTGATGCTATTACCAATAATATTGAGTTCATACAGTTCATGCAGTCCAGCAAATATTAAGCTACTTCCAATTCTGAGGTTATTGTTAGACAAGTCCAGAGATACAACACTTCTCAGCATTGTTTAGTATGTTTGTTGTCAGGTGATGACAGGTTAAGGCAAGGTACAGAGTCTAGTCCATAAAACGAGTGGGATGAGATTGATCTGATTGTTTTTTTGTTGTCAAGTCCAGAACAATTATTTGTTTAATCCTTCAAATGTATGTCCCCTAATATGAGACAAATGATTGTTACTTATGTTCAGAATTCGCAAAGACCTGTCATAAATAAATGATCTGGAATGCAATGACATTAATATGTTTGAAGAGAAATCCAGTATACATAACACTTTAAACACAAACTTGTCCAGTGGGGTGAAACTTTACAAACTACATTGCTGCAGAGCAATTCTGCTCGTTTGGTTCATATTTGAGGTAAATCTAATGGAGGTTAATTTAACATCAGTGCAATGAATTGTGCATCCCATGCATGTACATACAACGGACAAAACAATCAGGTGACAGACTGCCTCATCATCTGCTGGTGTGACACAACGTGCCCTTTGATTGCATATATCGCTAGGGTGCAAGCAAGAGGTTTCAAATTTACAACGAAAAGCAAACATGTATATACACGTGGAGTCTTTGCAGATATACTCATCTTCGTCAATGGGGCAGTCTTTGTGTGCATCACATATACGCCTGAGTGGAAGACAATAAGAAATTATGGTGACACTTCAACATTCTGAGGCATTTGATCTGAGTACACTTCTCCAGGTAATAACCTTCTTTGCTCCACATTTGCCTTAAATTTTTAGTTAAATCATACACACAAACCATTGACCTTGGGAAACAAGAGACATTTTCCTCATCAGAGCAGTGTATCCAGTTTAAATGGGGACATCTATGTGGCTGTTCTCTGCTCAGAGAAATCTGCCGAACTTAGGTAGTACTGGAAGAATGGCCTTTATGATCACAAGCAGGCACACACACATCATTCGATCGGTTCCGTCGGGAAAATAATCTTGACCATCACATACCTTATGTTTCAATATACATGGTTTAACGTAACATACAAAATGGTCGTGCAAGCAAAACATTTCTGGTAAAGAAGATGGTCGCTCACACAGCACTGCACTTGTATTTAGTGAATTGCCTACATTGTTAACTACAATATTTGACAAACAAAATAGGGCTGAGGGCAAACTTTTATCATGTGGATAATACCAAATATGCATTCAGGGGTAAGTCAAATTGTTCTTTTCTGAACCTGTACTATACAAATTTAGTAATTATGGTTTGTCTGACAGGTATTTTTCTTTCGTAATGAAGCTTTGCATTTATAAGCAAAACTTCACGTATTTAGCTAATTCATCATTTGCCCCGTTTATATTTATTCATTATAAGGTGGGTTGTCTTTGCTCAATATTTAGCTTAGACAAGGAGCCGCTACTCAGAGAGACATGTACGGGTAGCAGGCTCCGAAACATGTTGAGTAGTTACCTGCTGGAGACACTAATTTATTTGAGCTAATACAGCCTATGTCAGAATTTTACAGATGGACAATAGCACTTCCATATGTATATAGGTTAGAGACCGATAGGTTAGCGTATTGAGAGTAAAGAGTTCGGACTGCGGAATAGGGTTATGACTACTAGGAAGTGGCTCTGGGCAAAAAGACACAAACACAATTGCTCTTGAACTGTTTACTGCTCGCTGGAAGAGATACCATTCTCCATAACCTGTGAGAAAACTTTGTGAATATATAGATGGAACTTCTAAAGTGACCATTAAAATGTTAGGAGTTTTGTAATATTTTAATCAATCCAATCCCACAGAGCCAAAATATTAACAGAGTTGACTGAAAAATAAGATAACGTCCATTCATTTGCCTATTATGTTTGTCGTTAGAATATTTTCTGGAGTGAATTATCCTGACACGATAACTTCCATGCCTGCCGTAACATATTTGTCGACATAAAGCAGATGTGTCTTCTGGAAAACTGCCATTTGGCTATTAAAAAATTCACAGAAGTTGTATATGTTTGATAATTTTGAGGTTCTCCTGCCAGATAAATCACAAATACGTGCACACTTTTGTTCAGAATAAAACCAATTTTCATAAACATTTGATGCTTCTTCCCTTAATATCCTAGTTAGTAACTGTGTCTTCTGTTCACATATATATGAAGTATTTGTAAATATTTTTTTGCATGGAATTGTGATCCACTTAGACGATTTATGGATGGAAAGTAGTACAATGGTCCTGCACTTGTAGGTGTTGTTCTCCAAGGTGGCCTAATGCTGATATGACATGAGTATCATTGCATATTTCACATTATTTTCATCCATGCCTGGATGTCTTCTGTAGTCATCGATTGTCAAACCTTCAAAGTATACATGTTTAAGTTCATTTTTTTACTAGAAACAATTCCTCTGTTATTGTTATTAGATAGCCCGTTACCCACACTAGAATATTTTTCTGCGAAAATAGAAGATTACATGCATTCTTAAAAGTTGTGGCCAAATTAAATGTGGATATTTTGTACCCATTGAGTCAATACATAGAAAGTGCATAACTCTCATGTTCATAGAGAGGAACCCAGTTTAAGACACAGTGCCTGCACATTGGACTGGTATTAATTATGCTACTACAGATACCAAAAACTGCACTTCTGAAACAGAAAATGTTTCCATAACATGGCAGTCATCCTTCCCTCATGGCTGCATTATATTGTTATTAAAACATATACACACACACACACATATATATATATATATATATATATATATATATATATATATATATATATATATATATATATATATATATATATATGTGTGTGTGTGTGTGTGTGTGTGTGTGTGTGTGTATTTAATTATTATTTAAACCATTGTTTCTTTGGAGACATTCCAGTACAAACTGAATATGTCTTACTGCGCCAAACCGAAAAGTGATAAAAATTGCAAGATACCACTCCTTAGAGCATGGCTAACAACCTGAACAACAGTGTGGAAGTTGATAACTTTCATAAGTATAAAATAAACTTGATGGCATCTTAGTAAAACATGCTGTTTTTAAAATATTGGGAGCATGTTCGGAGAAATGAATAATTGTTTCATGTTTTCTTAATCATACGAAACCTTTATAGATCAGCAGTAACCTGATAGACTTAAACAGTATTTTTGGGCTCAGTTGCTAGAGTAACCCCAAGCCATCAGCATTAAACTTTAAAAGGTTATTCTGTGGCCCCTGACTTTTTCTATAGAAAATACCATTAATGAACTAAGGTAATTGGGTGCACACAGTAATGACAAAACACATATTCATGTGGTAACCACACTTATCTGTACATGATGCAATATTCAGTGACGTTGACTGATCGGTCTTCTCATTATTCTTGACAGTGCAATGGGAAAACCGTGTTGGAAGTGGTGGCTTACTGTATGTGGTGCTGTATATTTGCAGCAAAGCTTTAATAGCATCCAAAATGAGGGTACTACATATATGTACTTAGGCACATATTCTGTGTGTATGTGTAGAATGTGCCCAGCCAATGCTGAACAAATATAATCATATTAAGAAGGATGGGCTGGTTTCTTCAGACTTTAGAGTCTCATCACAATGTACCATACCAAGTATTCATTTAAGGTGCCATGAAGGTTTGTTCTATAATGGCTGTGCCCAAAAAATCCCAAAATGACTTTTGTTCTCTATCTGACAGATAAGCACCTAAAATATGTGGTCACCAAATATCTTTTAAAAAAGTATTCATATGAGAAAATCTATTAAAACAATAATAGGTTTCAGCAGACCACTGCCTGTGTATCTTCTGTTTACTTTGATATGCTAATGGTCCACAGTGTTTGAGCAGCCATTAGCCATACTGACCGGCCCCTGCCAACAACAAAGTCACATGACCGCAAGGGAAAAAAAATGCCGGCAAGCTTGATTCGATGCACATATCAGTCGAAAAGAGAGACACCAAAGCAACTAGTGCCCCCTAAACAACCATTTTTGGGCAGTTACAGTGACTTATGACATAATTGGCAATCTATAGGTATTTTGCACGATGTGAATTTATCTAAATGGCGCCTGAACTGCCTCGCAGCAGCTGGTCAACTTGACAAGGCTCCATCGTTCCGACTTCAAAGCTTGTCAAAACTCAACAGGATTA
The DNA here is from genome assembly GCA_964020975.1 of Hermodice carunculata. Lineage (NCBI taxonomy): Eukaryota > Metazoa > Annelida > Polychaeta > Eunicida > Amphinomidae > Hermodice > Hermodice carunculata. Next base: position 87,976,168 of record OZ026618.1, on the reverse strand, counting down.
ACCACCTTGCGTCACTGAACAATGGGCATTATAACGGTGTTTGCTAATGCATTCAATGTTTTCCAAGCTATTGTAAGCCATCTATTTGATAATGTTCAGTGGGGTATATATGTGATTGCAGCCAGTTTTGGCTGACCAAGGAGGCTACGCGAAAAGAGATTCCACTCTGGCTTTTTCGCAGGTAGATCATCTTAGCAGTGGCATTGGGATTGTTTGATACATATCTGATAGGCACACAGTGGGGGAACAATAAACCCATGCATGTGTATTACGAGGTCCGGCCACTTTGGGCTTTTAATATCGCAGATACTCACACAAACCTTCTTCCAGCTTTGAAACCTGAGGAACATATTTCAGCTTAAATTCAAATGAATCAGTGGATTTGATATTTCATAAGTCACGGCAGCACCCTTAGCACGTTGTAAGCGAGTACATTCGAACATGCTCTGCAAATCATTTGCCCTCGTTTGCGAGTGTATTCAAACGCACCACCAGCAAACATTCATCAGCTCACCGTTCGCCCATATTGTATATTTAGCAGCAAGCGTATATGTTTTATTATAGACAAACTTCCATAATTCAGACTGTTTTTTTTTTCATTTTGTGCTTGAAAGGATTCTAACACTCTCAGACGGATAAGAATCTAACAAGCGCCCGTTTTTGTCGCAATTTTGAAAGACAGAGTCCATAATTTACACAAGAAAACAGGGAAACTTTGTCCGTTTGCAGCCTCAATGTTTCTCTTCGACTGCCATGATATTTTATGCCACTGGAAAGCTCTAGAGTTTGTCTCTTTGAGTAAAACGTTCTTAAATTGGTCAAAAATAAAGAATTCCTGGGATATCTCTAAAAATTGCGTAAAATTTGCCAGTGTTTTAGTTGAGGGAAGTTCCAAGGCCCGTTATTGGTAAATTTAGCCACGTGACACGCACCATACAATCAAATGCGTCTAATGCCATGTGCTCCCAGCACGTCCCGAATTCAGAAGATGAACACGATGCGTGCACATACAAATAACTGGATCTAGGACCTATTTCTTTTTATATTTTAGTTTCACAAAAAGACCTGAATTGAACAAACTGTGCACATAGAGTAAGGCAGGAGGAAAAAGTTGTGACGGAAAGCAAAATAGAAAAATACGTAGATTCGTCACCACACAGTTACGAAGCCCCCGCGAACACAATGACGACTGTGTTATTATTGTTCTGGGTGATCGCTATATGTCGACATGACACGTTAATATTGAATCAATGAACAAACTTTTAGTTTCGAAAAGAAGCTCAAATGAAAGAAGTATGTAACACAGAACCAGATACGAGTAAAATCCGACGCATGACAAAAAATAAAATAAAAAAAAAATAATAAAAATTTAAGAAAAAAAAAATAAATAAATAATGAAATATGGGATGTTACGGTAAATCATGTCCTTGAGCATGCAAACGCTTGTATTGTGCCAGCCATGTTGTTTTGAAAAACTGTAACCACACTAAAGGCTTGAAATTTTACATCTAAAAGGGAGCCTAAACTAATGGTAAACTCACCTGGAAAGTGCACAGCTATAATAATCATGTAATTTGTGACAAACTTCCTGGCGGTCACTTTCAGTAAAACTTGATACAAAAAGACCCTCACACGTTCAATCCTTCATTAAACAATTGCCTTGTGTGGCCTCCTTGGGCTAACACATCATGGCACGCTGACAGTATGCAGCCTGGCAAGATCAAACGATCTCAGAGTATAAAGCCTGTCACCCAGGTCAATATTGCAAAACATATTGTCAAACCACACGTGGACACAATTGCCTGCTGCCATTTTGAAACAGTGTGCTGTCAGGGCCATAGTCAGGTGACCGTGTAATCGCTTTACGTCTTCCCTCTGATCCTTGGTAGTGGCATGTGAAACCACAGCTCTAAAACCAACATTGTCCCTGGCTTTACAAACTTTGAGATAAAAAACTTCATTTTTATACCAGAGAACAACAATGTGTCTTTGCAAGAGTACCCTGAAGTTGAAGGTTCTTATTTACTCCACTCATAATGAAAATTTCGATCGGAGGGAATGAGTTACTTTCACACGACGGTCCGTTCTTTGTAAAAATCACAGTCATCACCTTTGAAAGCGGTTTTCATGGAAGTCAAATTCCACAACATCAATTGAATTTTAAAAAGACATCAATCATACACGGATAGATATATCATCTCAATGTAAACCGGCAAAGCAAGATGTATGTCTAACTTAGGAATCGTTTCTTTATTTGGCCTTTCTACTCTTCCTTCTGTGACTTTTGGGGCTCAAAAAGTGAAGAAACTGTATAACATCATGGTACCAACTTCAAAATTCTACAAAATTTTAAAAGAGGGGGTGGTCTATATTATCGTTTCAAATAGTTTGCAGATCTTAAAATTGAATATTGTGCGAACGACCTGAAATAAACTTGTGAATCTATATCCACTCACAAAACAGCGTGAAACGTCTGCAAAAATCTCTAAATTGATTCGCTATTCTTTTTTTTTTTTTTTTTTTTTCAAATCTTATGAACATATATGAACATACATACACGATAATGAACATATATAGTTTTATGGGTAAAACGATCAATTCATATGATCTGGACGGGGTCAAAGTCGGCAGAGTCTGCAACGCACCTGAAGCCATCCTGGCACCTCATTTGTGCACAATGGTTGATGAAAACTGAGGAAAGCAAGAGCATCAGTATAGCCTGCAATATCAAATATTGTAGGTCTATCAAAGCAGCCATATACAGTCCCACAACACTCTTCAAATAAGGGCTATTATTGAAAAGGAAGTCTAGTTTCACGAATTGGCAATCGTGCAAAAGTTTCGATATTCAAAAATATTCCATAACTATTTCAATCAGCAAGGCACAAGGATTGAAGATAAAACACTTGTGTGTGATTGAGTAAACATAAGTTTTTTGTCAGTTGTCTTCTTACTACATATCTGCAACCAGTAACGACACAATTGCAATTGGACTATGCAAAAAGTAAAATAGTGATTTCATTTTTAAGAACCACTTGCAAAAGCAAAATATCAATTTATGGACTTTATACGCAGTAGAAGTTTAGGTTGCATGGGAATTTACTACAGACAATTAATACAGAGAAACATGTAAATAAAAACAGCAAAAAGAAAAAAAAAACACACTCGAAAAGAAAAACAAAAACAAAAACAAAAAACTAAAATAAAATGAAATGAAATGAAATAAAATAAAATAAAATAAAATATCACCAAATGTGAGCAAATTCCGTTGCTCAGCAAAGAAGACAATAAATTTAAGCTGGCCTGTTTGAGCAATTAGGTAAGGGACCTTACTGTTTAATGTCATCGAAAAAACAAACAGACAAAAACTGCATTTCAGTTCTGATCGATCGACTAAGAAAAACTGAAATTTTGCTCATGGTTATACCTTAGTCATAGCATGCTACAGCTCAGGTGCTCTACTGTCGAAACAGGATACAGGTAATAGAGACACGTAACCAAATTGAACGCCGACTCCGCAGTGGGAAATGAGGTTTGCATGCCAAGCTCAACCTTAACCAGACAACCAGGATGAATGAAGCTGGCTAAGAAAATCTCAGCAATATAGTTGCAAAATGTTTCAAAGCCCCCCCCCCCAAGAATGCAGAGCGGATTAACATCTGAAAACGGAGGGATCTCATCATGACTTTTTGAACATTTGTGCGAATATGTGATGAAAAGGTGACACTTGACAATTGAAGAGAGATTGTAGACTGCAGAAATGAATATGACTATCCTACACACATCTAACATCATCACCATGACTGCCCTAATTGTTACCAGGACTGGCGTCAGACCATCAAAGAAAGGATTTGAAAGATTACACTGAGCAAATCTGTATGCCTATGCAGAAATGAACGTCGATGGAGAATTACGGACTTGTTTTTCACCAGCAAACCAAGAGTAAAAATTCAACACGACGCCTTCATCCAAAAATGTCAAAAGTTTTACTTGAATATTGTAGACCATGGCAAATATCGCTTACCTCGCAAGACAAAGCATCTATGCCAAAAGAAAAGCAAAGGCAATGTTACACTACACAGGAGGCTACTACAGCTGAGAGCTGTATTAAGTGTATATATATATGAAGATATAATAGTTAAAAATGTATGAACTGAAATGAGTTAAAATGTGTAGGGTAGTAAGATTTGATTATGTCACTTATTATGATTCACTATATGCATAAACTTAAACAGAAATTAAAATAGTTAATGACGCCAACCTACCTGCATTTACATGTGCACATACATTGCATGAGTGGATCATGAGAACACCTGGGCCTGATTGGTTGAGCGAAGTTGGGTTACCAAGTAAAAAGTGCATAGAGCATGGAATAGTAATTACCTTGTCTGTAATAAATAGATGGCCAATGATGAACCCTTTGTCGGATTCACTCGAGTGGCTCTGACCCGTACATACATTGGCAATGGTGTTGGTAAATTGATGTTAAATCTGAAGTCCCTGTAAACAGGTGGTTGCAGGTTCATTTCTTGTACAAGTATTGTAGGCAGGAGTGTACTATACAGAATGTAGTCTTTGAAATGCTAGATTTAAATAATGTTTATCGCTTGCTGCAGGAAAACTCATTAGCTATCGTCGGTGCCCTTCTTATGTTTTGTGTGGGAAGTGCGACAATGATAGCTGTTGACTCAGGCTTGTACTTGGCACTTACAGAGTTGATGTCATTTTTGTTAAACAAATTGGTTCTGCATAATTTAATGTGTTGTGTATAAAGTTCTTACAATCCGAACACCTTCGTTTCGCTTAAAAAGGGTGTTTAATTTCGCAAATAGTAAGGAAAACACTGATTTTTCCTTGAATACTATTTCTTAAATTTGAAAGATATCAATTTCATTTTGTGCCAGTCATGACATTAGGATATTGGCTTAAGACTCAAATTCCATTAGAAGTAATATATGGATTTTATTGCCGAGAATATGTTAATATTGTGAACATTATTTGTAATTTCATTTTTTTCGACCAGCACTGATTATGCTATTAGCATTTCTATAAACAGAGGTGGCGCTTACATATATATAATACAAAAAAATGAATTAAATAGGCGTTATGTCTGAGAAATGTTAGCTTTTAAATATTTCAAGTATGCTTTATGTAAATATACTCTATCGCTACTCTCTTAAATTATTTATCCGACTCTTGAAAAGTCATGTATATATGTTAGTATGTGAGTATGTAGGTATGTATATATATATAAATATATATAAATGTATATATATATATATAAACTAGGCAAAATTAATAACCCTCCGCTTAAATAATTTAATGGTGTACCCATACTTTTTTTAGGTAATTTAAAGATACACACATGTATGTGTACCATAATCCTATGATTACATCATGTGTAAAGATGAGCAGAGTTGGAGCCCATGCTTGACTGCACATGGGCTGAATGTAACACAAAGTCAAAAAGTGCACTACGCAGAAAGGTCATGTGTGGTCTTTCCTGTCCCTGTTGGGACCCTCCTGACCATTGATTTTTCTCACCATATCTGTGTAATGTGGCCAGAAACTGTGCCAATCATGGGTATAAAGGTTTGTTTGTTTTTTTCTGTCAGTTATGGATTTGCCATCACTGGTGAAACTGTGAACATCACCGTGCCAAGGCTATCCAAAGTGGACAGAGCAAGAGCCATACGTCACATTGAAGCTGGTGAAAGTTGCAGAGCTGTTGCATGGGCAATGGGTGTTAACCACAAATCCATCAATGAGTTGTTGAGAAAAAACAGAAACACAAATGATGTTGCAGATTTACCATGCCCGGGAAGGCCAAAGCTGACCACCAGGCAACAAGACCGTTTCATCGTCCATGCAGCACTGAGGAGTAGCAGCCGCACAGGTCTTGATATTCAGAGCCAGTTGGAGAGAGCCAATCCTCACCAAAGACGCATGTCTACCCAGACTGTTTGCAACAGATTGCATCCTGCTGGTTTAAGGTCGCGGGGCATGGCGAAAAAGCCGCTTCTTACCCCCGTCACAAAGTTGCTCGGTTGCAGTGGACAACAGAACATGTCCGTACAACACATGCAGGATGGAGCAATGTTCTCTTCACTGATGAGTGTCGCCTTTCCCTCCACAGAAGTGATGGACGTGTTCAAGCATGGAGACGGCGGGGGGAGAGGCACGCTTCTTGTTGTGTTCAGCCCACAGTTGCATAAGGAGGGGGCAGCATCATGGTGTGGGCGGGCGTCTCTGCTAATGGCAAGACAGACCTCGTCATCATGGAAGGAACAATGACAAGCAGACGGTACATAACGGATGTCCTGGAACCCCATGTTATTCCATATGCGGGTGCCATTGGAGACAACTTCATGCTGATGCACGAGAATGCCAGGCCACATGTTTCAGCCGGGGTTCGTGATTACCTGGATAGTGAGAGTGTTGAGCTGATGGAATGGCCAGCATGCTCACCTGACCTCAACCCGATTGAGCACCTGTGGAGCCATATGAAAAGAAATGTGTACCAGAAGATGGGTCCTAACTCACACTTCGCAGATCTATGGCGTTATCTTCTGGAGGAGTGGGACAGTATACCTTAGGCACTTGTGAGAAAGCTCGTCTACAGCATGCGAAAGTGCTGCCAACAGTGCATTGACAACCATGGTGGCTACACATCCCTATTGAATGGACATTTAAAGGTGCTTTATGAGACATAGTGATGAGTCAACTTCTGCTCTATTGAACTCAGAAAAGGCCTTAACTTTCAGTACAGTCTGTGATAACTTTTGATGCAACCAAGCACCATCTGTGATAACTTCTGATGGGACTCTGCACTCAGTTCATATGCATGTTTGAGCGCTCTACAGGTACTCTTGCGAACTTGTGATTCAGACTTTGTCTGCTTATTGACACCGTGCAATGAAGCGTAACTTCATTTGATCAGAATTTCCTCTACAGATCTACTCTAAAGTGTATACAGAATAAAAGAAACATTGAATATATTCAAACTATGTGTGTGTTTTTGTATATAAGAATTGCTTTTAGTGGAGGGTTATTAATTTTGCCTAGTTTATATATATATATATATATATATATATATATATATATATATATATATATATATATATATATATATATATATATATATATTCTCTCTGTGTAATCATTTACATTTGTGCACAAAACATATTAAACTTGAGGAAGATGAAAGCAGATCCAAATATCGATCAGAGGTGGGGTTTTTTACAAGAAAATATCACAAAAATGTATAAAATTTTAGACTTAAACTCAGTATTTCACCAACACTGATTACGCTGTATTATGTTAGCTCAGAGGTAAAGTTCATATATGAAAGCGAATAATTCGCAAATTTGGGTCCAATACTAAATGTAAAATATGGAGCCAATTGAACACTAATTAAAAAAAGAAGAAGAAGAAAATACCCTACTCCAATTATATATGTTTCTGTCTTGGCGATATATATAAAATGATCGAACTACTCTCAAATCTGACACTGGAAAAGGTGATTTGAAATATGACTCCCTTGCACACAGTTAAAGGATTATACGTACCTAGCTCTCATTCGAAAGCATATAACATAATCAGTTGAAATCTAACCCCATTCTGAAATATACCCGTGCAACCAATTGGGCCAACTGCGATAGGTACATGCAGCTTGCTACTGACACCTGTCGAGTTTTAAATTTGTTTTTCATTCAAAGAGTGGACACCATCTGTCCCGATGTTCAGGTTCCATTTCAAGCTAAAGAAACTGTATAAAGGTGAAAAGTTTACCTTTAAAACATTGGATTTTTTACAAGTTCAAATAAAGACTGGCCATTATCAGCAGGGCACGAAAAATGCTTTAAAAAGCTCTCGTTGGCAGGACAAGTGAATTTTAAAATCCACTTCTCCGTATGCAAAATCCACTTGTCCGAATATAACCTGGTGCAGCAAACATAGTAATATTCTTTTTCATCAATCATAAAGGCCTGGGCAAACCATTTACCCTAATTTGGCACTTATTGTCGCTTGCAAATCGACAAAAATCTGTCAGTTTTTACCACAATTCTAGCTATGACTGCAAACAGTAAAACTGGAAAATATGTCAAAAATACAAATTGAAAAGTAAACTACTTGCATAGGGTGACTCACAATGAAAACTACTGTGTAATTTCTGGAAGTCAGTGTTCCAGATTAATGTAATACAGATTAATAGTTGTATTGGTTTCAGCATCGTTTTTCCTCTTGTCGCTGATGGGATGCACATCGATGCCCTCGTTTGCGTACTATCATGAATGCTATCCGTACATCGTTGTCAATTTGTGTATTCAGTATCGGCAAGTTCCTAGTAATCAATGGTGTTCTAAATTCAAATTCAAACGAAGATTTTCAAATCAGAAGTCCGTCTCCTTGTAATGCACATCGAATGTGCGGTCACCATCTTTCCTACCACTGTATACAAACAGCTGCATTAGCCATTGGTCTGACAAACAACTCATCACTTGATTGGTCAATTGAGTCACATGAAAAATGAGCCAATCGCCAATCACGGCTCTTGTTATAGTGTGTTCATCATGGCTTCCACCCTGTGAACGTGTTTGAACCTTCCGAAATGTACGGAGGGAATACACAAACGGGAAGCTTTTTTTTGTCTTGCAGCATGCGAAAATATAGATTCCAGTGTTTATAGCAACAACTATTTGGAGTCACAGGCAAATACGCAAAGGTACGGGGATAGAGGAAAATACCGAATCTGTTACAGATCAGTCAGCATGATGGTCCGTTCACCGTAGATTATTCCACGCGGTCACTTGCGTGTGACTGACAGATGTGTGTTTTGTTTGGCCGGGAAGTCAACTTGCAGCACATTTACATGATCTTTCCAACACTTGTAGAACCCACAGATAAATGGAAGCCAATACGCCCCAATGCATTACTGCTGGTACCTTTGATCTCGTCATCGTATGTACGCAACGGTCAAAATATCTGCTTGTTTGGACAGAAATCAAGAAGGTAGTCCTGTTGAATAACCTGCTGACCCTGTAATTGTTTAAACCTGGATTGTTTACTTTAGGCCAGGGGATTATCATCCCCTATTGCGCATTGGCGTCCCCACGTACATGAATGCATTGGTGCGTATGTTCTGTTCACACAGACCACATTAATCGCCAACATATGGTGAGTGTCGAAGGTTCTCAACGCTCATCATCAATGTTGCCGTGCATGCAAACCGACGTAACATCAGTCCAATTGAAAACGAAAAAAAAATTGCTTGTCCGCAGGACAAGTTGAATTTGAAAGTCACTTGTCCGAGAAGAGCTTTGGCTTGTCCCAGAACGTCGGATCATAGGACTTTTTGAGACCTGATTCATACAAAAGTGCTGCGTGATCGAGACCTCGCCAGGCAAAGCCTGCTAGCTTTCACAAATCCACCGTTTCAAGAACCCACAAAGGCTTGATTTGCCTTCAAAACCAGCTAGCTTTCACGTCATCTCCCAGGCCATGATTCAGATCTCGCTCTAATGCGAGATAGACCTACCTTCCACGCGTACAAAGCAGCTCACTTCCTGAACATGCACACTTGAGAGCTTATTATATCTGGTTCCCACTGCCGTTTTTTATTACTAAAACGCTGTTGTCCTTAGCGCCTTCGCAGCATTACATTGTATTATTTTTGGTTAGGGAACCAGTAAAAAATTCGATGACGTGTGGCTCTGGTTCGTCGGGGAACGTTTCACGGTGAAGTATGTCTCGAAGGGAGCTGACCACTTACGCCTGAGACAAGTTTCTCGTAAGAAGATGACCTTGCCGATGAGAAAACTTTAAAAGCACTCATGAGTATATGAAACAAAGTCGGTAGGCCTATAGCGTCGACCCCCACTTTACCGATTCTGTGAACCTCTCTAACAAAATGCTGTAAAGCTGAGCTTAATGATCACTCCCAGACTTGTGGAGTAATTGAAAGCAGCAGGCGGGGGGGGGGGGGTCTGGTGCATTTCTGCCCCCCCCCCCCAAGAAAAAAATTTGAATTCAAGCATGCAAAACGGTGCATTCTGGGGAGTTTAGAGTGTTTTGCCTTCACCTGGTTGACGAGCTCACAAAATTTAGTCATTATTGTATGGATTTAGCTACTTTCCCTTCAGATTTTACAAAAATCTGTATATATATAAATTGCAGGTCCCTGATAACACTTAGATACTGAAACTATAAATGTAAAAAGCGGTTCTTCTCCAGTACTCTCATTTCATGCATCAAAAATGATTTTACCTTATTTGCTTGAAAATGTTCTTACATTCACTCTATTTGATTTACCCTGGCGGGTTCTGCATGGGAATAGATATAACCACGGTACAGTAGTACCTTCAATAACCGACCCCAGTTCCCACCTGGTGAAAATGACCAGATTTGCTTGCCACAGGCGCTTTTGTAATGTTAAATGACCTGATGCGCAAGACCATGGTGCTGTCCAATCGCAGCAACTAATTTACATTCCCTGGATTATTTTCCCAAGAAACTTCTTTTAACGAGAAACACTTATTTAGATAAATTCCGTAGCCTTTTTTAAGAACTGTGATGCAAAATTTTGCTACAATGCTCCAGTTGGACAGCCTTAGATGAGCAGCAACCTGCGACTAAAGGCAAAATAGCCCCACAAACAACCATCCATAAAAAAAAGGTAATTCAAATCAACCAGAACTCAGTTGTAAGAGAAAGTTAACAGCAAAGCTGGCCAACATGTGCCGTTATTTTGCAGTAAAGTCAACTCAAACACAGCATTTTATTTCAATTTGTCTGGATGGTCAATTGAGGCCAGGGAAAAGGTATAGTTGCTGCATATAGCCATGATGGGTGCAGTATCGGTATCTAGTATTGCTAGGTTTCAGGTGTTCGTTCTCTGAGTTACCAGGGAAATGGTTGTCAGCGTAGTTTTAAAAGATGACTTACAAACTAAGCTTTAATCTGCCCACTCAGTTGTGTCTGAGGCAGTTATCATTGTTAGTTATTAATCCAAATGCAACAGGAAGGGATGCATGCACACACGTTGAGTGCCATTTTAAACATGGTGCAATGCATTGCAGGAGTGGAAAGTACCAATGAATCATGACCACGTGTTTTCAGCATGGTTCCAGGTGTCCGTTCGCGGAGTTACTAGGCCAAATGGTTGTTAAATGTACCTCTAAAACATGACATACTATCTTAATTGTAATCTGCTCGCTCAGTTATGTCTAAAGCAATATTTATTGTTAGTTACAAATCCAAATGCAACAGCGTTATTTTGAACATTGTGCAATTAATGCATTGATTGAGGTACAATCTCAGAAAAGCACACTTGATTCTGACAAACGTACTCTTGAATTTGATATCAAAGTGAATTGCGGCCACACAATATCTATCATTATTGATGCTCTGAAATAATTGCAAAATAGATACTTTTGGTTTCATACATTATAATCCTCTGCCAATCCACACTCAGCAAGATCGTCCTAATGCTCATTTAAAAATCATTGGCATTGGGTGCAGAACTTACTATTTTTACAATGGCGGTCAAGTCGATTGGCTATTTTGAAAAGGTAGGGTCCAAAAAAATGTGTGATTAGTGTTAAGGGAAGGTTAAATAGGGAAGGGCAGTTTCTTAAGTTTCCAGAAACCTCCACTACACGGCCCGAGTGATCGCTTTCATCCTGGTACTCGCCTGAGGGTGAACATTGGTTTCGGCGGATTTGCAAACACTGTGAGAACATTGTACGTATCGGCAATCAAAGTGCAAAAAATGTTCCTTTTCAAGTAATATCTGCTAATAAATTTTACAGACACGAAAGACAAGATTTATTATAGCAGAGCATGAATGCATTTGTATTATAGCAGAGCATGAATGCATTTGTCCGTATGTTGTGATAAAAAAGTAAAAAACCCATTTTGAACCGCGGTGACCGGGAACCGCATTCTGCTTGTTACATTCCTGCGTAGCGCCACTCGACTATGTGAATGGTCGAAAGAAATGCAATAATAAAGAATATTCTTCGACAGTTATTAAGATAATGCAATGATCACATATAACAAATTGTCGACATAGCACATAATGTGGACTCAACAGCATGATGATTTCGTAAGACTCTTGTTGCAAGGATTTAATGTGACCCTGTTCATAGCGGGTCATAATGGTGGATCGAGTAGGATAAAACATTGGTAATCGCGTTTTAGGTACAGTGTTTCCAACCTGCCAAACTTAAAATCCGGGAAATAGAAAGTAAAATTAAGGGAGATTGATAAATTAATATGAAATATACAAGGGAAATATTGATGAATTTCCGGGAGGTGACTCAAAATTGTCAAAAATACACACTTTTTCAAATAATTTTAAGCATAAAATTCCGGGAGTCTCCCGGGTAATTCGGGAGGGTTGGCAACACTGTAACTTACAGTGTAAGAAGTCGATTGTATTTTATTTGCCGGGTGTGTTGTCATTATGTCAGAAATAAAGACAAGGAGATACCTCATCAGAATATATTGTTGTACATGAATCCCCAAGTTTTACAGTGTCCCTGTATGTGTGTGGGTGGGTGTGGGTGGGTCGGCTGGTAGCGTTAAAAGTTAAATTAAAATTAAAATCAAATGTCATTAACTCACAACAATGTGTATTGGGTTGATTCCTTGACTGCATTATTTTCTACAAAAAGTATTTATTAATGACAACATTATCATGATTATGAGTTACACTTGGTTATTTCATTCGCCAAGAAAAATGCTCAGTTTGCACCATGCGTTAACACATCAAGGTACGCGATGCTACTCAGGTTGACCAGCTATTGAATACCCGGATGAAAACTGTCCGCAGCGCCACATGGCGGTCAATGAGGGAACGCAGAGTTATTGCTCTACCATATTGTCGAATGAATGCAATGTACAATATATACTGGGGCTTTTTCAGAGTGAGCTTTACCTGAAAAATGTAAATACAATGACAGTGACCAGTTGTGGGCCCCAGAATTAAGATTTTGTATCAGACAGTGAAGTTTCCCTGAGGCAATGAAATAAAGGTCAGCAAGAGGCTGAGTGCCAGGCACCCGACTGCATCAAAGACGAGGCTCAATGGAGCAGGTTAGCTCGGTAGTGGATGCAGGCCCGAAAAAGTGGCGAGTTTTCATACAAGTGGTAACTAGCTGTACATATATGAGAGCCTGAGGGCATTTAAAGATAATATTTTTGCTATTATGCCAGTTTGTTATGTTCGGCAGGTTTGTGACAGTTCCACTCCATACCAGGTTTAGGCCAGTTAATTATGTTTACCAGTTTTATGCCAGTTTATTCTGTGTGCAACTTTCCGTTACTTTTTTGCCAGTTTTGAGCACGTTTTCTTTATCAACCTTTGGCAGTTTTGAATGAGTCACCAGGATTCCCACCAACTGATGTCAGTAAGAAATCTAAGTAAATCTTACAGGATACTAATTTATACCATTGTGCCAGTTTTGTCCTGATTAAAACTTGAGCACCTTGAAAGACTAGTGGAAACCTGACAAATGATTGACATGAAACTGGTAAAATATATACATACATAGTGCATGCACAGTATAACACTAAATACTTGATGATTTCTTACAAACTAGAGATCTACAAAGATTTTCACATTATTATTATGATCAATAATATTCATGTACATGTATAGAATTTGAGTAAGTTGCTTGTATCTAGACAAGAAAGGACTGCTTCTCTGAATTTACCAGACTTGTCAAGAAGGGAAAGCTTTCCTGGACTTTATAAAAGGAAAACATATATGGCCAAAACATTATTTGTTTCATTCAACTCTTGTATACATTGTAAAAGTTATCTATCATGCAAGTAAATATTTTCCCAAAGCACAATTCCTGTTTGGATCAAAGGTATTTTTATACTGTAGCAGAGATTTGTTTTGTGATGAAATTTACCTCATGAACAAAGTTGTAATTTATGACAAAGTTGAATATGTTTACATTCAAATTCTTTGTTTTAAGAGGATTTGAAATCTAAGGAATTGGACAGTTAAAAATATACTGTATATATGTTTGTGGGCTTATCTTCCAAAACTATAATTCTATGAACAATTGCAGTGAGCCAACAATTTGTATCATTAAGAGAGGAGAGCTTGGCCTTAGCCAACCCAAGAAAAAAGAAAAAAAAAAAAAAAAAAAAACTGCTGCAAATCATACATCCACATATATATGTTCAAAACCTTTCCTTACAATCTACATGCTTCTTTCCAGTGTTTTTTCAGCCAAAGCATGTGGCCTTATTGTTTTTTTTTTTTTTTTTTTGTTTCTTGCTGTTGAGAACAAAGGAACAGTGATTCAACTTAGGGCAAACAAATGATATATCTGCTTTGGTTATTTGGCTTCCCTCACAAAATATTTCCTGCATGTTTTGTTGAGGTGTTACAATAAAAATAAATCTTGGTAAATACATGGGGAAATGAGTGTTTTACAGAAAAGTCCACACCCCTTCAAAACAGTGCAGACCTGCATGTCGCTCCCTGAACACAGATATTCCTGAACCAGTGTTTGAACAGCTTTACGGTATACTAACAACTAATATGTACAAACCCAAGTGCGTGAGAGCAAGGCTATCTCCAGTATTTACGGTATACTAACAACTAATATGTACAAACCCAAGTGCGTGAGAGCAAGGCTATCTCCAGTATTTCAACTGACAGTCATGACAAGGTCTTGATGTTTTTCAACTACACAAACAGCCCAATAGTTACCATATAGAGGCAAAATCTCCTTGTAAGGGATCTATCTGTGTGTCCATTGAAAGTGTGAACTTGTGTGCAGCCCTACCAGGGCTGCAGACAAGTTCACACTACCATTTACACTCAAGTACCCGAAGAACAATGAGACGCTGTTGATGTCATATTCCTACAGAGTTTGGAATGCTCATGACACAACGCAACTTTAATGAGTAGATTGTGATGTGGTTATAAAATGACAGTGCTCATGGTATGGCTTAGGGCGCGTGGTGCACTGAAAATTACAAGGATGAATATAATTATGATGTTTGCCATACATACTAGGTTATTATTCCAAATCAGTGAGGAACATGTTTCTGTTATCTTTATCTTATCATGTTTTGTATTCTGAAGTAAAGTACATCAACATTAAGATTTCGTCAAGTTTATAACCTGGATTGGCAATTTTGAAATGCAAACTGTGAATACAATGTATTTTGAATGATAGAACGAAAGTGTCTTTATAACACTAGCTGTACACGAAATCTGAAATAAAAGAATCAAAACTGTAAGAAATGTGAGAACAATTGTAAGCTCTGCAACATTCTAAATGAAACTGAAAAACTTTCCGTACCAGGAATTTAAGTGATGGATAAGATGTAGCACATACATATTCCGATTTGTAACAAAAAGCATAAAAGATGCAATTAAATGTACAACATCAGGTACAAGTCGTGTTTATAAGACACTTGTTATAATGTTTTATGCCGCACTTTGTACCATACATTAGTAACTTGTTTCGGCGTTAGTGGGTGCGTTTCGGCGTTTCAGGGCGGTTACCGGCGTTACACAGCGTTTGCCGGCGTGAGACGGCGTTTGCCGGCGTTACAAACGCCGGCAAATGCCGACTAACGCTGGTAAACGCCAAAATCCAATTAAGCCTTTTAGGGGTCGGCGTTTGCCGGCGTTAGTCGGCGTTTGCCAGCGTTCGTCGGCGGTGCCAGCGTTTGTCACCATTTCAACGCCGGCAGACGCTGTGAAACGCCGACTAACGCCGGCTACCGCTGGCAAACGCTCTGTAGTCCTCTTAACTAGCAAACTCAATGGGATACATGCAAAATTTGAATTCAGTTGAACTGGGATTAGAAGGATCCATGGAAATTTGTGTCTTGTACTTGTACTAATCATTAATGTACTTTTATGTTTTATACTCACGGGCAATATGGGCGTTTGTAACGCTGGCAAACGCCATCTCACGCCGGCAAACGCCGTCTCACGCTGGCAAACGCTGTGTAACGCCGAGAACCGCCCTGAAACGCCGAAACGCACCCACTAACGCCGAAAGAAGTTACTAGTGATATTACATTAAAAACCCATGGGATATGACCCATGTGATATTGTTGATCATATCCCATGGATGGGACTACTTTTAACCATATTTGTGAAATCAAAGACATGGAAGGAATCAATTCCATAATTGGTATATCCAAATTCGCCTTATTACCTTGCCATAAATCACGGCCGAAAACCTGATGGTCCGAGATATCCCAGCCAATGGGTAATAATATACTTGATTCTGTGATGCAAACTAGGCCCAAAAATGCAAGACTGGTTGGCAGAAAGACCAACCACAGTGTAAGACGCACGATGTGCAGTCGACTTTTAGATCCAAGTGTCCCGCCAGCCATTATTAAACAGCTGAGCAGGCAGAAAAATGCGCAGTCCATAAACAATTATGCAACAGCAAGCCAAAATCAACAGCATGCCATGTGCAGCCTTCTCCAGAGAAATTATTCTTCTTTTCAGACCTCTAACATCTGTCCAAAACACTCCCCAGACTCGGTCTTCATCGTTTGTCCCCGCTGGCTAGGCAGGGAGCTGTCGGCCCGTTCCATGGGGCAATGGTGGCAATGCTGCCGTCAGTGATGCGGCCAATCTGACGGCCAACAGTCAGTTGAGCTCCATGGGTGCATACTTTGCAATGTTTGCTGGTGCAATATTCTAAGTCAACGTGACCTTCCAAGTCTCCTCTCCACCAAATTAATTACATATAGAAATAATATAAAAGTGTCTTTTCGTCGAGATTTTGGTCTGCAGCAGCGGCCACTCAAAAAAATCCGCCATTAGGCCTGTGGTCAGCCGCTTTTCTTTGTTGTTTAAATCTTATATTCATACACGCGGCATGACTGTGTGAAAGTCCCGTGAAATGTAGTGAAAATAAATGTTACAAATGATATAAATGGACTATTTTTCTTCTTTAATGAACCGTAGGGGATAAATACAAAATAAACCTCGTCGTTAATCTGTATAAACCAAAATCCCCTCGAAGCGTGCGGGTGATCAGGCGCCCAGGCAGGCAAGCATCTCGGGGTATTTGGTTTGACAGACTAACGACTCAGGTAATTTTGTTTATTAAACCCATGCCCCCCCCCCCCCCCGAAAAGCCACGAGATAATCTGCCTATCACTATCCCATTCATTCTCCTATTATTGCGGCTTTCAATAGCCCCATGAACCGTATGGACATATTTTATCCCGAGAATGGAGTAGTAGACACTCTCAATTCATTATTATTTACTGATGCCTTCATAAAACCTGGCAGAAGATTTGTTGACAGCTCTTTTAACCAAATAATTCTGATTTTTATTGCCCAAAGCACAGACTTTTTAGTTTATCAACATTTTTTTCTATTCCTGCAGTCGGTCTATTGAGCTTGATGTATTGGGTAGGAGATGTCCGAGTGGTGGCGCAGGTGTGGCTGGGGTTCGGATGTGCGATATGACTAGAGCATTATCAGCATACCTACCAATGATTGGTTCAAACTCTTGTTTCGATGCACAAGAAGGAATTAACTTTGTAACCTTTGGCCTTGTGCAACTACGTTCTTTTACATGTAGTTTTCCACTTTTTGTGCAACATTAAGCCTTTCCCGATATTTCCATGGGTGCTAAAGTACATGGGGGGGGGGGGTGAGCGTCTGCATACACACCTTTCAGAGAACTTATGCTCATCCTGTGGCACATTTGCAAAGGTAGTTGGGTAAGTTGCAGCATTCGTTACCTATCCACATGCAATGCAAAGCCATTTCATGTCTGCTGGAACAGGACTATACTTGAATATTACAGATTCACCATCTATATCAAAACACTAATCCTCTATTGCTTTAGCCTGTGCAGACATTTCTCTAACATACCGAAGAAAGTGTGTGTTATCTTCCTTGCAAATTGCCCTAATGACTAGGTAATGATGCTCACAACTGCTAATTTTGTGCATGATATTCGTGAAAGATACAAGAAGGGCTGTGGCGCAATCCTCTTTTACAAAGGGTGTCCCATCAGCAACCATGGTGTAGTGAATGACCCCTGGATTATTGTCAAACCAGTGAATTATTTGTGTGCCAAGTTCCTTTTCTACTGAGAAATACATGGTAGCCAGGCAGACAAGTATTCTTCAAGCTTCCGGCAACAACCATTGACATCTTTAAGCTCCTGTAAGTAACAGGAGTTGTTAGATTTGATTTTTTGCATAAAGATCTTATAGGGTAACAATGAAGTTCATGTACTACCCAGCACTTTCTGGTTATTTATGATTGCCTTGTACTTGCGTTTACACAGTAAACCACCTTGGTAAAGAAATTTCATGCTATATAATCATACCTAGACATACCTGCATTGGAATCATCTGCACAACATGCAAACTTGCTTGTTTGACGCTTAAAACTTTTTCCTACCTTTTTTTGAATTGGACAAATACTCTGTCAATTCTTCTTTGGTGACATAATTGACAAAAGTTGTTCACAGTTCACTAGCCACTGCCTTTCTGCTATCACCATGGATTCTGCCACTCCAGCCTAAAGTCTCATTTTTCTGTGCCAATGCATTTTTCTGATAAATGTAGACGAATCCCAATTGCTGGGTTGCAAAACTGTTGATTTTCGTTATCGATATATACTACAGACAATGTCTTTACCTTTTAGAGTTGACATGGTTGCTGGGTCTACCTGGTTGGCTTCATGCACTTTCGAACAATGATATGATAAGCCTTGGATTTGTTCAATTTGATATATAATACAATGTCAAACCGCCTGTGGCAGAGAAAAATAAAGCAAAGAAGTTTTTTTTTTAAATGACACATTATGTGTTTTTTCACTTATATTAAGCATGTTAAGAATACAAAATAAATAAAAATGAATATTTCTAAGGTTGAGAGGACCAGGTTAAAACCACCAGTTGCCTTTCATGGGTGACTGCCTGTCTCAAGTCAGGAGTGAAATTTGTTTCTTCACGTTGGTATTGGAAGAGAAATATTGATGCTTTGGCAAGTCTGGAATCTCTTTGCTGTCATTGTTGCGTTTGGAATTAATGAATGTGGATCATGTTTCTCTGTACTATTTGACACTTACTTCATTGGCTATGTTGTGCTGTGGGCTTTGTTCTCCGACTCATAGTTATAGTGGAGGTAGAGTATGTTTATAATATTCCAGGTTCATAAATATCACAAAAACGATGTAGGCCTACTTTACTCTTTTGCTGTAAAATTAGCTGACTGACGAATCGGGAAAACTAAAAGGTGATGGGCCTAACAGGTCTCTTTTTATTTTTAATTTTGGCAGAAGTAATGAAATTTATGTTTTGGGTGGTTAGGCCTATACATTTTGTAAAAGAACTAGTGTTTGTAGTTAATGATGAATATTTCTAAGGTTGAGAGGACCAGTTTAAAACCACCAGTTGCCTTTCATGGGTGACTGCCTGTCTCAAGTCAGGAGTGAAATTTGTTTCTTCACGTTGGTATTGGAAGAGAAATATTGATGCTTTGGCAAGTCTGGAATCTCTTTGCTGTCATTATTGGGTTTGGAATTAATGAATGTGGATCATGTTTTTCTGTACTATTTGACAATTACTTCATTGGCTATGTTGTGCTGTGGGCTTTGTTCTCCGACTCATAGTTATAGTGGAGGTAGAGTATGTTTATAATATTCCAGGTTCATAAATATCACAAAAACGATGTAGGCCTACTTTACTCTTTTGCTGTAAAATTAGCTGACTGACAAATCGGGAGAACTAAAAGGTGATGGGCCTAACAGGTCTCTTTTTATTTTTATTTTGGGCAGAAGTAATGAAATTTGTGTTTTGGGTGGTTAGGCCTATACATTTTGTAAAAGAACTAGTGTTTGTAGTTAATGATGAATATTTCTAAGGTTGAGAGGACCAGTTTAAAACCACCAATTGCCTTTCATGGGTGACTGGCTGTCTCAAGTCAGGAGTGAAATTTGTTTCTTCACGTTGGTATTGGAAGAGAAATATTGATGCTTTGGCAAATTTGGAATCTCTTTGCTGTCATTGTTGGGTTTGGAATTAATGAATGTGGATCATGTTTTTCTGTACTATTTGACACTTACTTCATTGGCTATGTTGTGCTGTGGGCTTTGTTCTCCGACTCAAAGTTATAGTGGAGGTAGAGTATGTTTATAATATTCCAGGTTCATAAATATCACAAAAACGATGTAGGCCTACTTTACTCTTTTGCTGTAAAATTAGCTGACTGACAAATCGGGAGAACTAAAAGGTGATGGGCCTAACAGGTCTCTTTTTATTTTTATTTTGGGCAGAAGTAATGAAATTTGTGTTTTGGGTGGTTAGGCCTATACATTTTGTAAAAGAACTAGTGTTTGTAGTTAATGATGAATATTTCTAAGGTTGAGAGGACCAGTTTAAAACCACCAGTTGCCTTTCATGGGTGACTGCCTGTCTCAAGTCAGGAGTGAAATTTGTTTCTTCACATTGGTATTGGAAGAGAAATAGTGATGCTTTGGCAAGTCTGGAAACTCTTTGCTGCCATTGTTGGGTTTGGAATTAGTGAATGTGGATCATGTTTTTTCTGTACTATTTGAAAATTACTTCATTGGCTATGTTGTGCTGTGGGCTTTGTTTTCCGACTCATAGTTATAGTGGAGGTAGAGTATGTTTATAATATTCCAGGTTCATAAATATCACAAAAACGATGTAGGCCTACTTTACTCTTTTGCTGTAAAATTAGCTGACTGACAAATCGGGAGAACTAAAAGGTGATGGGCCTAACAGGTCTCTTTTTATTTTTATTTTGGGCAGAAGTAATGAAATTTGTGTTTTGGGTGGTTAGGCCTATACATTTTGTAAAAGAACTAGTGTTTGTAGTTAATGATGAATATTTCTAAGGTTGAGAGGACCAGTTTAAAACCACCAATTGCCTTTCATGGGTGACTGCCTGTCTCAAGTCAGGAGTGAAATTTGTTTCTTCACGTTGGTATTGGAAGAGAAATATTGATGCTTTGGCAAGTCTGGAATCTCTTTGCTGTCATTATTGGGTTTGGAATTAATGAATGTGGATCATGTTTTTCTGTACTATTTGACAATTACTTCATTGGCTATGTTGTGCTGTGGGCTTTGTTCTCCGACTCATAGTTATAGTGGAGGTAGAGTATGTTTATAATATTCCAGGTTCATAAATATCACAAAAACGATGTAGGCCTACTTTACTCTTTTGCTGTAAAATTAGCTGACTGACAAATCGGGAAAACTAAAAGGTGATGGGCCTAACAGGTCTCTTTTTATTTTTATTTTGGGCAGAAGTAATGAAATTTGTGTTTTGGGTGGTTAGGCCTATACATTTTGTAAAAGAACTAGTGTTTGTAGTTAATGATGAATATTTCTAAGGTTGAGAGGACCAGTTTAAAACCACCAATTGCCTTTCATGGGTGACTGCCTGTCTCAAGTCAGGAGTGAAATTTGTTTCTTCACGTTGGTATTGGAAGAGAAATATTGATGCTTTGGCAAGTCTGGAATCTCTTTGCTGTCATTGTTGGGTTTGGAATTAATGAATGTGGATCATGTTTTTCTGTACTATTTGACACTTACTTCATTGGCTATGTTGTGCTGTGGGCTTTGTTCTCCGACTCAAAGTTATAGTGGAGGTAGAGTATGTTTATAATATTCCAGGTTCATAAATATCACAAAAACGATGTAGGCCTACTTTACTCTTTTGCTGTAAAATTAGCTGACTGACAAATCGGGAGAACTAAAAGGTGATGGGCCTAACAGGTCTCTTTTTATTTTTATTTTGGGCAGAAGTAATGAAATTTGTGTTTTGGGTGGTTAGGCCTATACATTTTGTAAAAGAACTAGTGTTTGTAGTTAATGATGAATATTTCTAAGGTTGAGAGGACCAGTTTAAAACCACCAATTGCCTTTCATGGGTGACTGCCTGTCTCAAGTCAGGAGTGAAATTTGTTTCTTCACGTTGGTATTGGAAGAGAAATATTGATGCTTTGGCAAGTCTGGAAACTCTTTGCTGTCATTGTTGGGTTTGGAATTAGTGAATGTGGATCATGTTTTTTCTGTACTATTTGAAAATTACTTCATTGGCTATGTTGTGCTGTGGGCTTTGTTTTCCGACTCATAGTTATAGTGGAGGTAGAGTATGTTTATAATATTCCAGGTTCATAAATATCACAAAAACGATGTAGGCCTACTTTACTCTTTTGCTGTAAAATTAGCTGACTGACAAATCGGGAGAACTAAAAGGTGATGGGCCTAACAGGTCTCTTTTTAGTTTTATTTTGGGCAGAAGTAATGAAATTTGTGTTTTGGGTGGTTAGGCCTATACATTTTGTAAAAGAACTAGTGTTTGTAGTTAATGATGAATATTTCTAAGGTTGAGAGGACCAGTTTAAAACCACCAATTGCCTTTCATGGGTGACTGCCTGTCTCAAGTCAGGAGTGAAATTTGTTTCTTCACGTTCTTATTGGAAGAGAAATATTGATGCTTTGGCAAGTCTGGAATCTCTTTGCTGTCATTGTTGGGTTTGGAATTAATGAATGTGGATCATGTTTTTCTGTACTATTTGACAATTACTTCATTGGCTATGTTGTGCTGTGGGCTTTGTTCTCCGACTCATAGTTATAGTGGAGGTAGAGTATGTTTATAATATTCCAGGTTCATAAATATCACAAAAACGATGTAGGCCTACTTTACTCTTTTGCTGTAAAATTAGCTGACTGACAAATCGGGAGAACAAAAAGGTGATGGGCCTAACAGGTCTCTTTTTATTTTTATTTTGGGCAGAAGTAATGAAATTTGTGTTTTGGGTGGTTAGGCCTATACATTTTTTGTAAAAGAACTAGTGTTTGTAGTTAATGATGAATATTTCTAAGGTTGAGAGGACCAGTTTAAAACCACCAATTGCCTTTCATGGGTGACTGCCTGTCTCAAGTCAGGAGTGAAATTTGTTTCTTCACGTTGGTATTGGAAGAGAAATATTGATGCTTTGGCAAGTCTGGAATCTCTTTGCTGTCATTGTTGGGTTTGGAATTAATGAATGTGGATCATGTTTTTCTGTACTATTTGACACTTACTTCATTGGCTATGTTGTGCTGTGGGCTTTGTTCTCCGACTCAAAGTTATAGTGGAGGTAGAGTATGTTTATAATATTCCAGGTTCATAAATATCACAAAAACGATGTAGGCCTACTTTACTCTTTTGCTGTAAAATTAGCTGACTGACAAATCGGGAGAACTAAAAGGTGATGGGCCCAACAGGTCTCTTTTTATTTTTATTTTGGGCAGAAGTAATGAAATTTGTGTTTTGGGTGGTTAGGCCTATACATTTTGTAAAAGAACTAGTGTTTGTAGTTAATGATGAATATTTCTAAGGTTGAGAGGACCAGTTTAAAACCACCAGTTGCCTTTCATGGGTGACTGCCTGTCTCAAGTCAGGAGTGAAATTTGTTTCTTCACGTTGGTATTGGAAGAGAAATATTGATGCTTTGGCAAGTCTGGAAACTCTTTGCTGTCATTGTTGGGTTTGGAATTAGTGAATGTGGATCATGTTTTTTCTGTACTATTTGACAATTACTTCATTGGCTATGTTGTGCTGTGGGCTTTGTTCTCCGACTCATAGTTATAGTGGAGGTAGAGTATGTTTATAATATTCCAGGTTCATAAATATCACAAAAACGATGTAGGCCTACTTTACTCTTTTGCTGTAAAATTAGCTGACTGACAAATCGGGAGAACTAAAAGGTGATGGGCCTAACAGGTCTCTTTTTATTTTTATTTTGGGCAGAAGTAATGAAATTTGTGTTTTGGGTGGTTAGGCCTATACATTTTGTAACAGAACTAGTGTTTGTAGTTAATGATGAATATTTCTAAGGTTGAGAGGACCAGTTTAAAACCACCAACTGCCTTTCATGGGTGACTGGCTGTCTCAAGTCAGGAGTGAAATTTGTTTCTTCACATTGGTATTGGAAGAGAAATATTGATGCTTTGGCAAATTTGGAATCTCTTTGCTGTCATTGTTGGGTTTGGAATTAATGAATGTGGATCATGTTTTTCTGTACTATTTGACACTTACTTCATTGGCTATGTTGTGCTGTGGGCTTTGTTCTCCGACTCAAAGTTATAGTGGAGGTAGAGTATGTTTATAATATTCCAGGTTCATAAATATCACAAAAACGATGTAGGCCTACTTTACTCTTTTGCTGTAAAATTAGCTGACTGACAAATCGGGAGAACTAAAAGGTGATGGGCCCAACAGGTCTCTTTTTATTTTTATTTTGGGCAGAAGTAATGAAATTTGTGTTTTGGGTGGTTAGGCCTATACATTTTGTAAAAGAACTAGGGTTTGTAGTTAATGATGAATATTTCTAAGGTTGAGAGGACCAGTTTAAAACCACCGGTTGCCTTTCATGGGTGACTGCCTGTCTCAAGTCAGGAGTGAAATTTGTTTCTTCACGTTGGTATTGGAAGAGAAATATTGATGCTTTGGCAAGTCTGGAAACTCTTTGCTGTCATTGTTGGGTTTGGAATTAGTGAATGTGGATCATGTTTTTTCTGTACTATTTGAAAATTACTTCATTGGCTATGTTGTGCTGTGGGCTTTGTTTTCCGACTCATAGTTATAGTGGAGGTAGAGTATGTTTATAATATTCCAGGTTCATAAATATCACAAAAACGATGTAGGCCTACTTTACTCTTTTGCTGTAAAATTAGCTGACTGACAAATCGGGAGAACTAAAAGGTGATGGGCCTAACAGGTCTCTTTTTATTTTTATTTTGGGCAGAAGTAATGAAATTTGTGTTTTGGGTGGTTAGGCCTATACATTTTGTAAAAGAACTAGTGTTTGTAGTTAATGATGAATATTTCTAAGGTTGAGAGGACCAGTTTAAAACCACCAATTGCCTTTCATGGGTGACTGCCTGTCTCAAGTCAGGAGTGAAATTTGTTTCTTCACGTTGGTATTGGAAGAGAAATATTGATGCTTTGGCAAATTTGGAATCTCTTTGCTGTCATTGTTGGGTTTGGAATTAGTGAATGTGGATCTTGTTTTTTCTGTACTATTTGAAAATTACGTCATTGGCTATGTTGTGCTGTGGGCTTTGTTCTCCAACTCATAGTTATAGTGGAGGTAGAGTATGTTTATAATATTCCAGGTTCATAAATATCACAAAAACGATGTAGGCCTACTTTACTCTTTTGCTGTAAAATTAGCTGACTGACAAATCGGGAGAACTAAAAGGTGATGGGCCTAACAGGTCTCTTTTTATTTTTATTTTGGGCAGAAGTAATGAAATTTGTGTTTTGGGTGGTTAGGCCTATACATTTTGTACAAGAACTAGTGTTTGTAGTTAATGATGAATATTTCTAAGGTTGAGAGGACCAGTTTAAAACCACCAGTTGCCTTTCATGGGTGACTGCCTGTCTCAAGTCAGGAGTGAAATTTGTTTCTTCACGTTGGTATTGGAAGAGAAATATTGATGCTTTGGCAAATTTGGAATCTCTTTGCTGTCATTGTTGGGTTTGGAATTAATATGGTGGATCATGTTTTTCTGTACTATTTGAAAATTACTTCATTGGCTATGTTGTGCTGTGGGCTTTGTTCTCCGACTCATAGTTATAGTGGAGGTAGAGTGTGTTTATAATATTCCAGGTTCATAAATATCACAAAAACGATGTAGGCCTACTTTACTCTTTTGCTGTAAAATTAGCTGACTGACAAATCGGGAGAACTAAAAGGTGATGGGCCTAACAGGTCTCTTTTTATTTTTATTTTGGGCAGAAGTAATGAAATTTGTGTTTTGGGTGGTTAGGCCTATACATTTTGTAAAAGAACTAGTGTTTGTAGTTAATGATGAATATTTCTAAGGTTGAGAGGACCAGTTTAAAACCACCGGTTGCCTTTCATGGGTGACTGCCTGTCTCAAGTCAGGAGTGAAATTTGTTTCTTCACGTTGGTATTGGAAGAGAAATATTGATGCTTTGGCAAGTCTGGAATCTCTTTGCTGTCATTGTTGGGTTTGGAATTAATGAATGTGGATCATGTTTTTCTGTACTATTTGACAATTACTTCATTGGCTATGTTGTGCTGTGGGCTTTGTTCTCCGACTCATAGTTATAGTGGAGGTAGAGTATGTTTATAATATTCCAGGTTCATAAATATCACAAAAACGATGTAGGCCTACTTTACTCTTTTGCTGTAAAATTAGCTGACTGACAAATCGGGAGAACTAAAAGGTGATGGGCCTAACAGGTCTCTTTTTATTTTTGATTTTGGCAGAAGTAATGAAATTTGTGTTTTGGGTGGTTAGGCCTATACATTTTGTAAAAGAACTAGTGTTTGTAGTTAATGATGAATATTTCTAAGGTTGAGAGGACCAGTTTAAAACCACCAGTTGCCTTTCATGGGTGACTGCCTGTCTCAAGTCAGGAGTGAAATTTGTTTCTTCACGTTGGTATTGGAAGAGAAATATTGATGCTTTGGCAAGTCTGGAATCTCTTTGCTGTCATTGTTGGGTTTGGAATTAGTGAATGTGGATCATGTTTTTTCTGTACTATTTGAAAATTACTTCATTGGCTATGTTGTGCTGTGGGCTTTGTTTTCCGACTCATAGTTATAGTGGAGGTAGAGTATGTTTATAATATTCCAGGTTCATAAATATCACAAAAACGATGTAGGCCTACTTTACTCTTTTGCTGTAAAATTAGCTGACTGACAAATCGGGAGAACTAAAAGGTGATGGGCCTAACAGGTCTCTTTTTATTTTTATTTTGGGCAGAAGTAATGAAATTTGTGTTTTGGGTGGTTAGGCCTATACATTTTGTAAAAGAACTAGTGTTTGTAGTTAATGATGAATATTTCTAAGGTTGAGAGGACCAGTTTAAAACCACCAATTGCCTTTCATGGGTGACCTCCTGTCTCAAGTCAGGAGTGAAATTTGTTTCTTCACGTTGGTATTGGAAGAGAAATATTGATGCTTTGGCAAATTTGGAATCTCTTTGCTGTCATTGTTGGGTTTGGAATTAATATGGTGGATCATGTTTTTCTGTACTATTTGAAAATTACTTCATTGGCTATGTTGTGCTGTGGGCTTTGTTCTCCGACTCATAGTTATAGTGGAGGTAGAGTGTGTTTATAATATTCCAGGTTCATAAATATCACAAAAACGATGTAGGCCTACTTTACTCTTTTGCTGTAAAATTAGCTGACTGACAAATCGGGAGAACTAAAAGGTGATGGGCCTAACAGGTCTCTTTTTATTTTTATTTTGGGCAGAGGTAATGAAATTTGTGTTTTGGGTGGTTAGGCCTATACATTTTGTAAAAGAACTAGTGTTTGTAGTTAATGATGAATATTTCTAAGGTTGAGAGGACCAGTTTAAAACCACCGGTTGCCTTTCATGGGTGACTGCCTGTCTCAAGTCAGGAGTGAAATTTGTTTCTTCACGTTGGTATTGGAAGAGAAATATTGATGCTTTGGCAAGTCTGGAATCTCTTTGCTGTCATTGTTGGGTTTGGAATTAATGAATGTGGATCATGTTTTTCTGTACTATTTGACAATTACTTCATTGGCTATGTTGTGCTGTGGGCTTTGTTCTCCGACTCACAGTTATAGTGGAGGTAGAGTATGTTTATAATATTCCAGGTTCATAAATATCACAAAAACGATGTAGGCCTACTTTACTCTTTTGCTGTAAAATTAGCTGACTGACAAATCGGGAGAACTAAAAGGTGATGGGCCTAACAGGTCTCTTTTTATTTTTGATTTTGGCAGAAGTAATGAAATTTGTGTTTTGGGTGGTTAGGCCTATACATTTTGTAAAAGAACTAGTGTTTGTAGTTAATGATGAATATTTCTAAGGTTGAGAGGACCAGTTTAAAACCACCAGTTGCCTTTCATGGGTGACTGCCTGTCTCAAGTCAGGAGTGAAATTTGTTTCTTCACGTTGGTATTGGAAGAGAAATATTGATGCTTTGGCAAATTTGGAATCTCTTTGCTGTCATTGTTGGGTTTGGAATTAATGAATGTGGATCATGGATCTTGTACTATTTGACAATTACTTCATTGGCTATGTTGTGCTGTGGGCTTTGTTCTCCGACTCATAGTTATAGTGGAGGTAGAGTATGTTTATAATATTCCAGGTTCATAAATATCACAAAAACGATGTAGGCCTACTTTACTCTTTTGCTGTAAAATAAGCTGACTGACAAATCGGGAGAACTAAAAGGTGATGGGCCTAACAGGTCTCTTTTTATTTTTATTTTGGGCAGAAGTAATGAAATTTGTGTTTTGGGTGGTTAGGCCTATACATTTTGTAACAGAACTAGTGTTTGTAGTTAATGATGAATATTTCTAAGGTTGAGAGGACCAGTTTAAAACCACCAATTGCCTTTCATGGGTGACTGGCTGTCTCAAGTCAGGAGTGAAATTTGTTTCTTCACATTGGTATTGGAAGAGAAATATTGATGCTTTGGCAAATTTGGAATCTCTTTGCTGTCATTGTTGGGTTTGGAATTAATATGGTGGATCATGTTTTTCTGTACTATTTGACACTTACTTCATTGGCTATGTTGTGCTGTGGGCTTTGTTCTCCGACTCAAAGTTATAGTGGAGGTAGAGTATGTTTATAATATTCCAGGTTCATAAATATCACAAAAACGATGTAGGCCTACTTTACTCTTTTGCTGTAAAATTAGCTGACTGACAAATCGGGAGAACTAAAAGGTGATGGGCCCAACAGGTCTCTTTTTATTTTTATTTTGGGCAGAAGTAATGAAATTTGTGTTTTGGGTGGTTAGGCCTATACATTTTGTAAAAGAACTAGTGTTTGTAGTTAATGATGAATATTTCTAAGGTTGAGAGGACCAGTTTAAAACCACCAGTTGCCTTTCATGGGTGACTGCCTGTCTCAAGTCAGGAGTGAAATTTGTTTCTTCACGTTGGTATTGGAAGAGAAATATTGATGCTTTGGCAAGTCTGGAAACTCTTTGCTGTCATTGTTGGGTTTGGAATTAGTGAATGTGGATCATGTTTTTTCTGTACTATTTGAAAATTACTTCATTGGCTATGTTGTGCTGTGGGCTTTGTTTTCCGACTCATAGTTATAGTGGAGGTAGAGTATGTTTATAATATTCCAGGTTCATAAATATCACAAAAACGATGTAGGCCTACTTTACTCTTTTGCTGTAAAATTAGCTGACTGACAAATCGGGAGAACTAAAAGGTGATGGGCCTAACAGGTCTCTTTTTATTTTTATTTTGGGCAGAAGTAATGAAATTTGTGTTTTGGGTGGTTAGGCCTATACATTTTGTAAAAGAACTAGTGTTTGTAGTTAATGATGAATATTTCTAAGGTTGAGAGGACCAGTTTAAAACCACCAATTGCCTTTCATGGGTGACTGCCTGTCTCAAGTCAGGAGTGAAATTTGTTTCTTCACGTTGGTATTGGAAGAGAAATATTGATGCTTTGGCAAATTTGGAATCTCTTTGCTGTCATTGTTGGGTTTGGAATTAGTGAATGTGGATCTTGTTTTTTCTGTACTATTTGAAAATTACGTCATTGGCTATGTTGTGCTGTGGGCTTTGTTCTCCAACTCATAGTTATAGTGGAGGTAGAGTATGTTTATAATATTCCAGGTTCATAAATATCACAAAAACGATGTAGGCCTACTTTACTCTTTTGCTGTAAAATTAGCTGACTGACAAATCGGGAGAACTAAAAGGTGATGGGCCTAACAGGTCTCTTTTTATTTTTATTTTGGGCAGAAGTAATGAAATTTGTGTTTTGGGTGGTTAGGCCTATACATTTTGTACAAGAACTAGTGTTTGTAGTTAATGATGAATATTTCTAAGGTTGAGAGGACCAGTTTAAAACCACCAGTTGCCTTTCATGGGTGACTGCCTGTCTCAAGTCAGGAGTGAAATTTGTTTCTTCACGTTGGTATTGGAAGAGAAATATTGATGCTTTGGCAAATTTGGAATCTCTTTGCTGTCATTGTTGGGTTTGGAATTAATATGGTGGATCATGTTTTTCTGTACTATTTGAAAATTACTTCATTGGCTATGTTGTGCTGTGGGCTTTGTTCTTCGACTCATAGTTATAGTGGAGGTAGAGTGTGTTTATAATATTCCAGGTTCATAAATATCACAAAAACGATGTAGGCCTACTTTACTCTTTTGCTGTAAAATTAGCTGACTGACAAATCGGGAGAACTAAAAGGTGATGGGCCTAACAGGTCTCTTTTTATTTTTATTTTGGGCAGAGGTAATGAAATTTGTGTTTTGGGTGGTTAGGCCTATACATTTTGTAAAAGAACTAGTGTTTGTAGTTAATGATGAATATTTCTAAGGTTGAGAGGACCAGTTTAAAACCACCGGTTGCCTTTCATGGGTGACTGCCTGTCTCAAGTCAGGAGTGAAATTTGTTTCTTCACGTTGGTATTGGAAGAGAAATAGTGATGCTTTGGCAAGTCTGGAATCTCTTTGCTGTCATTGTTGGGTTTGGAATTAATGAATGTGGATCATGTTTTTCTGTACTATTTGACAATTACTTCATTGGCTATGTTGTGCTGTGGGCTTTGTTCTCCGACTCATAGTTATAGTGGAGGTAGAGTATGTTTATAATATTCCAGGTTCATAAATATCACAAAAACGATGTAGGCCTACTTTACTCTTTTGCTGTAAAATTAGCTGACTGACAAATCGGGAGAACTAAAAGGTGATGGGCCTAACAGGTCTCTTTTTATTTTTGATTTTGGCAGAAGTAATGAAATTTGTGTTTTGGGTGGTTAGGCCTATACATTTTGTAAAAGAACTAGTGTTTGTAGTTAATGATGAATATTTCTAAGGTTGAGAGGACCAGTTTAAAACCACCAGTTGCCTTTCATGGGTGACTGCCTGTCTCAAGTCAGGAGTGAAATTTGTTTCTTCACGTTGGTATTGGAAGAGAAATATTGATGCTTTGGCAAATTTGGAATCTCTTTGCTGTCATTGTTGGGTTTGGAATTAATGAATGTGGATCATGGATCTTGTACTATTTGACAATTACTTCATTGGCTATGTTGTGCTGTGGGCTTTGTTCTCCGACTCATAGTTATAGTGGAGGTAGAGTGTGTTTATAATATTCCAGGTTTATAAATATCACAAAAACGATGTAGGCCTACTTTACTCTTTTGCTGTAAAATTAGCTGACTGACAAATCGGGAGAACTAAAAGGTGATGGGCCTAACAGGTCTCTTTTTATTATTTATTTTGGGCAGAAGTAATGAAATTTGTGTTTTGGGTGGTTAGGCCTATACATTTTGTAAAAGAACTAGTGTTTGTAGTTAATGATGAATATTTCTAAGGTTGAGAGGACCAGTTTAAAACCACCAGTTGTCTTTCATGGGTGACTGCCTGTCTCAAGTCAGGAGTGAAATTTGTTTCTTCACGTTGGTATTGGAAGAGAAATATTGATGCTTTGGCAAGTCTGGAATCTCTTTGCTGTCATTGTTGGGTTTGGAATTAATGAATGTGGATCATGTTTTTCTGTACTATTTGAGAATGACTTCATTTGCTATGTTGTGCTGTGGGCTTTGTTCTCCGACTCATAGTTATAGTGGAGGTAGAGTGTGTTTATAATATTCCAGGTTCATAAATATCACAAAAACGATGTAGGCCTACTTTACTCTTTTGCTGTAAAATTAGCTGACTGACAAATCGGGAGAACTAAAAGGTGATGGGCCTAACAGGTCTCTTTTTATTTTTATTTTGGGCAGAAGTAATGAAATTTGTGTTTTGGGTGGTTAGGCCTATACATTTTGTAAAAGAACTAGTGTTTGTAGTTAATGATGAATATTTCTAAGGTTGAGAGGACCAGTTTAAAACCACCAGTTGCCTTTCATGGGTGACTGCCTGTCTCAAGTCAGGAGTGAAATTTGTTTCTTCACGTTGGTATTGGAAGAGAAATATTGATGCTTTGGCAAGTCTGGAATCTCTTTGCTGTCATTGTTGGGTTTGGAATTAGTGAATGTGGATCATGTTTTTTCTGTACTATTTGAAAATTACTTCATTGGCTATGTTGTGCTGTGGGCTTTGTTCTCCGACTCATAGTTATAGTGGAGGTAGAGTATGTTTATAATATTCCAGGTTCATAAATATCACAAAAACGATGTAGGCCTACTTTACTCTTTTGCTGTAAAATTAGCTGACTGACAAATCGGGAGAACTAAAAGGTGATGGGCCTAACAGGTCTCTTTTTATTTTTATTTTGGGCAGAAGTAATGAAATTTGTGTTTTGGATGGTTAGGCCTATACATTTTGTAAAAGAACTAGTGTTTGTAGTTAATGATGAATATTTCTAAGGTTGAGAGGACCAGTTTAAAACCACCAGTTGCCTTTCATGGGTGACTGCCTGTCTCAAGTCAGGAGTGAAATTTGTTTCTTCACGTTGGTATTGGAAGAGAAATAGTGATGCTTTGGCAAGTCTGGAATCTCTTTGCTGTCATTGTTGGGTTTGGAATTAATGAATGTGGATCATGTTTTTCTGTACTATTTGACACTTACTTCATTGGCTATGTTGTGCTGTGGGCTTTGTTCTCCGACTCATAGTTATAGTGGAGGTAGAGTATGTTTATAATATTCCAGGTTCATAAATATCACAAAAACGATGTAGGCCTACTTTACTCTTTTGCTGTAAAATTAGCTGACTGACAAATCGGGAGAACTAAAAGGTGATGGGCCTAACAGGTCTCTTTTTATTTTTATTTTGGGCAGAAGTAATGAAATTTGTGTTTTGGGTGGTTAGGCCTATACATTTTGTAAAAGAACTAGTGTTTGTAGTTAATGATGAATATTTCTAAGGTTGAGAGGACCAGTTTAAAACCACCAGTTGCCTTTCATGGGTGACTGCCTTTCTCAAGTCAGGAGTGAAATTTGTTTCTTCACGTTGGTATTGGAAGAGAAATATTGATGCTTTGGCAAATTTGGAATCTCTTAAAACTGGTTTAAGC
Source organism: Hermodice carunculata (assembly GCA_964020975.1). NCBI lineage: Eukaryota > Metazoa > Annelida > Polychaeta > Eunicida > Amphinomidae > Hermodice > Hermodice carunculata. Next base: position 87,943,171 of record OZ026618.1, on the reverse strand, counting down.
CACTGCCAATATGTTGGTAACCTGTTCCAAGTCAGGTAGGAGATACTCTCATTCGTTTAAATCTCATTACTGTTGGTCATGGATCCTTCTGACGACGATCACTAGCATGTCTTACTATTTCGTAAATGATCCTGAATTTGACAAAGTTAAACTGGTATTTGGTTTGGTCTCATCACTATCATTGAAAACTGTTATCCACTTCTCTTTTCATGGAACCCTTATATATTTGGTAACAATTTGAACATTCAGGCATTTTCTGCACATATTGCAGTGCAGTAAGTGTTCCAAGTGTGGTGAAACTGATGTTGTTTTTTATAATTGTCTGGTGAATATAGTTTGTTATTATGAAGGTCATGTCAGGTTGGCTCAAAGTGTTTAATGTACTCTTTCTCTATCTCTCTTTTGTATAAATAATTAACATCTAAATCAACTGACTGACAAGTTGAACTACGTCTTATTATAAATGGAAAAATTTTAAACTATTACAGGAAAACAGTTATACTTACAGTTACCTTTAGGAACATTTAAATCTTGAACATTTAAATGTCCTTTCAAAAATACTTCTGGAAACCAACTTGAAATGTGACTGCTTTCCTTACAAATTTTGACTATTGTAATGCATTTTGACTACGTTTTAATGATTTCAGGCCTAATGTCACTTGCTTCTGGCTGATGTTTAACATTTGAAAGAACGTACTTACTATATTTGGAAATTCAAACACTTTTTCTTTTTGAAATACTCTTAGTTTATCTCCTTTAAAACAACATCATGTCTTTAACTACATGCCTAAAACACATCGAATTATATAATCATGTTGTTTAGATTCTTATTGATGGTCATTTTAGGCCTAGAGGGCTTTTCTGATGGATTGATGTTGGTGTTGGTGTCGCTTTGTGGACTTATATGGATGATGATCATTGTTGAGATGGTGGTTGCAAGTAGTACCTTTTTAAATACTGAATTTTATTGACATTTTCAACAAGTTAAAAAGCTCCGCTTACAAATTCCCTGATGTGATGCAAATTTTGGTCCCTTTTCATAAATTGTATGGTCCTGTATGTGCATGAATGATACAACTGTTCAAGCCAATTTACTGAAATAGGCCTATAATTTCAAACTAAACTTTTTGCATTCTGTCATGTGAAAACTAAATAAGGTTTTTTCCCCTCTATGGACCTTTGTATTTACGTTTTGGTCTCTTTTGGGTAAATACGAACTATAAATTTATATGTTTCAGCTATACATACCAAGGAACATTGCCTTTGGTCGGAATTGACTTGGATTTGTTTCGTTAGGACTACGGTTTGGATATGGTAATGACACTGTCTAATTTGCTGTCATTGTTGGGTTTGGAATTAATGAATGTGGATCATGTTTTTCTGTACTATTTGAGAATTACTTCATTGGCTATGTTGTGCTGTGGGCTTTGTTCTCCGACTCATAGTTATAGTGGAGGTAGAGTGTGTTTATAATATTCCAGGTTCATAAATATCACAAAAACGATGTAGGCCTACTTTACTCTTTTGCTGTAAAATTAGCTGACTGACAAATCGGGAGAACTAAAAGGTGATGGGCCTAACAGGTCTCTTTTTAGTTTTATTTTGGGCAGAAGTAATGAAATTTGTGTTTTGGGTGGTTAGGCCTATACATTTTGTAAAAGAACTAGTGTTTGTAGTTAATGATGAATATTTCTAAGGTTGAGAGGACCAGTTTAAAACCACCAGTTGCCTTTCATGGGTGACTGCCTGTCTCAAGTCAGGAATGAAATTTGTTTCTTCACGTTGGTATTGGAAGAGAAATAGTGATGCTTTGGCAAGTCTGGAATCTCTTTGCTGTCATTGTTGGGTTTGGAAATAATGAATGTGGATCATGTTTTTCTGTACTATTTGAAAATTACTTCATTGGCTATGTTGTGTTGTTGGCTTTGTTCTCCGACTCATAGTTATAGTGGAGGTAGAGTATGTTTATAATATTCCAGGTTCATAAATATCACAAAAACGATGTAGGCCTACTTTACTCTTTTGCTGTAAAATTAGCTGACTGACAAATCGGGAAAACTAAAAGGTGATGGGCCTAACAGGTCTCTTTTTATTTTTAATTTTGGCAGAAGTAATGAAATTTGTGTTTTGGGTGGTTAGGCCTACACATTTTGTAAAAGAACTAGTGTTTGTAGTTAATGATGAATATTTCTAAGGTTGAGAGGACCAGTTTAAAACCACCAGTTGCCTTTCATGGGTCACTGCCTGTCTCAAGTCAGGAGTGAAATTTGTTTCTTCACGTTGATATTGGAAGAGAAATATTGATGCTTTGGCAAGTCTGGAATCTCTTTGCTGTCATTATTGGGTTTGGAATTAATGAATGTGGATCATGTTTTTCTGTACTATTTGACAATTACTTCATTGGCTATGTTGTGCTGTGGGCTTTGTTCTCCGACTCATAGTTATAGTGGAGGTAGAGTATGTTTATAAAATTCCAGGTTCATAAATATCACAAAAACGATGTAGGCCTACTTTACTCTTTTGCTGTAAAATTAGCTGACTGACAAATCGGGAGAACTAAAAGGTGATGGGCCTAACAGGTCTCTTTTTATTTTTATTTTGGGCAGAAGTAATGAAATTTGTGTTTTGGGTGGTTAGGCCTATACATTTTGTAAAAGAACTAGTGTTTGTAGTTAATGATGAATATTTCTAAGGTTGAGAGGACCAGTTTAAAACCACCAGTTGCATTTCATGGGTGACTGCCTGTCTCAAGTCAGGAGTGAAATTTGTTTCTTCACGTTGGTATTGGAAGAGAAATATTGATGCTTTGGCAAATTTGGAATCTCTTTGCTGTCATTGTTGGGTTTGGAATTAATGAATGTGGATCATGTTTTTCTGTACTATTTGACAATTACTTCATTGGCTATGTTGTGCTGTGGGCTTTGTTCTCCGACTCATAGTTATAGTGGAGGTAGAGTGTGTTTATAATATTCCAGGTTCATAAATATCACAAAAACGATGTAGGCCTACTTTACTCTTTTGCTGTAAAATTAGCTGACTGACAAATCGGGAGAACTAAAAGGTGATGGGCCTAACAGGTCTCTTTTTATTATCTATTTTGGGCAGAAGTAATGAAATTTGTGTTTTGGGTGGTTAGGCCTATACATTTTGTAAAAGAACTAGTGTTTGTAGTTAATGATAAATATTTCTAAGGTTGAGAGGACCAGTTTAAAACCACCAGTTGCCTTTCATGGGTGACTGCCTGTCTCAAGTCAGGAGTGAAATTTGTTTCTTCACGTTGGTATTGGAAGAGAAATATTGATGCTTTGGCAAATTTGGAATCTCTTTGCTGTCATTGTTGGGTTTGGAATTAATGAATGTGGATCATGTTTTTCTGTACTATTTGACAATTACTTCATTGGCTATGTTGTGCTGTGGGCTTTGTTCTCCAACTCATAGTTATAGTGGAGGTAGAGTATGTTTATAATATTCCAGGTTCATAAATATCACAAAAACGATGTAGGCCTACTTTACTCTTTTGCTGTAAAATTAGCTGACTGACAAATCGGGAGAACTAAAAGGTGATGGGCCTAACAGGTCTCTTTTTAGTTTTATTTTGGGCAGAAGTAATGAAATTTGTGTTTTGGGTGGTTAGGCCTATACATTTTGTAAAAGAACTAGTGTTTGTAGTTAATGATGAATATTTCTAAGGTTGAGAGGACCAGTTTAAAACCACCAGTTGCATTTCATGGGTGACTACCTGTCTCAAGTCAGGAGTGAAATTTGTTTCTTCACGTTGGTATTGGAAGAGAAATATTGATGCTTTGGCAAGTCTGGAATCTCTTTGCTGTCATTGTTGGGTTTGGAATCAATGAATGTGGGTTTGGAATCAATGAATGTGGATCATGTTTTTCTGTACTATTCAACACTTAGACACTTTTGAAAAAGTTCTATCGAAAATAATAAAAAAAGTTATAATATCATTAAATGTTCATGTGTACTTCTCTAAATGTGTTGTATATGTATCCCCAATTTTATCTATTACCGCTTCTATCCTTAAAGTTAATCAAGTTTCATTTACAATATTGGCCTTTACAGCAATTCAACATGTGCTTGGTTTAAATAAAATGAATGAAAAACTCCAAGTAAATCTAATTTTTTTTACGTATAACCTGGTATCACTCTCTCTGCTTGGATAATTTTTAAAGCTTATATTGACAACAGGTAAGAATTCTGTGTAATTGTCATTTGGGTCTTTTATCATGAAGATTCATCCAGGATCATTACTGGTATGACGTGTATGAAGTATATTGATCTGGGAAAATTAACAGGTGATAATTACCACTTGTATGAGATTTTTTCACACTGAAGCAAAAGCAGTAACAGAAATAGCATATCTATGAATGCAATTGATTTCGTCACCAGCTTGTTTTGAACAGTATGCAACTACATCTGTAAACTGCAACAAACCCCATCAATAAACCTGGAGACTTCAAGAGAACACTTTAATTGAAGGAATTCAACTACAAAAGGATATGTGTCTTCTTGCATCCTCCTGGAGACAAATGTTTAACAAACATCACATTAAAGTGAAAATGTTTAATTAAATCTGGAAAAACATAATTTCAAAATCATTAACCCCCCCCCCCACACACACATGTATTTAAAAAAAACACCTGATTCCTGAACATGCCTTTACTTATTGCTTTTACCTTAACACCTAGTTAGGCATTCATACTCATCAACCTCCCCAGTTTCGATCAACTAACTTGTACCTACTGGAATTTGGAACTGCCCAATTGTTCATTTTTAATCCCATATGGTTTGCTCCCAAGCGTCATGGCTTCACTCTTCTTACTGAATTCTAAAGTCCATTTATTCCCATACTCCGAAGCTATGTTCAGCATAACTTGCAGCTATTTCTTAAACTCTGCGATGAGTGCAATGTCATCTGCAAAAAATAAATTTGGGATTTGTAATTCAGCTACATGTATTCCCATGTTAGGCTCCATTAACTGATCACCCAAGTCATCAATATACAGAGCAAACAAAATGAATTTGGGACAGCACACATCCCTGCTTCATGCCTATATCCAGACGTGCACTCTTTACTTCTACTTTAGGTGTTGAAAGTGTACAATCTACATCTTCATACAACGCTTTCAGAATTTCTAGAAAATTTCCACCAAATCAGAGTCCACATAGATTTCCCCAAAGGGCATCTCTTCATAACCTGTCATAAGCTTTCCTCACATCTAAAAAATCCATGATGACTTTCTTCCATTTTTGTTTGCCAATTCAATCTAAATATTCATACAACGCTTTTAGAACTTCTGGAAAATCTCCAGCAAATCTTAGTCCACTTATATTTCACTGTAGGGCATCTCTTCATACCCTGTCATAAGCTTTCATCACATTTAAGAAACCCATGGAGACTCTCTTTTAGTTTGCAAATTCCAACACCTAGGTCAATATAAACAGGTCGTGGCCTACCCTTCTACCTGGTCTTAATCCATTCTGAATTTCCACCAGAAGATAAAGCCTATCAACAATTGTAGATAGTCTCTGGTACCTTATCTTCACTGAATATTTTGCCCACATTTGGTTAAATGGCGATGCCCCTGTGCTGATTCAACTGGCCTCCTGATCTAGAGGTGTGATTCCAACTTCAGTTCACAGGTTTCTTCTACATGCACATATAATATAATGAAAGTGATGTTACTAAATTTTGTTTTATGTTTGAAAAAGAAGTGTCATTTTCTAGTGTGAAATTCAAAAGTAGTAACTCGCGGTAGATTACATGTCCTAAACAAGTAAATTGTGACGCGCCTGCATCACTGACATGATTCATTGACATGTTAAAGGTATCCCCTAATTTGACCATAATACAATGACTATCCACGGCATATGGCCTATGTAATATTGTTGACCATATCCCATGGGTTAGAATACTGTTTACCATATTTGTAAATTTAGAGAAATGGTTTTCCAAATATGCCAAGAATGAATTTCATATTTGGTATGACTACGGGTGAAAGGTCAACTATGTATTTTCATAAGCGCTGAAGACTCAAAGGGAGTCCCGCCAATCGTTATCCAACAGCTGAGCAGGCACAAAAATGTGTTGTCTGTGAACCGTTATGCAACAGCAAGCAAAAATCAACAGCACGCCACCTGCAGCATTCTCCAGGACAGACCTCTTGTATGTGTACAAAACACTCCCGAGACTGTCTTCATCATTTGTCCCAGCTGACGTAAGAGGTAGCCATCGCCCTGTCCCTTCGGACAATGCTCGCAATGCTGGGCCAATCTGACAGCCCCCTCAATCAGAACTCTAAGGGTACATGCTTTGGAATGTTTGGTGGTACAACATTTGAAGGCAACGTTACCTTCCGAATCTCCACTCCACTACATTAATTCCATGTAGAAATAGAAAAGTGACTTTTCGTCAGGATTTTGGGCTGATATGATTGCCGTTCAAAAAAAAAAAACAAAAAAACAAATCCGCCTTTAGGCCTATGGCCGACTGCTTTTATTCGTTGTTTAAGTTTTATGTTCATATGCACAGCATGACTGTAGTAACGTCTTGTACAATGTAGTGAAATAAAATGGTACAAGTGATATTAATTGACTTTCTCTCTAAATGGACCACAGTGAATAAATACAGAATAACCCTCGTCATTAATCTGTCTAAATCAAATCTACCTCGTTCTTTACCTACCTGCCTGCGCGTATAATCAACCGCGCGTTTCGTGCTTAGGTGATCAGGCACACGGGGGACAATCAACTCAGGGGATTAACAATACGGGTAATTTTGTCTATTGAATCAAATATGCGCGACCGATGTTTGATTGTACTTCACGCGTAACGTGGAACAGCTGTGACGAATGAAAACAAGCATGGCACACCAGGTCGGCGTTAAGTAGGGCTAAGACATATTTTTGGCTCTGAATATAACAATTATGTTTGTTTTGTAGGCATTGGGATCTTCTCCGACCCGCGGCTTTCGATTTGCCGCCCGACAGTGGTCTTTTGGATCCAACCCGAAATGGCCACTGGACGGCCGCCAATCGCATACCAAGTCGCACAATGATCCCAATGACACAAAAACAAACATTACTATTATTATTCATTTCTGGAATTTCCAAAGCCAATTTTTAGCTATTAGGTTCAAATGATTTTGTTCTCGTCAATTTATGTCATTTGCCGCCCGCAAAATGGGCGCAAAAGAAATTTGCAACCCGCAACCTCGCCATTTATGCCTTTTGAATGGGGTCGATGTGTTGGTAATGCCTAATGAATAAATGCTGATACCCAATAAAAACATAGAATAAACAAAATCTTACATGTATAGAGATTGAGTTCCTATTATTCTCTCAATCGGGATCATTGTTAATTTGGGGTGGAAATTCACAGGTTACCTGCGGTCACTTGTGATTTTCCCCACCAACAACCATCCCTCGTGAAAGAAATTAGTAACTCATCGCCAGCCATGTAAGGTTCTCTATATGATTCGTGCTAATTTGGCACATATGGAAAAAAATAATGCTGAATATCTTTGAAACTAAGGAATATTGAAGAGTTAATCCAGCTTCAATTGATGGCTTGGTGGTAAAGGCATATCCAATGAACTGAAAATAAAAGTTGGAATATTAAATTTGTCGTAATTAGGAACACTTGTGAAATATGAATATGTCACATAAAAAATGTGCAACTAAAAATTCTGAAAAAGGGTAGTGCGTGACTGCAAAATTGTGTTGTATTTATTTCATATTATATATGTGATAGAATGGACCATTATTTAATAAAGCATGGGTCAGCATGTGCCATCAAGCCAACACAGACAGGCTGGACGGCTTAGTGTTTAAAGCGTACTATATCATTTGGTAGACTATTTGGAGAATCGATTTGTTCAACTGTAGACAACCCGCAGCACATATTTAACTCATTTCCAGTTTGGTTTGTGGCTTCTATAATACCCTAGTATGACTGTAGAACTTTTGGCAACTTTGTATTGTTTTTTGATGTCGCTCCCTTTGCATACTTTTGATCGTTCAGAATATCTCTATCTTCAACAGTGCCAACCTGTAGGACCCAAATTAGTAATAAATGGATCACATTAAAATAAGGCACGTAAGGCATCTGGTATAGCCACTGTTAGATGTATACGCGAAAGGCCCTAAGGCAAATGGGTCAAAATAAGATAAAGAGGGAGTAATAATTGTAAAGATCTAATTTGCCTTATGTTACTCTAGGAACAACAATAAAGACAGGTCGCTCCCAACTTCATTGTCTTCAAACTCTTATTATTAATTTGATAACAAAAGGAATGGTGACAAATGTGTGGCAATTTTTAAAAACTTTTCCAGATGCACATGGGAAATTCCATTCCGGAGGAAGACAATGAGGTGTGTGGAGAACATTGAAACCTTTCCTATATAATAAAAAGAAGCATGTATCATATAGAAGTCATGCAGTTTGTTGTAATGAAATTTTTTTTTATGGGCATGAATTATGCGAATTGAAATAGACCTTTTTGTGTTTTCCTTGTGAACAAATGAATTATGCAAATTGAATTAGAACTTAATGTTTTTGTGAACAAATAGACTTATCCAACCGATAAAAACGTACGCGTTGTCATGATACAACATACTGGTGGACCTGGCAATGTCAAAGCTTTCTTCTGTTCCTGTCGTTGGCTACGAAGTTGGTCTTCTATTACAATATCGAATAATAGTGCTTCAGCGCTAATGTTTTATATTATTGTACTAGTCGACTTTAAACAAGGATTATTATTATTATTATTATTATTATTATTATTATTATTATTATTATTATTATTATCATAATTATTATTATTATTATTTTTAGATTGTCATTACGTAACTCTGCTGTCACGTAGCTCGTATACTCGAACTCTTCTACGGGACATAGGCATTGCAATATCCTTTTCCTGGTCATGTCGATCCGACAGTGCTTTTTGTATTTGTGGAGATTAAGTTGCACATAAGGGAACCACTTTGAAGTGCATGGATAGTGTTTGGGATGGTACGTTTAAATATGAGACCTATACATATATGCTTGTGTAGCATAATGAATAGCTCGTGGGTTTGTGAGCCCGTTCCTGGCAAAATAAATTCGAGGAACACCATATGAGAATCCCACTTCCCCCTCCCCCGTAAAGTAAAGAAACAAAAATGCAGTAAAGAGCACGAAAAAGTAAGTTCAACAGATTTTCGTACTAAAACTAATTTAAGAAGAATTCATTTCCTTGTAGGACTTTAATTCAGATAATTTCATTTTGAAAACTGAGGTGAGAAAATTAAAGGCAATATTGTACCTTCAACAGGCACCATGTGACAATTATGGCTGGTGAGATAATCAATATGTCAGTTCAGTGGAAGAGGTCATGTAAAGCACTGGAAACTCGCATCAGAAAGCTTTACTCTACCATGTCAATCGCTCTGTTTTTACTCACATTAAGCTGCGTGCAGCGCATATAGTTGACAGCAAATTCGTGAGAATAAATTTTTAGAGAAAGATAATCGTAAATCTGCTGATTTACAACTAGGATATTTTCAAAATACGCTACAAAATGTTTGTTTTCCCAGTGTTAAAAATGTAAAGCTCAATTCGGATACATGTGATATCATATGGATTTCCCACAGGGCAGAGAAATTGTACATGATTTTTGTATTCATTGGGTACCTAGTGACTGAACACCGTCACGAGAGAAAGATAAGTATTTGAGGGCAGCTGCAGCAGATCAAATTGAGGAGTCGTCTCTGCCTTTGGGACCTCGGTGCCAAGCCGAGACATCGTGAGCCAGAACAGGAGGCGGCGAGCAACAAAAAAATAAGGATAACTATTTTAGGGTTCAATTTTGAGCAGCTGCCATATGGATAAGGCTGAAGCACAGCCTGTGTTGAACTTAGTTTAATAAGGTTAGACATTCCATGCGGCACCACGATCACATAATTATCGCATGGAATTTTGTTGTTTTCATGTATGGAGATCTCTGCCCGCTCGCGTGGTGGTCCAAGAAACTTTCCGTGGTTCTTTGAAAGTTATGCAAGTGAAGGTCCAAAAATACTCCCACAATCATTTGTAATTTTGGCTAGTCACTCGTCATTCTGGTTGTGTAACAGCTATATCTATCAGGGCGAATATATCCCGTAATACAACCGTATTTGCTACAAAGCACTTCCTTTATTTATGACCAGCCCTCCATAGTCCCCACCCCCCCCCCCCCCAAAAAAAAATCCTTGAATCAATGTGGTATTTGGTGACTTATACGCAAAATGTTTTCCCTTTTATTTGTTGAAGTTATCCTGGGGCAGATACCAGCTGTGCATGTATATTGTAATGTTATATCCTGCTGAAAAAATGCTTCACTATGGTCCATATCATCGATAGATAGATTGATTTGACATAATGTTTGATAGACGCTTTCTGTTCTGTGGTAAATCACTTGATACCGGGTTTACGTTGCACACTGTTGTAGCAAACTGAGGGAAAAGGACTGATATGGCGCCATAGGTTTCCCGATTGATTGCCGTAACAATGCCAAAGCGGTGGAAAACATTGATTCCCAGCCATAAAAAGAAACAAAATGGCGGAAAGCGACCACAATAATCGCACAAATGAGGAGCGAGACTTGGCTGCTCGACCTACAGCCTTGACAGAGGTGGACTTTACATCTTTAACAACTTCCTCATGGACTGCCTTGACGACATGTGTACGGTCTTCACGTATGTGCGTGATTAACTGCCAATAATGTTTTACAAAATGCAAAATATATTGTGGTCGGTAAAGTATTCATATTGGTTTTGTTGATTGGATATCACACGCAGTTCAGAGTGCCCATCTTTTGAAATGTTTATACAGGTGAAAGCTTCAGTTGATCCATATCAATCACAACAAGTTCTTAGATTTATGAATTTGTTACGTGTTTATTTGTAAAGTAATACAATCATTTGACATTTGTTTATTCCAATTTGCAAAATATATTATCACATTCTATCTGACAAAATGTTATACCCACACTTTGGAAATAGACAGAGAATCCTGTAGTAGGTGGCAGTTGCAAATAATGACTGTGTAAAAATTTGTTGGAATTTTTGGTTCGGCTTGCTCACTAAATTGAAAATTTCTAACCGCACAAAAAGTGCTACGAATATTGACTGCAACTACACCTCTTTCCCTCGCCCATGCCAACTTTTGTTTACCACATGCATGCTATATTTGAAAGAAATTGCACAGAGAAAATTCTTAATCAGGAAAAATTTTCGTATCCCACTTTTGCCATCTTGTTTTACTATTCAAGTCATTGACCAGTGCTGGAGATATATCACTTTGCGACAGAGTGATACATTCCTTGTTAGAGTTATCACGATTTCACAGCAGCTGACTTTATTTTTTTGTGATGGGATAAACTAAAATAATATCACTGTGGCCCTCCACTTATCTGCCGTGGTTCTGTAAGTAACAGATGGCCTTTAAAACCGCCCCCCCCCCCCCAAAAAAAAAACATGATTCCAGGAACAGAGGCGAAGTGTAAGGGCCCTGCATACTCTCTCACAGCAGCAGAAGCCCCCTGTTCCCGGTAATTTTTCCCATGATGGCCCGCCCCATTACATTCAGTCCAGCCCTTTGTTCCTATCCCCGCCTCTAAGGCTCCAGCATTCCATGGTCTGCACCTGCAGCTAGCTGGAGCTACAGTCATGGCAGCCATGAAAAGGGCTACCACCCTTCCCTGCCATACGCCCTTTTCACCCATTAGTTCACGCTGTTTTCTTCCAATTCTAATATTTCCTTCCTTTTATCCCAGCACCCTACCAGGTAGTCTTGTACAGTTTTAATACCCTCCTTACACCGTGGAGAATCTCCTTTCAAGCCTAGAAACCAAGCAACATGGTCCACCTGTTCTAGTCCCCTTATTTCATCTAAGCCCTTACAGTTGTTGTCCATATCCTGCCAACTTCTGAATACATTTTCTCTCATTTCCTTGTATGCATCACACCACAGCAGCCAGTGATCTACTGTCTCATCTGCCTCCTGCGTACAAACTCTACATTTCCCATCACTACCCTGTATCCATTTCTCACGTCTCTTCTCCAAGTTGAGTACCTGGCCCTACTTTGGAACGAAATTTTAGATCCCTTCCCTCCATCCCAGCATGTGCTCCTTTTTTGGTTTATGTGGCAGCTTTTAGTGTACTCTTATCGTTCACCCCCCCCCCCCCCCTTCCCGTTTTATTTGCCATCCATCTGCAACTGTTTTCTTTATGTATGACTTCCAGTCATCAACTTAGTCTAACCATTTCAAGCCATATTTTTCTGCTAATTTGTCTGTATTTTGGACCCATTTTGTTTGTGCCTTTACTGCTTCCATGTATATTGCTCTGCACCATCTGTCTCCACTCATTGTTTGTAGATATATCCACAGTAATTTAACTTGGCTTAGGCAATTCTGTCTGTAACAGTACTCCACCACAACCCCCCCCCCCCAAGACCGCTTCATTTGCAGTGCCTGGTGGCGCCCCCGGAATCCACCTACCCATTTCATTCTGTGTTTTTACTATATTTTTTTAATGTCCCCCTCATTTACCGAAATTACATCCAAACCATACATCATCCCAGGTATTGCAACTCTATTCCATAACACTCTGGCTGTAAATGCTCTATTGAAGCTGTTTAGTGACGTAGCTTTATCCTTCTCTTTGTACGGTTCACATTTTGCTTTATCTTCTTCATGTGATATGGCAACATGCCTTTACCAGTTGCTTTTATTCTAATCCATAAATACTCATATTCATCAACCTCGCCCTTTCAATCAACTGTTCCTGTCCTTCTGGATTTGGAATGTCCCTACTTTCCACTTTTTCTTTACATCAGGTTTCTTTCCAAGCCTCATGACTTTACTCTTTTCTTTACTGATTTCCAATCTCCATTTGTTGCCGTATTCTCCCGTTATGTCCACTAGATCTTGCATTGCTTTTTGTGACTCTGCCATGAGCACTATATCAGTGGCAAAAAATAGATCTAGAATTTTGCGCTGTCCTATTGTCATCCCCTTCTTATATCCTATTAACTGATCCTCCTTATTACAAGGTGCAAACAGAATTGGAGACCGTACACAACTCTGTTTTAAGCCAAGATCTAGTTGGTTATTTTCCACTTCTATGTTTCCCACTGAAATAGTACAATCTACATCTCTATACATTGCTTTCATGACTTGGAGGAAACTTCTACCAAAACCAAGCCCCTGAAGGTTCTCCCATAGTGCATCCCTCCACACTCTGTCATATGCTTTTCTCACATCTAAGAAGCCCATAAAGATTTTCACGTGCCTTTGTCTTGCCAGTTCCAGAGTTTTCATTAAAGTGAATACATGGTCACCCACCATTCTCCCTGGTCTAAATCCATTCTGGGTCTCTCCCAGGAGGCTAAGCCTTTTACTATTCTGCTCGTCTTCCTGTACATGACTCTGCTGAATATTTTCCCTACGTTTGATGCAATTACGATACCCCTACACCGATCCAATTGGGAGCTGTTTCTCTTTTTTGGGATGTAAGATTTTTTAAGGTTGTTTCATTTCCTTGGTACAGTCAGGCCGCGTTTATCTAGCACCATCTGTTTTTTGGTCATTTTGCCGGATTAACAAGGCTGCCAGATTAACAAATCACAGTATAATTCACCAGGATATATTGAGAATAAGAGACCAAATTTGCACCTAACAATGAGTAAATAAAAACATAATCACATACACGTATTACAAATCATATGAAATTTGAATAACGAAACGTGCAAATTATAGGGAAAAAATCCCCACACTTCATTCAGTGTATTAATATCTATATGAACAATTAATGTTACGTTCAAAATTACTGGAGCGAGCAAGCATAAATGTCACAACCCCAATGTTAATCCCACACACGTATTTGGACATATTTTACCTTTAATAGCTTATTTTGGCACAAAGAAATCCGATTTTCTTTTGTTTACTGCGCTCCCTTTTCATATCTTTTAACTGTTCTTCGATGCGCGAAACATTTGCTATCTCGTCAGTACAAAATCCCTCATTGGATTCTGGCCATCGCAATAAAATGTGACCTTTTAAGGCGGGAACAATTAAACGTCTAATCAAATCGGAACTTGTTTGCAACACGTCAGGCGATTGTTGATTTTGCGGTATGGCGCAATCAGGTATGTTATTGCAAAGTATATGCTCCATTGAATATCAAGTGACAAATTAAAGAGGCAAATGACACCGAAGAAGGGGCCCTTGTGTTCTGCAATTAACATGCCGGTGACGAAATTCAAGGGTGCCGGATTATCATGTAGTAAATCAATGGAGGAAATCCGTTCACAGCTCATTGCTGCCGAATTTCAAGGGTGCCGAATTATCAAGTGACGGTTAAAGGCAGCCTGACTGTACCTGCCTCTCCTCAAGAACCCCGTTAAACAAAATCTGCAAGCATCCTACCATTTCCTCTGGACTTTTCTTTACAAATTCAGTCAGAACATTATCAGACCCTTGCGCCTTGCCCAGCTGAATTTCTCTATCGCGATCTGAACTTCAATCTTTCTCATTCTACAGCACAATTCAGAATCCCATTGATCCTGTCTGTAATCCTTCTGACTGTCTGGTACTGCCCACTGTCCCCATCGTGGATCGTTTATTTTTCCCCAATGCTCTTTGAGTGCTTCCTGTATGTCGTCTTTCTTCTCTAGTCTTATGCAGTATTTCACATATCTTATTCTTTTTCTTTTGATTAACAAACTTCCAAAAGATATTTGACCCTTCCCCTCCATTTCTCATCATTTTCTCTGTCAATTGTTATTAGTTCTCCTTTCTGCTTTCATGTCCGCTACTTGTTTTCTACATTCCATGTATTGTTGCTTAGCTTCCTCTATATCGTTATACGGTTGTTTTCTGTTTCCTGGCTACTCTTCAGGCCCTATTTTTAACCCTTCTCCTCCGTATTGCCACTTTTAGCTCTGGGTCCACCCTATATCCATTGGTTTTAACAGGCACTTTCTTTCTACCAATCTTTTCCCGAGCCATCTTAAGGATTCTTCTGGTTAAGTCTTCATTCATTTCTTTAACTTCCCCTCTACTTCCCATTTATTTTTCCATTCTTGCAGTTCTGTTTCGAGACTTTCCTTATAGCCCTCCCAACCTGCTTCTTTATGTTCCAAAGCTATTTAGACCCCCTATGTCCCCTTTACAGAGCTGTGCGTTGAGCTCCAAAGTGATCCAATTGTAATCGCTCCCTATATCCAACCTGCCATCCTCATCAATTTCACATTTCTGACTCATTTGGAATATGTCCACCCGAACATAATCAATTATTGTCTTCTTGCCTCTTGAGGTCCAAGTCCATTTCCCCTGGCACTGTATGTCCCTATTCACAATGTATTCCAGAGTAAAGTTTAACAGCCTGGTTTGTTTCTATTTATTTCACCGTCTCCTCCTTCAATTCCCTCAATTCTATTGCCTATGTGACCATTAAAATCCCCTGCTATGATAACTTTGTACCCCTGTTGTTATACGTGGCTTGTTATCATTCTCATCCTGTCATACACATGGCCATTCCATTCGTCTGGTAGCCCCCTGTGTCCCACATAAACTACACCTGCTGCTACTATATGTCCATATGTTTCTTTTCCTATCCACTGCATTTCATTTCTAACCACAGAATCATTGTCCCAGTCTTCGGGCTTTATCTCATGCCATTTTGATCCCCTTTCTTACCCAAAACCCTACTCCTCTCCTTCTTTTGTCCATTCTCCCTCCCTTTACAAATGAGGTTGAAGCCTTTAGGACTTGTCATCATTCCCTCTTCTTCCTTCCTAACATGGATCTCTACCAAGGCAACAATGTCTATTTTCTCCTCTTCAACTACCTCCCCGGCATCTGCTACTTTCCCTTTGTATCTCCTACAATTAATACTTCCAATCTTCATGATGTCCTTCCCTTCATATTTCTTTGCTCTTCTGACTTTTCTTGTCTTGTTTTTCCTCCTCTTATCCTGTTCAGGAACATACCTGATAGCTGCCGGGATGTTTAGTTTCCCTACTACCGGACCCATTCAATGTAAACCTCCACTAAGCGGTGCCTTCCCCTCTTACTAGGGTGTAACCCGTCCCTGCTAAACGTCTCCCTCCTCCCTGCAGAATCCTCCCACATGTCCCTAAAAGCTACCCCCTCTGTCTATACAACCCTCCCAATCTCCTATTTATCCCACAATTCCTACTGACTTCCCACGCACCCATCCGATATCTTGGTAATATCCCCATCACCAAGGGTTCGCAGTCTAACTGAGCCAACCTCTCCACTAAAGCGCTGTATCTATCTACCACCTCCCCTGTCCCTATCAGCCCCCCCCCCCCAGCCTCCCTCTGTCGGACAGATCATTGGTCCCTACCTGGACGATGATCCTTGGCTTCTCCCTGCTGTTCCCTACTACCGCTTCTAACCTCTCCTCCACGTCCCTAATCTTGGCACCAGGGAGACACACTCGGACCCTGTGTGCTCTATCTTCCCCCCAAAAGACTCTATCGGTCTTCCTAATGATATTGCTCCCTACCAGTACCACCTCTCTAATAATAACCCCTGCCCCTGGTGAAACGTGCCATATATCCTCTTCTCTCTGGTCTCCCTTGTCTGTCCACTCAGTCTCCCCTACCCCGTCCATCCCCTCAGTCTTCACTTCCCCACCACTCCTCGTCTCTTCCCGCCCCCCTGCTGTCTCCCGACCTCCCCCCGGTCCTCCAAAGCCTAGATCCTGTCCCTTGCCTCTTCCAACTCAAACGTCAGGGCTGCCAACTGTGACTCTAGGGTCTCCACCCTCCTGTGCCTCCCACACGTGTACACAAAGCTGTCCTCCTGTGCCTCCTCAAAAGTACTCATTTACCCGGTTGCACTAAAGTCCTCCTACATACCACACTCCCTGCACTCTATAAATCCATCCCACCCTTGACCCTCACCCTCCCTCCCACTCTCCACTCGACCCTGCCCCCATCCCTGGTCCCCTGACCCTGACCCTGCCCCTGCACACGAGAAACCCTCGCCCTTACCCTCCTCACCTGTCCCCCACTGCCTACCCTCCGTAACATCCTCTGTGACAACCCTTGGCCTGACATCCTCAGTTGATTAAGTGTCTATTTACAATTTCAAAGTTCCTGCATTTTCAAAAATGGCGTCTTTGTCCTGTTCCCGCTACAACTACCAATTTCTTCCAAAGAACTAACTACATCCACTCAGAAATTTTGCTGCACTGTCTAAATATGTTCCCACAACAATCTATGACTGCAAATCGAAAGTAACTTAAAAATTTTCCACTCGTCTTATATAAACTTCACCCACAATATCACTGCACATCCACTCTCGTTGAAATCTCGGTCAGTTAATTGTATTAACTAGGATCTTCATAACTAGTTTGGTCATATTTACATTTACAATGGGCAACCAAGCATCTCAAATACATGGTTTTGCTTAGCAAATCATGAACCGAAATGGTCTTGCAAGGCCCCAGGTATACGCTTAAAGCGCTCAACCCAATATGCCGCCAGACAAGACCCCCACAACCTTGCTTACATTTCAGGACGTAAATATCAGTAGTCAGTTTCACAAACTGTAGGGATGTGCTCAAGTGATTCAGGAACACAATGCAGCAGATTAGCCCTGTTGCTTAACACTCACTCCACATGAAGGCAGAAAGGTGGGTGTTCATGGAACTGCCTGAAGGTTATTTTCTAAAAGTAGTTTAATTGCATGTGAAGAATACAACCCCCCCCCCCCCCCGCGCGCGCTGATAACTGAATAATGTCTTGGCGAAGAAATTGTGACTTGGATGTTGGCGAGACTACAGGTGGTTACGCATTTTTGCCCTCGATGTAGACAAAGTTCCGCGTGTTCTCTACTATAGGAGAGTAAACATAACACACAGCTTATGTCTGCTTTGGAAGCAAATGTATTTTCTGTGCATGCGAAAAATACAGGGAAAGCGATCTGCCATAAACTTTATTGTTAAACCATTCAAGGCGCATTTTAACAACTTGTATTGTTCACTATAAGGCCAATCGGTATGAACATTCACAAATCATTGACTGCACGTATTCAAGGCACTAAAATGAAACTAACGCAGGCTGTCTTAAATGCGAAGAATCTAAACAGACAGTTCGCTGTCCACTTTAGACCTGAGCTTGTCCCATCAATAAATTGCTGAATGCTCTGGTTCATTAATACTATATTCAGGTAACAACGTCTATTTGGTTCTGTAAAAAAAAAGTTTCCCTGACCATCTTGTAGATTTATCTGTGGATGGTTGACCGCAAACTAAATATCACACCTGGTCACCCGATGACGCCTCAGGCACTCCCAACCAGTGATGTCTTGTGCACTCGCATCTTCTTTCCTGTGACTCCTTTTAGCAGTGAGACTATTTTGTGACTTTATGCAACATTTTGGGGAATCATGCCACCCAAAAATGATGTGAGGCTTATTTGCCTGCCACGTTTACAGCTAACCAGTAACAAGTAGCCTGCATCTGTATATGTTATGTCACTGATAATGTTGGAAAGAAAAATCACTCATCTCCATCAAATTTCGTGCATGAAGGCGTCATTGACAAAATATTTTAAGTATATTATTTATTGTATGAGTGATTGTTGCAACACCATTTCTGCATGTAGGTTAATTTGCATCCTGTGCATTTTCACTTTCTGATCAATATTGCTTTGAAAAACATGTGTGGCTGGCTTGAGAAAACACACTTTGTATTACTATGTCAATGTAGTAGGCATATAACAATGGCATGGCGATCGTAGCATCACATACAGGTCCTGATCATAATAATTTCTATATTTTGCATGTCTTCTCACACCTCTTTCTTATAACGCCCCTCTTACATGTTAAGGAGTGTTGTGACATGACACAGGGGCACCATAGTTCCCACTATAGCAATTCCCATTTACTTCCTTGTTACAAGCCTCTTTCCTATGGGACGGATGTTGAAATCGTGGTAACTTAATGGTGCAAGCAAATGTGAAAAATAAGAGAGGCAACCTTAGTAGTTTGCCTATTTAACAAATATTGCGTTTTTGGTTGTTGGCCTTTAACCATCCGTCCAGCGACAAAAATGCCCCAAGGGTCAGCCAAAAAGCCAACCTGGAAGTACACTCATATTTGTAATGCATTAGGATATGTCCATTTGCAGTAGTTAAATGCAACAACCCAGTTTTCGACTAAAAAGCATAATGATCCAAATGGTCTTTACTTTACCCTGTACCATCATCAGTTTTGAACCAATTAAAACAAAATATCAGCAAGTTAAGAAAAGAATATATTTTGACTATATATTATAGCATATTTTAAATGTCATATCTGTTCATGAACTTTT
The DNA here is from genome assembly GCA_964020975.1 of Hermodice carunculata. Taxonomy (NCBI): domain Eukaryota; kingdom Metazoa; phylum Annelida; class Polychaeta; order Eunicida; family Amphinomidae; genus Hermodice; species Hermodice carunculata. The sequence continues at coordinate 87,923,784 of OZ026618.1, read as the reverse complement.
TATATGTAGTTATTGATAGGAAGACATAAAAGGATGATTATCTTCAGGACAGCTAAAACGCACACACACACACACACATACACACACACACACACACAAGTCAATCGATTATATCATAGCACAAAATAAAATTGCGTTAGGATAACAAATCATATATGTATGTAACCCTTATACTCCAAAGACTTTATATTTCCCGTGTGTGGGTGTCTGTGATGGTAATTGTGGAATAAACAATCAAACGCTTACTGCATACCTTCCACCCTATCAATGGTGATATAAGTCACTAGTTATTTGCGATAGAACATAGTTACATTTGCATCTCAATCCTGGCTTACTGGCAACCAAAAACGAACGATCCAGAGATTTTTTATGTTCAGCTTTGTTTTTCTGTTATGCATCCTCAATGTGATATTTAAATTTCCCTTTGATTTCGCAATGTTTACTTTTTTCATTTCATAGGAAAAGAAAGAAGCACAAATTTGAAAATCACTGAATCATTTGTGCAATTAAAACATTACAGAATCAAGGGCCTTTTACTGGAAAAAGATTTCACCCAGCCAGTTGCTTGTAATAACTATCTCTAGGTGGGGTTTTCACGCTATCATCCTTTCTGACAAAACGATTTTCAAGTGCTTTTGACGTTGAACATTTTATCCTGAAACAATGCCGTTTGCTCAAGTTGAGCTGATATTTGTACCTAACACAGTAAATACCGTCCCTTAAAATGTGGTAAGGTTTTCACTGAATTATTGGCCAATCACATGAATAAAAGAGCCTTTGCAGTATGGAAAACATTCTTCAGTGATTGTCAAATGGCAAGAGTGACATTGTGATTTCAAAGTTTGATGTGTAGGAGATGGGCCTTCTAATCCTGTGACGTCAAGCCCGGCAGCGAAAGTTGACAGTTAGCTTGGTTTGCAAACAGATCAAAGGAGCTCACTTGGCCGGTTTTCTTTCTGTCCTGCCCTTTGCAAACAAGTGTGTTAACCAACCTGCATCTTCCATAGGAGATGCTGGACATAGACATTTTAAATGACGTCATTATTATTGGGATAAGTATATTTGGTGATCCTTCAGGTTAAGCCCACCTAGAAGGTCATATTGATAAATGCAGGTGATCTTTTTTATAATTTATCAGAAGTTGATTAAAAATTTCATGGACTTGTCCCTATGGGTAAATCTTAATTATGGGAAACTGTCAGTGTTCCGGCATTGGTTTACAGTTGTGAGGTAGGCATAGGCCTACTGGCACTTGAGGGTACCCAGCTTGAGCAAGTGGACTCATTCAAGGTGGCTCATTAAAACAATGCTTAAGTTTGGGTAAAAAATCCTGCCAATTCATTCAAGGTTTCTCCGGGCAATGATTGTCGGTCTAGCCAGTCCCACATCTTCTACGAGAATGGGAGACTTAATTATTTCCACGCATTTTAGTTTTGACAGTTCTGGCTATGATTTTTGGACTCATTTTATAGCTGAATACTTGAATGAAGCATTTATTCCTGGGCAGCCTATTTTACGAGGGTCTCCTGGCTTTTCCCCTTTAGATATCAATTCTACTATGCTGAACTATTTTATGCTTAGCCTGAAGTCAATGCTGTGTATTCTATTCAGGTTATGAAAATTGTTTTAAATTTTATAGTGAGGAACACCTGCTTGTGTGTCTGCTAATTCATGCATTCAAGCAGCCTGTGAATTTCGGGTTGGATGCGATGGCCTGCATGGCTATGTCACCTTTTTATTGGCTGGGTAGGCCGGGTTGCACATGCTTTTTATCCTCATCCTTTACAGATCAGTTCTCAGTGTACCAATCTTGGCAGAGCAAGTGGGGTCAGCCTTTTTGCCTCAGCATGATGCAATACATCGGGATACCTGCATATACTATATAAGCTCACATATAACGAATAGGTGTACACCATTTTTGCACAAAAACAACATAGTTGCCCTTTTGTTTCCTCTTTTAGCTCCCTCTGGTGGCTTGTATAACAACTACAATTTTGCCACAGGAAGTGTAGGCCAAAGAGGCTAAAATAGACATTTGCTAAACTAGAGAGTAAGGTACTTATATGCATAGGGCAGAGTCTGTACACAGCACAGAGACTGAAATAAATCTTTTTTTAGCCTCACACTTTCTGGAAGTTGGCAAATTTAAATGCGTATGCAGTTCACTTTCCTATTGGGTGGCATGGCAGGTCATTCATCTTCCCTGGTGATTAATGGGTTGTTTACTACCATTGCCAAATCCTCCCCTCTTAGATGTTTCTGACTGAGCAGCTATGTCTTTATCCAATAATATTTACTCTTCCAGTTTTTATACAAATTTCAAACAGAATAAAAGAGAAAATGTTACAGGGTGTCGCCTTACTTTAGTGGGGCAGCCTATGGCCTCTTGTAACCAGTGGACGGGTGGCAAGTCTGGTCCTCCACCCCTGCCCCCCCCCCGCCTCTTCGTCGCATTATTAGGGATGAAGAGTGGGGGGGGGGGGCAGGGGTGTATTGCATGTTTTCTCATCAGTATACTTTGCTTAGTTAGCTTGTTATTATTTTGTATTTATTTTGTCGATGAGTTTCATTTCTCTTTCCAACCTGAGTTTTCCATTGCTGTTTTGTTTGTTTTCTCTTGTGATCATGTTCATGCTTATTTCAATATATTATTTGTACTTTTATTTTTTTCATCTTTGGGGGTTCAACAAAAATATTGTGAATAACATTGACCTCGTTGGTTTAAGGTCCAGGGGTTTTTTTAATGCCTGTATTTGGGGATGCAGGGCCACTAGGATAATCAATCATGGCAAGGGCCTTGTCGGAACATCGTCCAATGATCCCCTTTGCCCTTGAACATTTTATATCTTCGTTCCTTTGAACGCAAAACAAGCAATATAGCTATAAAGCTAACTACTAAGGCTGTTTATAGGTTTGCATGTTGGCATCGTTTCCCTGTCCACATGTTTTTCAGCATGCGACCTGATTTCACAGTGCTGCCTTGATATCACTCTCATTTTGGGCCTTTGCTACTTGTAGCAACGTGACCCAATGTAAAGTATGATTTACAGGCGGCATTTTTCCACAAGGCAGTTGAGACCAAGGGAATAACACATGGATGATCAGATATCTACTCGCCTGCATGTCTTTCTGCCTTTTCTCAATTTTTCTGTGGTTAGGAACTTGAAATTTTGCCAACTTATAAAAGGGAAATTATCTTTTTAAAGCCGCCAAAACCTCAAAATCGTCGGTGCAAAATTTTCAGTATCTTACCTGTCATTAAATTAATACAGATTGGTGATTACATCCATTTGTTCAATATATCACAACATAATAAGTACAAGCATGCTTACCGGCTTTACTTTCAGCGTGCTGTTCCAAACGTTTCATGCAACTATTTTAAACCTATTGCCTCCAAGATTTTTAACCACATAAATGTGCTTAAACAGTTCACTCCAGATGAGTATAAAGAATACAAATGTCCATGCCCATGTTATGACTCTCCATTATTTCAAATCTTGGTCACATAGTTACTGGAAAGCCTTATATTGTATCAAAAGATACAATATGGAAACTAATTTCAAAAGGGTCCAACTGCTATAAGCAAAAGGATTTTGCTCGGGATGAAAAAAGGAAATTTGTTATGGAAGCTGTTAAAGTATATTCTAGAAAATGGGTAATGACGTATACGTTTGATATTTAAGTCTGAATGGATAAGGCAAATTAGGAATAGTATTACAATCAGCATAAAAAAAATTCAAAAGAACCAAACAGTAGATCCTCTTCTGCCAAATTTAGACCAAGGTCAGTCCCTGAAAGATACATGATGCATGTATTTTTGGCACCTGCAGATAAGGTATCCAGTAATATTGTTGTGATACAAAAAAGTTTTATTATACAACGTTCTCTTTGATCAATTGGGCCCAATGACAATTCCAAACAGTCCCACATATGGAAAAAAATATTAATAATTGAATATCATTTTGTACTAACTTTCACAGATTTTACCATTTGGCTTGATGGTTTTGGATGTATATACCCATTTACCCAAAATCTACTTTCTTCCATAACTGAATAAAAATTCTTATTAGTTCCTATCGTTAGCAGGTTCCTAGTTTTGCTCCACTGAAGAATTGTCACTTTTTTGTCTAAAGCTCTAAAGAAAGCAGAAAAAAATGGTTTAAATACTATGGTCAAATAGAAGCATCTTCCTGAATCAATATGTATTGGACTTAATCTGATGTGAAGATCTTGCTGAAACAATTGAACATTACATATAACCATTTCCTTTTTCAGGATTTCTCCACCTTATACCCAACTGTTTTTCATTCTGATTTGACAAAATGTATCAAGTATCTCATGTACGAAAGATACAAAAAAAAAGTTTCTCTTGCGATTTCTCTACTTTTAACACAATAATTTGTCATTCCAATTTGAAATAAGGTATCAAGGCTCTCATGTATAAACTATAGGAGAAAAAGTACTTTTAAAGAATGATCATAACTTTCGCAGGTGCATGTTTTTGTAATGATACAAAGGATGGCTTATCTCCGTTTGAATATGATCAGTTTGTTGATTGTTGGATTTTTTTATTCAAAATGTTTAAGTCAATTTTGGATTTTACATCTTTAAACAGGTAATTGGTATCACTATGGGTGCCACCTGCGCACTCACTTCTTTTCCCTAATTTTACTACGAGTATCTTGTAAAGCCAACAATAAAGAAAAATTCGAAAATAAATGTTTACGGTTGACATTTACATATATTGGTGACCTATTAAGCACTTAGAATGCAAATGTGCTATAATATATTTCAAATGTTTTCAGTGTTGATTTGGAAATGAAGATTTTGAATACAATATAGGAATTTACCTGCATATGGATAGTTTATAAAAGTGATTTTGACATCTATTGGTCCAGACTTTTTGCCTTTTCAAGAGTATTGACTGATTTTCACAGCTTTAACTGCTGTAATTTACTGCTATTTCAAAAACATGAGAAGCAGGAATATTGGAAAGTAATTGAAATTCTCGTTTCTGGGTAAAATGGTTATATATATATATATATATATATATATATATATATATAATATATATATATATATATATATATATATATATATATATATATATATATATATGTTTGAGATCTCTTGGAAACGTTTCAAATTGTGTGGTGTTAAAATTAGTGGAAATACATGACTTTTTTTTTTCTTCGACATAGAAAAGGATGTGTATCTGTTTTAGCGTAACTTTAAAACACATGACTGGGCAGTGGTGCCTCTTTGCCATACAAAATGTGTGCACTTGTTTGTGTTTGTTTGTCTTTTTCTTCTGTTTTTGTAACTGGAGGTTTAGGTATGTTGTGGTATCACCATTTGGCCGACAAAATATTGCCTGCTAACATTGGACCCTCGAATTTTGTTTGACTTGCAAGTTTCACGTCTTAAAACGAAGAAGGGGAGGGAGTTAAGCTGTTTATCAGCCATTGTTTTTTCAAAAAGACAGTGGAAAAGTAGGTATGAATGTCATTTGATGAAATATACTAGTTTTTAGTACATATACAGCAACTGGATATCAATTCACCGCCAGTAGTGACAAAGGAAAACTGGCAATCATTAAGCTAGAATGCACTTTTTAACTTTGCGCCTTTGAGTAACAGATACCATGACTTTATGAAAATGAACTGTGCTCAAAAAGTGCAAAAAGTGTGTGGTATGTATGAGGAATTATGGTACAGTCTGCTATGGACATGATTAACATAACAAAAGGCACTGGCTATGAATGATGGTGAGCCTCAGTGTCCAAGGCTCTAAAATGCATCCTGGAAGCGTTGGTAGGCACGAGCATTGATGTATTTTCATTTACAAACGCTCCACAGTGGAAATAAGTGACTATTGTGCATATTATTATTACTACTACTACTACTACTACTACTACTACTACTACTACTACTACTACTACTACTACTACTACTACTACTACTACTACTACTAGCATTATTAGTATTTTTTAGTTAAGTTTTTTATGTCAGGAAATCAGAAGGCCGCTCCTTGCCTGTAGCACACACCACACTTTGGGTTTTTTTTTTTCATTATTATTATGATTACCTGCAGATTAGGACCCCACATAATTTCCATGAATACAGCTTCGAAAACTTCCATATCAATTTAATTAAGCTAGCATGGAGGAAAAGCTTGACAGCTATCAATCCTACTCATTGGTAAGTTACTTATAAACACTCACTCAAGTAAATTGGGTCATCTGAGCACAAAGGCAGTTTTTGATCCCCTTGTTCAAAATAAATCAGCCGGGAAAATCCCCAGTCTCCTAACAAACCTGTAATATTGGTGAGTCCCCATCGGCGCTGGCAGAGTGCCAAGGGTATGTAAAAATATGGGCTATACGAAACAAGTTGTAACGTGTGAGCTACGACTTTGCTGCCATTGTGGTTAATGAATGTAACGTCAACATTAAAAGGCATCAGGATTTGTATACACAGTAAGAATGCGACATCAAATAAATTTTTTGTCCAATAAAACTTCCCTGAGTATCAGATTAGAGGCTTCTATTCCGAGTTAGGAAGCTTTGTTTCCACCCACGCAAAGTACTACGGCACTTGTGTCATCGACTGATTAAACAAAAGAATATATCAGCATTCTTGAAGAATAGCGGTCATTGCAGCCAGTTTAGCATTTTTATTCTTGTAAATGGTTTTTTGTCTATTTTATTTTGTTACTCGAAATTTGCTATTGAAATATAAATGATAAAATAAATAGATTATTTTGTTGTCCTGTGAGTATCAAGCACGGATAAAAATTTTGAATCCAAGGATGCCTCAATTTCCTCGAACCAATAGCTTGCTCATAATACCTCCAAGGTGTTTGGGTGCAAACGCGTTAAAATATTTTCCTGATCGTAAATACTGTTAATCGGTAAAGATGAATGAAGAAGATATTGATGAAGCTTTTAATATATATATATATATATATATATATATATATATATATATATATATATATATATATATATATATATATAGATATATATGTGTGTGTGTGTGTGTGTTGAATTTGTGTTACATAGGAAAATGTCATTCCGTGGCATCTGGTCATTTCTTCCCTTTCCTTGCCTTCAACAAGTGGGCTCCATATTGCCATACTAGGAAACAATTCCTTTTCAATATATATATATATATATATATATATATATATATATATATATACATATATATATATATATATATATATATATATATATATATATATATATATATATATATATATGTATATGTGTGTGTATACATATATACGCACGTAGGTACGTATGTATGTTTGTATGTATGTATGTATGTATGTGTCTTTGTGTGTGTGTGTGTGACATCATGCGACCCAGTAATTGTTCTGCTGGCTGTACCTGTGTTTCTGTGCAGCAAACAGTTAACGAAATCGAATTACTGCAACTAGTCAATACATTCTTTCATGGTACCGTAATATCCACACTTTACAGCAAAGATATATATGCAGCCACTGGAAAACCAGTATACCTGTAGCTTTTAATCCTGGAGGTAACCTGAGTTAAATCTTAGGGTTAAATTCAGTTGGGTTGCAGTTTAGCAGACATGTGCAAACCACTTCACCTCCAACCTTAGGTGGTTGAATCGTTGAATCAATAAATTGCTGAATGTTCTGGTTCAATGATATTATTTTCAGGAAACGACGTCTATTCGGTTCTACAGAAAGTTTTCTTTGACCATTTTGTACATTTGTCAAAGGATGGTCGACCCCAAACTAAATACCACACCTGGCCAGCTGTGTGTATGTATTAGAGCCTTACTGAACATGTATTTTGAAACCGAACTGGGTACTTGGTACTCGGTACACATTACTGATCCCAAACCGGGCACCTTTCAGGATCGGTATATGCAATTCAAACATGCCATAAATAAATTTAAATATCTTATAATGCTCATTCAAAGCTTTATTTAAACAGGGGTTGTAGCTGTTTACCTTTTGCATCGGGGCATTACTATTGTTAATGTAATTCAGGCGATTAATGCGAGCCATGTGACGCACTTAACTGGAAAGTAGTGTTTGTTGCACTGTTTAAGGTGTATACAAGTACAAAGAGTAACCTCAGCGACCTTCTTATTTAACTTTACTGCCAACATTGACAATGATTGCCGAACCCGGACATTAAGTGACTGTAAAAACCGAACCCGAGCTGGGCTTCAATCCTGAAATCCGGTAAGTTCTGGTTCGGTTGTTTGGGTTCTGTCAGGCCCTAGTATATATATGTATAAACTAACAAGAAATCTAACTCTGTGTGTGTCTCTATATGTTAAATTGTTTGACATCACTCTGGCCATCGGTGTTCTATCATATCAGCAGACTCGATTATGGATACATGATATTCACTAAGCAAAATGCATTGAAAACATATAACATTGGGTGTTCTGAGAAAAGATGCCCTTCAAAAAATTAGCAACATTAACATCTATTCAGTTGGCAGAGTCAGATGTGTAAAAGCAGTTTTCACTTAACAAAATGAATTGACAATAAACATCAGCAAATGTAATACGAAATGAAGCCTTGCAAAAAAAACCCCGAAATAATAACGTTCCTTGACATAACTTTACCCAGCAGAATCAGGCGTGTATGCAACATTCTAGATTATGCATGCATATGGGGAAAAGTTATGTTGATATCATGGAGCCCTAACTTTTCATAACGCCCCTCATACATTAAAGGAGGGTTGTGGCATGGCACTGGGGCACCTTGGCTACCCAGAAGGGAATTCCCTTATATATATCTATGAAAAGTCCCTTTGCTATGGGACTCAATTTGATATCTTGGTAGCACAATAGTGCAAGAAAATGTTGAAAATGAGAGAAGCAACCTTAGAAGTATGCCTATTTGGCAAACCTCGGGGTTTTGGTTGTTGGACTTTGACCTTCTGGCCAGATACAAAAATGCCCCAAGAGTCGGCCAAAAAGGCAAACCTGTAAGTACAACCACATTTGTACTGCATTATAATATGCCCATTTACAGTACTTAAACTTTGACAGATAAAAAATAGCTCTCTGTAATCAGTGATGAGAAGTGATTATCTTTGTGCGATACAAATGAACATGCCAATATAATTACTATGAGAGTTCTTCGAACATGTCAAAACTTGGATTCCCACAAGTCGACATAAGCAGAATAGAATAACTCTGCATCTATTGAGCTCCAGTTGTACTGCTGAAATAGGTTATATTTGATTGAAAAGAAGATTGCTTACTCGTCTATCTCTCCAATGTTATATAGAGCTTCCACAAGTGTGTAGCAATATTAGTGTGCAGGTAAACTAAAGCAGTTAAACCATGTCTGGAAGTCGGCCCTTGTGAAATCCACCATTATGATACGGAGAAAATAAAAATTAACATATTATTTATTTTACGGTGTCTTGTTTTGACACTCAGACTTTCTGCAACTGAAAATTTATTTTCAGCATTAAAGAATGGGATAAAAAGGCTTTATTATGATGGTAATGGAAGTTGAAAGTTTAACAAAATCAGTTTAACTGAAACAAAATGGTCTGGCTATTTTTTTGTATGTTAAATGACAGAGCAAATCTTGCTCTCTTAATATAATTTTGACTGACTTGCAATTACTATATGTTCGACAATACGATAACTAAACAAGCATCCACTTCATAACTTTATTGAACACAGTAATGGAACAAAGAGATAATACTTGTGTTAAACAATCTGAAAAGCTACTTTCCTCCAGCTGATGTGGCCCGAATATACTAGCCACTATTTCATGCTTTCGCATTATATAGAGCATTGACCAATAAAATGAATGTATAATCCCCACTGGAAGGCGTGTAATCGAACATATAAAGCAAAGGGGCTTGAAACCCTAAACCTACTGTAAATGAATATCACGGTAGTGGGGTTGACATTAATATTTGGGTGATCGCAAATTTACATCTACTACAAAGGTAACGACTTGGTCTTCCTATTATATGAGACAAAATTTTACAACATATATCTATTTTTATCATTAAATTGTCACAAATCACAACTTACATCACCTTGAAGTTGTGCTTCATGATCGAGTAAAATACATTGAGAATGTGTTGCAAAAACTATTGTAAGTTCGCTGGCTTAGCATAATTGATAAATACGCAGGGAAGGAAAAGACTATGCAAGCGGGCTGTACTTTACTTCATTTCATTTTGAACCCATTAACACAGGATATCAGCAAATTATTCCTAAGAAAATAATTTGGCAAAATATTGAACCTTTTTTCAGTGTCACAGCTATTCATGGACTTTTTAATCCTTGTTATTTATAGGAAGACACAAAAGGATGATTTTCCTCAGGACAACTATGACATAAAGAAATCCTACTATAAATGATCATAGATCAGAATGTAATTGCGTTAGGATAACAAATCATATATGTGTGTGACCGTGATATTCCCAAGAATTTATGTATTATGTGTTTCGGTGTTTGTGATTTTAACTTTTGACTAAACAAGGCAACAATGACCGCAAACCATACACTACATGAATGTAGATATAAGTGATCACACTTTTATCTTAAGTGTGGCATATTGGCAACCGAAAAGGCACGATGCTGAATTTTTTCATGTTCAGCCTTTTTTTCTGTTATCCATCCTCAAAGTTTGACATTTAAAATTTTCCCTTTGACTTTAGGATGGTCATTTTCTTCATTTTATAGGAAAATGATAAAGCACACTTTTGAAAGTCGCTGAACCGTTTTGGCAGTTCAGAAACTACAACATCAAAGACCGTTTACTGAACTAAGATTTCGCCAAGCCGTTTTCTTGAAATAACCGTTACTAGTTGGGGTTCTCACTCTATTATTCTTTGTGAGAAGACAAGCTCCAAAGGCTTTTGATGTTGATCTTGGAGTCTGATACAATGCCGTTTGCTCAAGTTTAGCTGATATATGCACATAACAGAGTAAATTAACATTGTCCCTTAATATTTAGTAAGGCTGTTACTCACTTTTTGGCCAATCGCATGAATAAGAGAGCCTTTGAAGTACAGAAAACCTTCTACAGTGATCTGTCAAATGGGGTTAACAACATTCTGGTTTTTCAAGCATGACGTCATAGAGGCAGGCCTTTGGGCCACTTGACTTCAAGGCTGGCAACCAGGTTTGACAGTTAGCTTTGCTTGTGAACAGATCAAAGATGGCCCACTTGGTTGGTTTTGTTTTTTGTCTTGTCGTGTCCATACAAGTGTGTTCACCGACCTCTTTTTCACCTAAAAGTTGCTGGTAATGAGAATAGTAGATAACATCAATATTCTTGGCATAAGTATATCCAATGATCTTTAAGTCAAATCCGACCTTGAAGGCCTAAATAATAATTGCAAATGGTCTTTACATAATTTATCAGAGTTGATTTAAAATTTCATGGGTTTGTCCCTGTGAGGAAATCTTATTTATGGAAAACTGTCAGTGTTCCCACATTGGTTAATTGTTGTGAGGTAGGCATAGGCCTACTGCCACTTGAGGGTACCCAGCTTGAAAAACTAGACTCTTTTCAAGGACGCTCATTAAAACAGTACTTAGTTTTGGGTCAGAAATCCCGCAAATCCATTCTAGGTTTATCTAGGCAATCAGTATCGATCAGGCCAAATCCACACCTTCTACGAGAATGGAAGACTTCATTGTTTTCACACAATTTCGTTTTGATGGTCCTGGTCATGAACTTGCAGATCATTTTATAGCTGAATCTTAAATGAAGACTTTATTCATGGGTTGCCTACCTTACAACAGCAAGCTGTGTGTCCTTGCATTTATGCTTTAGATACCATTATCATGATCATACCAGACCATTTTATGTTGAATGGGAAGTCAGTACGGTGGATCCTATTCAGGTCTTAATTTGTCATGTAAATTTTCTTAAATATCATGGCGACGAACACTTGCTTGTGTGGCTGCTTATTCGTGCTTTCAAGCAGCCTGTAAATTTCTTTGCAGACTCATTGCTCACATGGTTGGGAACGTGGGGATGAATGGCTACATTGCCTATTTATTGACTGGCAGGCAAGGTGTTGCTTTACTTTGTTGGGGTGAACTATGGCTGCTGGTGGACGGGTGGTGGGTCCGGTTCTCCACACCCTGCACATCTGCACCTCTTTATCCTGTTTTTAGCAAGAGTGTCTTATTGTAGGTACTTCTTTCTGTATACTTTCCTTAGTTAGCTCGTTATTATTTTGGAATTATGCTCTCAATGAGTATTATTTTTCTATTTAGTTTTCAAACTAATTTCCTAACGCTATTTTGTATGTTTACTTGTGTTCATTTTTATGTTTGTTTCGATGTATTTATATGTGTTTTTATGTCTTCATCCTTGGGGGGTTTTTATATTTTATTTTTACATCTGTCTTTGGTGAGCAGGGCCACTAAGGAAATATATTACAGAACGGCCTTTGGTGGGACATTGTCTGGCGATTTCCATTGCTCCTGAACATTTAATATCTTCCTTCGATCGCAATACAAGCAAGATAGCTATACAGTAAGCCACTAAGTCTGTGATAAGTTAGCATGTTCACATAATTTCCTTGTCCACACGTTTTTCAGCATGTCACCTGGTTTTGCGGCACCGCCATGATGTTTCTCTCATATTGGGCCTTTGCCACCTGTAGCTACATGACCCATTGTTAAGTATGGCTGGCATTGTTCCACAAGCTGGCGGAAAACTAAAAGAATGACACATGGACATGTATATGGCTACTTGTCTTTTTGCGATTTCTCATCTTTTTGCTGCAGATAAGAAACTGGAAATTTTGCCAACTTATACAAGGCAAGTTATCTTTTAAAAACACGTGAAAACCTCAAAATGGCCTATGCAACTGTTCTTGGTATCTTAACTGTTGTTATATAAATATATTATTGGTGATTTTATAAATTTGTCCAATATATTGCTAGAAATTGGGTATAGACGGTTATGTTTGATATTTAAGTCTTAAATGAAAGGATTAGGGAAATAAGTGAATCATTTTAATCAGAATAAGAAATTTACAGAAGGCAACCAAACACCAGATCCTGTTTTCACAAATTCAGACGTTGTTTAGTGCCTGAAAAGATACATGATGTATATATTTTAGCACCTGCAGATAAAGTATCCAATAATATAGTTTCATACAAAAAAGATTTTTTTTTTATACAACGTTCTCATCGAAAAATATGCCCGATGACAAATCCAAGTGGTCTCACATATAGCAAAAAATAGGTATCATCATCTACAAACTTTAACAGTTTTCATGTACATATGGTCTGAAAGTTTCGCGTGTATATACCCATTTACCCAACATTGAATTATTTCCAAACCTGAAAAAAAAAAATGATTAGTTCGTATCATTAGCAGGCTACTGATTTTGCTCCACTGAAGAATTGTCAGTTTTTTGTCTAAAGGTTTAAAGACAGTAAAAATAGTTTGGTTTAATTGGTATGGTCAAATAGAACCATCTTTCGGTATTAATATGTTTCGGACTAATGTGAACATCTTGTTGAAAGAGTTGAACGATATTCGTAATCATTTACCTTTTTCGGTATTTATTCATCTGATACCAACTGTTAAGCTGTCAAAAAGGACCCCAATTTCATGGTAAATGTGTTAAGTTGACATTTAGATACATTGGGGACATATTACGCATGTATGACGAAAAGGTGCTACAATATATTCAAAAATTTACCCTGATGATTTGGAATGAAGAGAGACTGCAGAAAATGATATGGAATGTTCATTTCTAGACAAGGTGATGTATAGTGGGAATATCGAATTGAAGTTTAAATCATATAACAAACATGATGATTTCGAATTTAATATAGTAAATTACCAGTATATGGGTAGTTTTATCCACTCAAAAGCGATTCTGGTGTCTATGTGTTAGGTTAGTTGCCCATTCCAGAGTATGCACTGATTTTGACAACTTTGACTCCCGTCATGTACTGCTATTTCCAAAAACTTTGTTCATTCTTTCGGAACATACACTAAGAGTTGACAACTAAATAGAACTTTATTTCTTGGAGAGTTTCATAGTGAGGAGTAGGAGTGATCATGGAGTTTGTATTACATTTCTGGCACAGGATGTCCATTGTTACAGTACTTGTTTCAGACATCATGCTATAGATTAAGTCACCGACTACAAAAAAGTTGCCACAGCGGCTGTAAGCTTTTTCAATAAGAATAGAACCTTCATGTATAAAGACTTTTGGACTGTGAGGGTGGCCTATAAAAGGCAACCAGCGACCACTGTATTTTTGTTCAAGTAAGCTAAATGGAGATATTTTCAACAATATGTAATTCATTACTATCTATTCCAAGGGAGAGAATATCAGACTTAATATATATTAAAACATCACCACCATGACTGTTTCAAATCCATCTATACATACTGTAAATTTGGGCACAAAGATCTGGCGATCCTGAAAGGATCCATCAAGCATATGTGGAATGACAAGTAAGGCAGCCGTTGTGTGTAACAACTCTATTGGATCCCTGCTGAGAATACACCCAATATGGCCACCTGTAAGACCATACACACAGGCCCATGCAATTATGCCTAGCTATGGCAGAATGGCAGAAGCAGCCACTGCTAAACAGCCTCTAGAAAACAGCTAGACTGCACATATTGGTACCAATGGCACACGTCGCTGTTCACATGCAGCACAGGCACAGTGGTCTGTCCAAAATGGGAGCTCCACTCCAGAGCTGTTACTCCCTCAAAAGCCTTGTGTGCAAGTGACAAGACAGGTGTGATCTTGTCAAACAAGAGACCAGTCACATGTCTCACACCATCACAACCACCTGATGACAGTTTCCAAAACCCCAAAACTTTTAAGTTTCAAAACTGTCAAGTGGTGGCACTCACCCATCATGTTTGTGTGAATGCAATGTCAACTTTACCTTGTCATATTTAGTTTCACTAATAACAAGGCAATCCACCAGATTGTGACGAAACATGTTATAAATGTCACCAAATTGGTACGTAATGCTGTTAATATATAAATGTGCAAAGCATTAGCACAATGGTTTACTCAGATGTAATTGTCTTACGGGCTCGGAATGATCATCAGATGTAAAGTTTATGTCACAGGACTTCATGTCCTCATTGATGGGCAAAGAAACAGAGTTTTGTGCATTTGCTGCCTCAGTGTTTGAGTCCAAATCACAATCCTCACCCAGGTTAATATGTGTAGCGTCCAGGACAGGAAGTTCTGCAAAGATGCACTTGGGACAGCGCCAGTCAAAATCCTGTCCTTTCTGCTCTAGGTATGAGAAAAGTTCATATGACACTATTAGTTATTCACTGTTTTAGTGTGAAATACAGGAAGTATCTCCCCCAAACACAGCTGTATTACCCGAGGCAAAGCCGAGGGTAATACAGCTGTCTTTGGGGGAGATACTTCCTGTATTTCACACTAAAACAGTTAATGACGATTTTATTCCATTTTTGATGATGTAATTTCATGCCCCAAAAATACACATGTTCGACCCGCTGCTGCTGCAGTTCACTTCACAGTCCGCCATCATGTTGTCGTCTGCAGCGCGTCAAGGCTTGAATCGCATGACAGAGACTACTGGTGGCTGATCGATGCACTAACCAGATAGGGAGATACAGCGAGAATACCGCTGTATTCCCCGGCCAGTTACGAGAATACCGCTGTATTCCCCGGTCAATTTCAGGAATCGGGCTGTATTTCACCTTTGCAGTAATTAATGCACAAATAAGGGTAATACAAAGAGTGTACCATAGCTATTAACCAATCAGAAGCCAAGGATTCTATCAAAAATGGGATAAATTCCCACATTTGATACGACACCGCAGATGACAGTCATTACATAGAATGGCTCTATGAGTCCTGGCAACCGGCTTGCAAGAAACACTGCATGGGTTCCTGACTGGTCCTGGGTTTGTAGAGATATTTCCCCGACGTAACAATGTCATGATTGGAGAAGACATTATATTCTTTCTATGAAAGTCAAAGCCCATGTTTTTGATTGTGTTATGTGTCCCAACGTGAAATACTAAGTACTGTGTGCATGCATGTGCAGTTGCATTGGTCAGCAGAGTGGTGACCCTGATATTTAATAATAAGAAAGCATCGGTCAATTGGGTGTGTGACCTGGATATATTCCTGCCAGGGCAGTTGAGGTGAACATCAACACTGTGCGGTCTCGCATTCTGTCTTAAGAAATTGACCAGAAAGCAGCAATATCCACAGTAATACAAAATGCATTGTTATATCTGCACAACCCAGTTTGTCTGTGTTTGTCTAGTTCCTATGTATGGGGGTCCGCGATGAAGTATTGAAAGATCCAATGTTTTGGCTCTGTTGTGTGTAATCCATTATTCACTGATTCCCAGGCACTTGAATTGGCTATAATTGATGCTTGACTATCCTGTGAAACTGGCTTGAATACAGCATAGACCTATGCATATAAAAAACTAAAGGTTCGGAATTCCCCAGGTTTAAAGAGTCAGCTGCTAGCTGTAACTCTTCATTTCGATATCACTGGGATTGAATATATATAACCCCAGTTTGTTTTGACTTCAGTTATACACTGGAAAGTGGTTGTACTAATTTGTCCCATCCAGCTAGAAAAGGTACATAATATTTCAGGGGTAAGGCAAATTATTCTTATCTGAACTTGTTCTATAGGCCTACTATTTATAAATTATGTCTGGTTTGATAGGTGCATGTATTCTGAATTCATATTGAAGCTCTACATTTATAAACAAAACTTCACTTATTTAGCTCATTTATCATTTGGAATGTTCATATTTGTTCATTATTATGTGGGTGGTCTTTGCTGAATATTTAGCTTAAACAAGGAGCTGCTACTTAGAAAGACATGTAGGAGCCAGTACATGTGCTGGCTCGGAAACATGTTCTCAGTGGTTCGCTGCAGAAGACCTTTTAACTTATTTGGGCTAATACAAAAGGCAACTTGGTCCAAATTATAGGCTAAAGCAGGGTTACCATCTTTTGTGTTTTTCTATCATATGTCCAAGAAGTATGTAAATAAATCAGTATCAGTGTTATTTTTTTACCTTTGCTTCACAGGTACAGCTTCAAAAAAATTGGAAATGTCATGATGGGAGGATACCAGTGTCTGAGGCATCACCCAGAATTGCAACTACTGCTTTGGACATCTCGGTTAACATACTTGTAGGTTTGAAACGCTTTAAAAAACTGTGTGAGAATTGATGTAAGATAACTGCACACTGTCGGTCATATTTGGTTGATTCAGTGCCCTCGCACCAGTATTTGAACTGTGGATTTAAAACGGCGATATTAAAGTATTATATAGTCAACGTGTGGTCACAAACCTGCAAGTCCACAATTAAGTGTACTTTTAAGAAGTATATATTATGCAGAAGACTTGTCTTGCCAATAAGCATTTAGGATGAAGAGAAGGGTTTATGGTCAGGTAAGACACCAAAAATAAATCCCACTTTAATCAATCCTAGCTCAAAATGTATTTGCATTAGGATAATAGGCCCAAATCATATATGTGTGTAATCTTCATACTCCAAAGAAGTTATATGTCCCATATTTGGGTGTCTTTGGTGTTAATTATTTAATAAACAATTGAAAGTTGACCGCGTGTAATTCACTGATTATTTGTTTTAAAATCATAAATTACATTTGCGTCTTAATCCTGATATATTGGCAGCAAAAAAGAAAAAAAAATCGATCCTGCAATGTTTTATGTTTGGTTTAGCTTTTTTGTTAACCATCCTCAAAGTTTGACGTTTCAATTTTTCCTCTGATTTCCAAGATGTTTATTTTCTTCATTTCATATAAAAAGAACGAAGCAAAATTTTTAAAATCGCTGAATGGTTTTTGCAGTTCAGACTTTACAAAATCAAAAGCAGTCAACCGAATAAAATTCTGCCCTGCTGTTTTCTTGGAATAACCATTCTTAAGGTAGAATTCTTGTCCTATTATCCTTTTTGAGAAAACCAGCTTCAAAGCTTTTGATGTTGATCAGTTGCCTGTGAAACAATACTGTTTGCTCAAGTTGAGCTGATATTTGTACAAAACGTAGTAAACATCGTCCCTTAACATTTGGTGAGGTCAATCAATTATTGGCCAACTCCATGAATTAAAGAGCCTTTGAAGTACGGAATTTAACATTATTCAACAATTGCAGATAGCAGTTTGTTAACAGTGAAATCGCCGGGTATAAATCCCGACTGATTTGCCGATAAAAGTAAGTTGTCCCTAAAAAAGTTAAAAACGTGTTTCAAAATAGCTTTCTCCATAATTTCCCCAACACAGCTTAAGAGGGAAATAGGACAATAGTTGTTGCATAGATATGAGTCGCCCTCTTTGCACAAGGGGGTGACGTTGGCTTGCTTCCATAAGCTGGGAAAAGTTGCCTGATGAAGAGAAAGGTTAAAGAGTTTGGGTAACAATACGCAAATTGATGGTGCTCCTTCCTTCAGAAGTCTAGCGCTGATTCCATCTGGACCAGTTACCTTAGTGATATCTAAGCTCCTGAGAATGTCAAAAACTTTGCTATGATCAATTTGAATAGAGACAAGTATGACAGCGGGTAGGTCCACAGTTGGAATTACTGGGGCCCTTGGAGTATCAAGGTTGCTCTGACTTAAGAAAAAGGAATTGAATATTTTGGCTTTTGATAGGCTGTCGGTCACATGGCGATTTTCATGTATTAGAAATAATAGACAAAGATTGATTTCTATTCATAAACTGTTTGACGGTGCGCCACCAAGCTTTATTTTTGTGTTGTGCGCTTTTTAAAGAAGATCTCAGTTTACTATTATGAGCTTCTTTGGCACATCTCAGGTGATCTTGGTATTGATTGCGAACATCATTATAAGCACTCCAGGCTTGTGGATCGTGTTTCTTATCTTTTGCCCTCTTATAAGCTCGCAAAACCTTCCGCTTCTCCCAACGAAGCCTAGAATTGTACGGTGGAAGATCAGAGGGGCGAACTGTTATTTGTTTGTTTGGAATAGTATGATTTGCCGCATCAAGGAACAATATTCCTGGCAGTCCAAGATTACATTCTAAAAACCAAACGTTTTCAAATCGGTGTTGTTACATAATGAATTGATTTACAATTAATCCTGCATTTGTATTGTACAACTACACTACATAATTATGAATCTTCAATGAGATGGTCGTTAGTTAGCAATTTCATTGCTTCTTTATAATGAATCGCTCCACTATCTGTCTTGTGACTTGTGGTGTCCTTCTTTACTTTATTGATCCAGGGCGGAGCTCTTCCTCCTGGTGGTGTCTTTTAACTGCCAGCAGTTTAGAGCTTCGCTCTGGAGCCTTGATGTCTCGTTTGTCCTGTGATATTGTCTTCTTTCGACAAGAGGGGTTAATATAGGGCCTTGCCCTACTCCCCAATTGTTTTCTTTGGAATAAAATATGTTTAAACCAACATTATTCAGCAATCTCTCAAACAGCGACAGCGACAGTCTGGTTTCAAAGTGTGACGTCATGGAGGCAGCTCTTTGTGCCCCGTGACATCGAGCCTGGCAACAAAAGGTGTGTTGCCTTACTCAGGTGGGGCGGCCTACGGCCACGCGTGGTCAGTGGACTGAGGGCGGGTTTGGTCTTCCTGTAGCTGGGGCCAGCTAGGATACCAAAAACTCACAGACGAACGCATGATTATATTAACTGATGTAATATGTCTTCTCTTTATTCTCTGCATATTCTCTTGTACAAGAATTCTTATCTCTGACTCTGTTCTCTGGTACATAGATTCGCTAATTCTCTTATACATTGTGTTTTGAACACTAACACAAATGAGCACCATGAAAACTTGTGCGGCTCTGTGACCTCTGGTAGATTTATATTTTGCTTTAAGTGTTAGGCTCTTTAAATTTCTGACACCCATCTCGATGGAGAGCCATGCTGCGAGGGGAAATAGTACCAGTGCAATGATACAAATGTCATAGAGCTATTTCAAGAATGTACTTAAAATATAGGACAAAATATAAGCAAACAAAAAAAAAAATGAAATAAATAAATAAATAAATAAATAAAACTTTAAAATGTAAAATCTGTATGAATTATAAACAGAAGATTTCAGGCTAGTACCTAAAATAGCTCCCTAAATTGGAACTATATTACATGTCAATGATTCGGTCCAAGTGTTATTGCCAGTACGGCAGGCGGCAAATTTTGCCCGTTATGATACGTCCTATGGATATAAACACTGGCTAAGGTCAACCAGCTGTCAACAATCACAACGCAACCAGTGTGCCATGAATCATACATAAAGTAACATATGACTAAAATGGTAGACATGTGACCATCCCACAAAACAACGCAGCAACGAGCCAAACCCCACCTTGACCACAACAGCGACAGAACCAATTTGATAAACAAGGTACTCTAAATTAACGAGCTAATATTCTCTAACGTGTATTGCTGTTCATTGGCAGCCACACCTCTTCATCCCGTTTTTAGCTCAGCTGACTTGTCAGTCAGCTGTGCTTATGTGATGGTTAGGCATCGGTCGTCTGTTGTCCGTCGTCCACAATTCACATTTTCGACTTCTTCTCTAAAACAACAGGCCAGATTCACTTCAAACTTGGTGGGGATATGCCTTGGGTGGGTTTCTACCAAGTTTGTTCAAATGGTTACGGTGTAGTGATTTTTGGGTTTTTTATGAATTTTTGGTTCATTCTGGGTGGAAATCTTAGAAAATCTTCTTCTCCGAAACCACTAGGCCAATTGCTTCGAAATTGCATAGAGACACTTCTCAAGACCCTTAGACCTTAAATTGTTCAACAATTGGCGCTTCGATTTTTTTTTTCTATTTTTCTAATGAATTTTTGTGTGGTTTTGCCATTTTTGACTTCTTCTCTAAAAGCATCACTTAGATTATGCTGACACTTGGTGTAAATATTCCTGGTAGAAGGGTCGCACAAGTTTATTCCCTAAGTGGCGCTGCTGTGGATCCCTGATTTTTAACAATTTTTTTCCAATTCGGGTACTTATCGGCCAATGCATACATTCCTATTGATTACTATGTAAGTGAATGTGGACTGCTGTGCTAATTCATGTTTTTGACTTCTGCTCCAAAACCATCAGTCAGATTCACTTGAAACTTGATGGGGATGTACTTTGGGTAAATCTCTACCAAGTTTGTCCAAATGGTTACGGTCCAGTGATTTTTAGATTTTTTATGAATTTGTTTGTTCATTTTGGGGGAACTCTTAAAAAATCTTCTTCTCTGAAACCACTTGGCCAATTGCTTCAAAATTGTATATACTCGCTGGGATATCATCAATGTCAGAGAAGGGCAAAGTCAAAGGTTCAATTACATACCAACCTGTTGACTCTGCGTGGTATTAAAATTCGCACTCAGATGCTGAAGGACAGTTAATTGACACTGTGGATGACCTTGAACTTCTTCCCATTACCACATCGCCACTAGTGTAATCAATTTCTAAGTCAGCTGAGCATGGCCTGTTCACACAGGCCTCTTGTTACGGATAATGTTTTATTGTATTTACTCCTATCTGTATATTTTATCTAGTTACCTTTTTAGACTTGTCTGTACACTTTACTTACTTAGCTTGTCATTATTTTGTAGTAATTTTCTCAATGAGTTTCTTTTCTTTTTCCAACCTGAGTTTTGTATCGCTATTGTTTGTGCTTTCTCTTCTGTTCACATGTATGCCTATTTCCATGTGTTTATTTGTACTTTTATTTCCTCATCCGTGGGTTTCGATAAAATATTATTATGTACGCGGGTATTGTTGATTAAAGTGTTAGTTTTTTTTATTTTTTTTTTATTATTAATCTTTTCTTTTTTTTTTTTTAATTTTTCTTTTTCTTTTTTTTTTTTTTTGTTTTTTTTTTTTTTTTGTTTTTGTTTTTTTGTTTTGTTTTGTTTTTTGCCACACCTCTCTTTGGTGTGCAGGGCCACTGGGGTAATCAATCGCGGCACCGCCTTTGAAGGGACATCGTCTGACGATTCCCGCTCCTCCTGAACATTTAAAGTCTGCCTTCATTAGAACGCAAAACAAGCAAGATAACTACAAAGTAAACCACTAAGGCTATGGTATGGTAGCATGTTTGCATCTTTTCCCTGCCCACAAACATACTTTCGGCATGCCGCCTGATTTTGCAGTGCCGCCGTGATACCACTCTACTTTTGCCATGAGCTGTTGCTACCTGTAGCCACCTGACAGACTTCTAAGTCTGATTGACGGGTGGTATTGTTCCGCTTGGCAGCTGAAAACCAAGAATGACACATGGACAATCGGATGTCCACATACCTGTGTGTTTTTTTTTTTGTTTTTTTTTTTGTGTTTTTCTCATATTTCTACTTAAGTTGAAAGCTTGAATTTTCGACAACTTATAGAAAAGACATCCATCTTGTAAAACCGTCAAAATCTCAAAATCGGCCATGCATAGGTTCCCAGTGTCTTACCTGTCCCTAAGTATCTGTGTGGTATAAATTACATTGGCTACAAAATGCCTCCATGTATTTTGCCCAAATTTGGCAACATGCCTACCTTACCTGGCAAGATAAACTAATTACATTTTGTTGTCACCATGACCTAACAAAGGTTACCTCTTAATTCTTCAAACATTCTTTATGTAAATATACTCCACACATACCTTCTTGAATTATGTTTTTTAACTTTTGACATAATATATATATATATATATATATATATATATATATATATATATATATATATACAATGTGTGTGTGTGTAATCATTCACTTTTGTGCAGCAATCATTAAACTTGAGAATGATGAAGGCAGATCCAAATATCGATCAAAGATGGCTTTTACAAGAAAATGTGAAAAAATATATGAAAATTTAGACTTAAACTAAGTTTTCCGCCAACGCTTTATACCGCTGCCTTATGGTAGCACATAGAGGTAAAGTTTATATATGAAAGCCATTAATATACCAATTGGGTCCAATAATAAATGTAAAAGCGGGAGCCACTTTAAGACTGAAAAAAAAAAAATAACTACCTGTGCTGCAATTATCTATGTTTCCGACTTTCTGACATATGTAAAATTATTTCCAAATCTTTAATTCATTTAGAGTTTAAACATTGTGCCGTAATATACATACATATATATATATATATATATATATATATATATATATATATATATATATACATATATATATATATATACATATATATATATATATACATATATATATATATATACATATATATATATACATATATATATATATATATATGAACTAGTCTCAAATATATCGCTGAAAAAGGTGATTTGAAATTTGACTCACTTCTACACAGGTGAAGGATGGTATGTGCCAAGCTGTCATTGAAAAGTATTTGTTGCATTAACTGTATAGTGACATAAAAGAATATGTCAAAAATAGTATAAAACATAATGTGTTGAAATGTAACCCAGCCAGAAATATACCTGTGCAAGCAATTCTTCCTGCTGGCATAGGTACATTCAATTAGCTACTGTCTCCTGTCGAGTTTTAAGTTTGTTTTTCATTTCAAGGATGGGACAGCTTCTGTACCGTTGTCCAAGTTCCATTGCAAGCTAAAAAACTGTATAAAGTCAAACGTTTACCCTTGAAACATTGGATTTCCGTGTAGGTTCAAATAATAAATGTTCATTATCATATAAAGGAGCTATCTTTTTTAAATGAACACCCTCAGCTCAGGGTGCTGCATGATCGAGAATTCGCTGGTGAAAGCGAGCTAGCTTTCACGAATCTACCGCTTCAAGACACCTGGAAGAATCGATGCGCCGTGGAAACTAGCTAGCTTTGACGTCATCTACCAAGCCATGATTGAGACCTTCCTCTTGTGTCCTGAGCGCAAGATAGGCCTACGTTTCACGCATGAAAAGTACCTCGCTTCCTGAGCATGCGCACTTGAGAGTTTATATTACCTGGTTCCCACTGCCGTTTTTGTCAGACTAAAACACTCTTGCCCTTAGTGCCTGTACAACATTACATGATATTATTTTTAGTTAGAGTACCGTTACCAGTATTAAATACTATTGAGTGTGGCTCTGGTTCTGTGGGGTACGTTTCGTGCCATCACGGTGAGGTATGTCTCGAAGGTAGCTGAGTGCTTGAGTGTTAAGCACTTTTAACGCGTGAAGAAGACCTTGCCAATGAAGATCCTTTAAAACCGCTCTCAAGGTGTTAAAAGGGGAGTCGCTAAGCCTACAATGCCGCTCTTTAGGGTATACCACCACTTTACCAGTTCTGTGAGCCTATTTAGTAAAATGTTGTAAATCTGAGCATAATATTCACTCTCAGTCTTTTGGAGGAATTAAAAACCGCATTACGTAGCTGACAATAGAATGGCCAATCGTTTTCATTATTAGGTTTTTTGGCTTTCCGGTTTCTTTATCTCCTCTTGATCCTTGAAAATGTACAACCACTTTCATAACTTGATCCAAAAGTAATCCCTCTCCCATATCTTTCATATTTTATCATGTTAGCAGCACATCTTTTATGTTCTAGTTTACGTACAACAGTCACTATTTCATGACTCCCTGCAGATAACTTTTATTTGAATTAGTTCTACACTTAGTGATCTGGGACCAAAATTCACCCCCAACCAGCATAAAATGTTTACGTGTCCGTGTTTGTATAACTATAATCAAAATACAACTTAACTTACTGGGTACTTTCACTTTCCTGTTCTGATGCGAAATGGTAATGAATCATGTGGTGGACAACATGTGAGCAATAAACCATGCAAGGCACCAAAGAACCAGTAAAATTTAAAAGAAAGGAACTATCTTGTATTGAAGTGCCAGAATAAAAAAATGGGTGTCATAACAAAATGGTTATTTTCCTCCCAACAACCCAAACGCGTAAAGCTACTACATGTAATTAATGGTCTGGTGGAATTTTTTACCCTTTTTGACAAATAACTGGTAAGTCTGCGGATTTTTAATCTTCCCATAAATGTCATAGAAATATTATCTTAATATAAACTGGTAATGTACACATTGAACCGACATGTAGCCGAAATCTGTAAGTAATAAAATGGTTTTAGACTGGCAGACATTTGTCAAGTGCCACATGGTCATCACAAAATTATCATCTCACAAGAAATTGGTAATTGGTAACAAACTCTCCTTTCTGCTGGGAAACAAATCCTGGCATAAAACTGGCAATATGTGCACTTCCCGACAGTGAGAATACACTGTCATGGTCATGTGTCAGTTTTGACCAATCCCTTTGTTGCTCTTCGTCCTGGCATTTTCAAGTATGGAGGGAAACCAGTGAGATGTTAAATTCCTGTTTTTGCAAAACCATATCAAAATCGTGAACATTGTTATGAAACAGTGTCCAGAATCTCATGTTGTGAAGTCCCTTTAGTGAATTGGGAAAGCAGCGGTAGGCCGGTGCAGCCTTTTCTGTTATTATGAACTTGGCGATGGAATGTCACAAGAAACACTATTTTCACACATTTACAGTATAATGAGCTGTACAAAGATGAGAGCCTGAGGGTATTTGAAGATGAGATTTGTGGTATTATACCAGTTTAATCTGTGTGGCAGGTTAAAGCCAGTTTATACTATGTGCCAGGCTTGAGACAGATCTATTGAATTCCAGGTTTATGCCAGTTTATTCTGTGTGTAAATTTTGTTTACCTTTTTTTTCAGTTTTGAACAAGTTTTCTTCACCAACTTTTGGCAGTTTTGAATGAGTCACTATGTTTGCCACAAACTCATGTCAGTCTCACATTTAGGTAAATCCTATCATATACTATTTTACCCCAGTGTGGCTGATTAAAACTTGAGTACCTGGAAAGCATAGTGAAAAACTAACAAATAATTGGCATGAAACTGATAAAATCAGCACAAAACTGACAAGCAGGTGATAAATTACTTGAATGAACTGAATATAAGACTTATAAAGTAATTCCAGATGTTTTCCAAGTATGGTATAAAACTGCATATGAACCTGTGAATAGCTGGCATAAAACTGTTGAAACCAAATGCTATACAGAAGTTGACAATCATGAATGATGTTACTCAAGACCTGATGGGCTCAGTCCAAAAGCCCACGTTCCTAAACATCAAATTAATTTACCAAAAGGATTGCCTTGCAGAGAAATTTTACCTTCTCAAATGCCATTATAACTTGCTCAGGGAATTTATGTTAATGAAAAACTAACATTTAGCACATAACTTGACAAACATAAGTAATAAGACATGTGCATAAAGACCAGGTGAACTTAATTTTAATTTATCTTACTTTTTAAAGGGAAACAACTGTAAGTACTACAAAAAAAACACACAGAAAAACGTTTTTTTTTTTTTTATTTGTTTCTTTGCTCGTGTGTTTTGTTTTGTTATAGCAGGGCAGGTGTCAGCCTTATTATGGTTGTTTGTTTTGATTTTGAGAAGTCACTGTATTCATTGAGTGTGTACCAGATCACTGAGCTGGCCTGCTTTGTCACAGTAAATAATGAAGGGGTGACCTACATACAGGCACAGATGTAAACAAAGGGAATGCCTTGAAAGGTCTCAGAGAATTGAGATGCGTGATTTATTGGAAAACTATGGAATAATGGTGAGAGTTCTCCGCATGGGTACATAAAGCAGCTCCCCCCATGACTGTGAGAGTAGAATTCTGAGATCTGACAGAAGCTACATGTATTCAAGCCAGTGGGACTGAGCCATTGCTATTGGCAAGGAGATGCTCATTTATACATTGTACTTGTGGAGAGTGTCATTGAGTGTACTGGTATATTTGGTGTTTAGTTGTACCACGTTGGAACCAAATTGTACCTATGTGGGATTTGGACCAGCATCATGGTCTGTGTGCCACATTGGGAGGGCCCTGTGCCCCCTGCGGGATTTGGACCAGGCTATTTGGCAGCTACCAGAGGACTTGGAATTCTGGGACAGTACCAGTGGAGAATCTCCCACCAGGGATTAGAAGTTACCTGCAGTCTGTTAATTATTCGAGTATCAGCAAGGCTAGATGTATAATTTAATTTACCTACATTGTCTTGAATGTTGACTGTTACTGTTAAAGTTATCTCATTGTAGTCATTCTTTGTTGAGCTCCACTAGGATCTAAAATATTCTTAAGGTGGAAATTGTAACAAATTGTGGGGGCTTTATTAAGGACAAAACATTGAGTTATTTTGCAATAAGAACATGATAGTTGAACCATCTGGCGATTTCCGAAAGTTTCTAGATGCTGAATCTTACAGTTTGAGCTCAATAAAGGATATCTAGTACTTATAAACATAGTTGTTGGTCAATATACAGACAATAGGACAACATGTCAATAGATCCAAGTGTGTTTCTGGCTCATGACGACTTAACAGTCAGAGATTTTGATAAATTGAGGATGAGAGTTCAGAGGATAAAAGTTTAGCAGTTCAGTTGGAATTGGCTAAATTAAAAGGTCAGAGTCAAAGAGAAGCAGCACAGGCTGCAAGACAGGCATCACAAGCTGATAAAAGGAAAGCAAGAGAGCATGAGTTTAAATTATAAAAAAAAAACAAAAGAAGCTGATGAAAGAGTGGCAAGAGAAGCAAAATAAGCAAATGTAAGAAAAGCACAGGGTGCCAGAGAGGCTAGATAACACTATTTATAGGTAGGAGAGCTTGAACTTCGGCATTCTGGATCAGATAATTTAGCACAGTCAGGACCTTTTGATGTAGCAAAATCCACGTTTATTAACAAAATGTGAAGAAAAAGAAGTGTCAAAATTCCTTCTCTCTTTTCGAGAAAATAGCAGAATCTTTAGAATGGCCTAGAACGGTGTGGCCTCTTCTTTTACAAATTGTGTTTATTGGAAGATACACAAGCAGTTTATTCCTCCTGCTCCATAAAAAAAAAGTTCTGAGTGTGATGTGTTGAAAGATGATGTACTGAAAGTGTATGAGTTAGTACCTCAGGCTAACAGAGTGAAACTCAGGGTAGCCAAAAGGAACCAGAGGATACCTATGTGAAATTGGCCACAAAGAAAGAGAATCTGTTTGATAGATGATGTCCCTCTAGGAAAATAGAAAATGCTTTTGACAAATTAAGGGGACTTATTTTGGAAGAAGACTTTAAAGGTTGCATTGCAAAAGAAATTATGACCTACCTAGATGAATGTCAGGTGGAGAGATTACACGAAGCTGCAGTTTTGGCTGATGACTAAGGGTTGACACATTTAAGCTTCTCTGGAAAACCAAAACATGGTAAGTTCAGATCTAATTTGGAAAGAAACCAGAGGCAACTGGAACTTCTCTCCCCAACCCCACCCCCACCCCCACCCCCCACCCCCCCAAAAAAAAGAAATCAGAAGAACAAAAGCCCAATAACTCTCCTCACTCTGTTAAACCTGCTAATCAGAAAACGGGGTAGTAGTTTTTTAGTGGACCCACATGCAGTTACGGCCAGGAAAGGAGTCATGCCAGATCTGACTGTTTTTTACTTCAGAGAAGAACCGATGATAAAGGGAAACGAGTTGGTTAAGACAGCATTAAAGGGCGCCCACCTCTAAATATGTCTGATGGACATTCTGATTATCTCCATGCTAAATTTGAAAACCCACATGTTGGGGCAGCTGAATTCATGTTGGATAGGTATAAAAGTTCCAAATGAGAAGGGAGGGAGTCACAGAAAGAATTTGCTGTTGACCAGAAGGCAGTTGTGATCCTAAGGGACACTAGCACTGCCCAGCCTTGACTGTTGGAAGATGTACTTCCTTTGTCGGATGAAACTTATCAAAAAGTCAGTGTATTACTTCATGGTGTTGAGGGAAATTACATAACAGGCCCTGCTTCGCAGAGTCTACCTCAAGTCTGATTTCAAAATTGGGCCAGTGATTATATGTATTGTACCTAGTCTCCCAATAGAAGGTGTGACCCTCCTTGTTGGGAATGGTATGGCAGGAGATAATGTGAAAGGTAAACCAGTGCCATATTTATCTGATGAGCCAGTCACGAGAGAGGACACAGAGCATCTTAAGCAGGAATTGTTGGGCCTTTTTTCCGCCTGCGCTGTGACAATATCAATGGCTCTTGAAGCTTCTAAACAAGAAGAAGTTAGTGACAAGGATGATGAATGTCTGGGGCTGGCAGAGATATTCTTTGCTGGTTAATTGGAGGACCAAGTATACCAGGAAGGTAACTTGAGTCCAGAGGTAACGTATGATTGTAACCTCTCTGACCAGGTAAATCAAAATGATCATCTGAGTCAAATGCCTTATTTGAATTGAGATAGGCTGCGTGGGACCACTTCCGAAAACAAAAGTGGGAAATAAGTTTCTTACTATCATGGATTCAGCCTCTAGGTATCCCGAAGACACCCCAATGAAAAACATGAAAGGTCCTACTATCACTAATGCTTTAATGAAAATTTTCACCAGAGTAGGCCTGTATAAGGTATACACATTATTTGTCACGAGACAGATTCAAAATGAATGTCTGGGCTTCAGTCCATTTGAATTGATATACAGACATACTCTCAGACGTCCACTTACGCTTATGAAATGAAAAAGTGTTTGCCGGAAACACAAGAGGAACCTATCTTGGAGTATGGGTCCAAATTGAAAAAAAAAAGTTGAAAAAGGATTGTGAAGTTGCACAATTAAATCTAGTTAATGCACAGGGTAAGATGAAAACATGGTATGATTAGAAAGCAAGGGAAAGTAGTTTTAAACCAGGGGACAAGGTATTGGTACTTTTGCCTCTGCAAGGGCATTTGACACAGGGCATTCGACACAGGCAAAATCAGTGACCGTCACTTGGTTGAAAGAAAGTTGAATGATGTAGACTATATAACATCTACACCAAACAGGAGGAAAGCTGAAAGGCTTTGTCACATCAACATGTTTATAGAATACCATGAAAGAGGAACACCAGTACGAATTGTCAGGGCCACTACTTTGAAGAATTATGGGAATGATAATGAGGAGGATGAGAATGATCCATTCTCAAATGAAGACTTGAGTTCTATTTCCAGAGGAACATGACACATAACGCCATGACATCAAATGACGCATTGACATACATGACACAAAATATGAGTGACATACATGACGATATACCATAGGTTGCATGACATGACAGAATGGCATGACATACGTGACAAATGGCATGGCATGGCATACCTGACATGGTTTCGCATATTACATGACATACATGACACGTGAAATCACTAAATATATGGCATTGCATGACACGACAAGTGACTGCATACGTGACATACATGACACATTACATGAAATGACACTGACATAAATGACACACAAGATACGTGGCATACATGAGGTAACACATGACATAACGACACGACATGGCATATAGCTCGATATATGTGGCGCCGGAATGCATGAACTGGCATGGAATGACATATATGACAAGACATATGACATGGCATATGACAATCATGATATACTTGACATGGAATAACACATTGACATACCTGATACATGACATAAGTGATATACATGACCTGACAAGATATACATGACATGATGTCACACACGATACGACATGACATGATATACCTGACATGCCATGGCACATTGACATACATGACGTGACACATGGCACGATATGGCATACATGACATGACACCATATACATGGACATGGGGTGACATATGACATGACATATATTTTATTTAGAGTAAAGATCCCTTCACTCTAAATCACCGGGTGATTAAATAATACACAAGCGC
The DNA here is from genome assembly GCA_964020975.1 of Hermodice carunculata. Taxonomy (NCBI): domain Eukaryota; kingdom Metazoa; phylum Annelida; class Polychaeta; order Eunicida; family Amphinomidae; genus Hermodice; species Hermodice carunculata. The sequence goes on along the minus strand of OZ026618.1, from coordinate 87,893,097 downwards.
AACCATATGTTATATTTTTTTATCAAAGGTTAAACAAATCGTTGCAGCTATGTCCCAATGTGGCGCAGAAAGAAACACCAACAAAATTGCATATGTTGCTAGAGATATGCTAAAGCTACCTGCAGTACTATGCTGAAATGTCACGCATCAGGCTATATAAACTATAGACCTGCAGACAAAATACTCGTAAATGTCAACCATTGCAACGTGCTGAAGCCAACTCAATCCGCGAGAAGGCCTTGCCCGTGTCCCCGCCACCTGCACTTAAAAAAAAGGTTAAAATGTTTAACTTGTGCGTGGAACCTTGACCTGTGTTTGAAAAGTCTCTGCTACAAATGTCGAGATCTATTACCAAAGATGTCTATCAATTGCATTTCTTTGCTACAAATTGGTCGTACAAGCGCACATTATAAAGACAGCTGATATGTATTAGTGAAGGTTGCTGCGCACTATATAACTGCGTCACAAACGTCGCCCCCTTATCTTTACTTCAGTTGCTCAGTTTCACCCAATATACTCATGAAAGTATATATATATATATATATATATATATATATATATATATATATATATATATATATATATATATATATATATTTATTTATACAACTACAATATGTACAAGTGTCTGTCCTTCTATACATTATGTATTTAATTCATTAAAACAAAACAGTTACTGCTCAGGTCCCGGATACTGTTCCACATGCTCATAAACTATATGTACTCAATGTTCGGGTATTGAACTCGAGTTTATCATTGGTTAACAATAAAGTACAATTCATGACCAAATGTATCTTATCGTTCATGTTTGAGATTGTGTGTGTGTGTGTGTGTGTAATTTTTGATAAGTGTCAGATTAGGACAACACATACAGACATCGTTTCTAGGGTGAACGACTTTTTTGTGCTTTTGTTCATAACACCTTGGAGCATGATACATTAGCATTCAACACACACACACATATATATATATATATATATATATATATATATATATATATATATATATATATATATATATATATATATATACCCGACTTTCTACATCAGTCGAGGTTGCTTGTCACAGGTTGATTTTGCTGAAAAAAAAATAGAAGTCGCACCTCGACTCAAACAAAGCCACCGAGTACATATTTACACTGAAAATCTGCCTGGTGACGTTCAAAATAACTTTCTTTTTCCTTTTTTTCGACGTACAGGTATTTTATATCTGAATCGATATCGCGGTTTAAGAGGTATGCATTTTTTACACTACTGGTAATATTTCATGAAAATACGAAAGGTTTTATTTTATTTTACAGGGTATTTCATAACGTTCCACTATTTATTTTATTACTAAACCATATCTGAATAACACAAGCGCTCCTGCGCATTACTTTTCACTCTGTGGCTTGGACTATCAAGTGAATTGCTATTTGATTCCTGGAAAAAGACAATAGAATCTGCACCCCGACTTTGCTAGTTTGAATCCGAAAGAAAATAAAACTAACAGAAGCCAGGGCTGTTGCTCTACTTTATCAGTCTAGCAGATAGTGTGGAATGTATTGGAGTCAATGGCTGAAACAACCGAGTGTATTAGAATAATACAAATAAAATACGAAATTATATTTATAACTAGAGAAGCTATCCCGACCAAAGAAAATATCGCAGAAAAATGTCATCCTAAGCATATAAAATATCACCGTAATCAGATAAAAAGTCAAAACTAGACAAATTTTCGTTATGACCATGTAATATCATTATGATCAGATAAAAAATCGTGTAAGCTCGAAAGAAAAAAAATATCATCGTTACCATATAAAATATCGTTATGACCACATAAAAAGTGGCCCCAACCAGATGAAATGCTATGACCAGATACGAAAGTGGTTCGAACCAGATAAATGTCATTATATCTACCTAAAATGTCGTCCGAACCAAGTAAAACGTCGTTACGACCACCGGAAATATCGTCCTGACCGTACCATATGTCGTTATGACCACTTAAAAAGTCGTCTGAACAAGATAAAATGTCGTTATGACCACATAAAATGTCGCCCTTACCAGATACAATGTCGTTATGACCAGAAAAAATGTCATGCTAACTAGATGAAACGTCGCTTTGACCATTTAAAATGTCGTGTTAACAAGCAGGTGGTCCGAACCAGATAAAATGTTGTTATAACCATATAAAATGTCATCCTAACCAGATAAACTCTCATTTTAATCAGATAATATGCAGTCCTTACCAGGTAAAATGTCGGTATGACTTTGTAAAAGGTCATCGTAATGAGATCAAATGTCGTTATGACCACATACAAAGAGGTCCTAACCAGATAGAATGTCTTTAAGACCCCATAGAATGTCGTCTTAACCAGATAAAATGTCGTTATGACCACATAAAATGTCGTTATGAACTAATAAGAAGTGGTCCGAACCAGAACAAAATGTCGTTCTCATCAGGTAAAATGTTGTCCTTACCAGATATAATGTCGTTATGACCACATAAAATGTCGTCCCAACCAGATAAAATGTTGTTATGACCACATAAATGTCGTTATGACCACTAAAAATGTCGCTATAACCTAAAAAAAATGTCCCTTTGACAATATAAAAATTCGTCCGAACCAGATAAAATGTTGTTATGACCACTTCAAATGTGGTCCGAACCAGATAAAATGTCGTCCTAACCGGACAAAATGTCATTATCACATAAAATGGCGCCTGAACCAGATAAAATGTAATTATGGCCAGATTAAATCTGGTCATGACCATTAAAATGTAATAACCAAATGGAATGTCTTCTTGACCACATAAAAAGTGGCCTGAACCAGATAAAATGTCGTTAAAAACACTTAAAAGCGTAATCCTAACCAGATAAACTGTCATTATGACCACTAAAATGTCGTCTTTACTAGATAAAATGTCGTCCTAACTGCATACAATGTCGTTATGACCACATTAAAAAGTCGTCCGAACCAGATAAAATGTCGTTTTGACCACATAAACTGTCGTTATTTATGGCCACCAAAACTATCGTCCTAACCGGATCTAATGTCATTATGACTACATAAAATGTCGTCCGAACCAGGTAAATTGTCGCTATTACCACAGAAAAGATGAAGTAAGGTTGATACTAATGGGCTTCCATAATAATGACAGCTGATTTTAAGCTTTGTCGCGATGTGTGCAGATCGAGCTTGCCATTGGCACTTTCAGTTTCACAACAGCACACACGCATTTTTATGTACCAAATATTGTGCTTGTATAAGGCAGAATGTCACAGCAGCGCTAAAAAACATGCGTTTCCGGTTTTACAACCGACCATGCAAAAAAAGTTCGGAGCCTTTTTTTTTCCTATGAAAAGGGGAAAAACTATTTTCACCCTGTTTAAATGATTGCATAGTGGTCCTGTGAGTCACTGATTTATAATGGTTTATCCTGGTTCTCATGACCAAATTTAACAATCAGATCGATTTTTTCTGGGGGACTTGCAGAGACACGTGTTCCACTTCACTTGTCAACATGGATGGGGCACATGATGTAACCTGGACATCACTTTGCACGGATGACGAATCTGGTAGGTGTTTTTTTTTTTCTTTTTCTTTTGTGTGTGTGTGTGTGTGTGTGTGTGTGTGTGTGTGTGTCAAACACTTTCATTCAAATAGACAAGGAATAAAGACCAACGTTATAAGACATATGAAAGCACTGTCCGCGTAGATTGATGGAATCTATCGTGTATTGTTGAATCACAGATACGTGCCGCACATGTGCTCTTGTGCTAGTGTGCGGCCTTCAAGGTTAACTTCGCTGCGATGTTCGCCCATACTTTTACCAGCATGTTTAACATGTTTAAGGCGCCTTGTTGTATTTTCAGTTAATATCTGTTTAAAGACAATATGAATAATATAATTTGCTTTGTTATGGGAAAAAAAGTACTTTTGTGGGACCGATAGAATGCTCAATGGATTGCAATTCCAGCGCAACCCAAAAGGGTCCCCAATGTACGCGCGGCAAAGGGAAACGCCATTAATATATCTGTGTCCCGTAGGGCTCCCTTTGGGATGTAGGGTACTAAATCAATTTAACAGAATTGAAATAAAAAGTATATGCATATAAATTAGAATTCTTGGGGTTTTTTACAACAGATAGTGAAATTTAGGGCTGAATGACAGCATTGCAGGCTTTAAATAGGCCTATCATAATGTATTTGTTAAAAATACCATATTTCTTCATTTAGGCCTACTCTTCTTAGAAGCCGCCCAGCTAATTGCTTTGCAATTGCATAGAGACCCTTCTGGGGACCCTTAGTTTGTATTTTTGGACAATTTCTTGGTTTTTTTTTTTTTTTTTTGCTATTTCCGACATCCACTCTAAAATCACCATTTAGATTATGGTGAAACTTGATGGAAATTCTCCTTGTGAAAGAGTTAAAAAAAGCTGTACACTAGGTGGCATGGATCACTCCAGTTTCCCCATTAAGGGTCAGCTGAACACAGGACTGTCACAGTCCCCTTCTATTATATTTACATCAGTTTGCTAGTATGATCGCAAAAATCACAATTACAAAAATTGGAGAGTTTAAAAAAGACATCAACTTTTGTACGTAATAACACTGAACTTCACCTTAATGTGCAATAATAGACTTGTTAAGGGCAAAAAGGGGTGATCGTTGCATTTCATAGTGTAAGGTTCCCGCCTGGCTGGCACAGGTCCTCGCTGTGGCAAAATTAACACCTTAATGAAAGGACCGCCTGACTTTGTAACTAATTGCCAAAAATATATGTGTGAATGGTCGCAAGCAAGTAATTTAAGGGAAAAGAATGCATTTTTGAGGTAATTTGATATTACACAGTCCTTTTGACCTTCAAAACTCAAGGTGACAGCTCTTTACTATCCTTCCTGCAGGCACTTCGAATTGAACCATTTGAGCAAGAGCTATGTATAATACACCAATTTATACTATATTGGGGGTGGGGAACTCATTTCTGGCACCACATAAATTTGAGATGGAAGGTGATTTGAAGGGGAAAGGTGAAAGAAAATCTGAATTGTTTTGAAGTTGTGGAAGTTGACTATTTAAAACCCAGCCTGATGCGTGTTATTCATGTTCCCGGATGTCAGAACTGACACATGTTTTGTCCCATTATGACAAAAAACATTAATAGTTCTCATTACTGAATCAATAGCGTTAAATTACCTAAATTAGCATAAATTTTGCTAATTAGTGTTAAAAAGAAACGCACTGCAACATTTTAATCATTTCGCATGAAAGGTGTGATTCGTTTGGAGTGGCTAATTTGAGGCTGCGAAATGCATGTGGCATGAATATCCACACACAAGATGGCTGCTAGCACCTTCCTGAATTTACATATATATTTAGATTTATTAGTCTCCTGGGCATTTCCAGAAGTTTGTTTGCAACCGATTTCTTAACCATGAATAATTCTACAGCTGTATTCTGCGTGTAGCCTGTCTAGCTATTACAACCTCGATTTCCCACTTCTTTCCATCTGTAGGACTCTGTCTTATAGCAACGCTATTCATTTATAGCCAGTTCCCATTGGCCGATGTCTTTTTTATGCAGGACGATGCACTTCCTAAACCCAGTTGTGCATTACAATCTACACACAACAATGCGTAACACTAGAGTGTAAATGTCGATGTTCACACCAAGGTTATGAATAAACCTGATTTAATCATAGTCAGAACAGTTAAAGAGACACACCTGAAAATGCGCGAGATTTATTGAGTGTATGCGTAACACTATTTAATGCTGTTAACAGTTTGTTTTTTTATTTTTACGAAATGTATCTGAATATGTGTCGAAACGCGATACCTAACTTTAAATCAGACAAGGACCATATGTTGAAAGTATTTGTAAATATTATTTATAGGCATTTTGATCTAGTAGCCATTTATGAGGATTCTTTTTCCAGGCGAAGTACCGTAACAGGACTGGTGTAAAGTGCCGTAACAGGACTGAGATGTTAAACAAACAGGGTATAGTTGACATAAAATTTAATATGAATTATATGTCCCAATCTACATCACCATACAATACCAGTGCCAATTTTGATTTCATTATTTTCCGGTGTGTTCACGGAAAAATAAACTTTGTTTGTTACTGACTTGTGTATAGCATGATGTTATATCACCTGTTCCACGTCTCATTTATGATTTGAAAAAAGGTTGTGTAACATGTGATCAGTATTCAGGTTTTCTCTGACTTTTACACCACCAGGCATCCCCTTTTGCATATACCACACCGAAAATATGTTTTAAAGGAATCATGCACCCCAGGAGCTCCGTGCCAGCAAACAGGTTCTATATAAGTAAATTGCAGATTTTCTTTTGCCTTGCATTATGAACAGTTTTTATCACCAATGCAATGCTAGAACTGGGTCTCCCGCCTTCAAATTAGTACAAATTGTAGAGTACATGTTTGTAACTTCTACATGTCTAAAGAAGTGCTCTCTGAACAGCGAAATTAACGTACACTCTGGCTATTTTTTCAATTGCGCTAATAAAATAAATTATATTATTATTATGTCAAATAGAAAACAGTTTGTTGAATTGAAGACGAAACTTCTTCATTTAATACAGATAACAACCAGGGATCCTCAAGAAAACGTTTAATGGTCATCATTTATGCAGATAATATATTATGGGCTTCTACCTTCAACATTATTACCTTTGCAGATTATATAAGCTTTGGATGCCCACTGTTCACGCCAAATAGTCTAAGTTCATCTACAAAAAAGCTTTGAGGTTATTAATGGACAGCTGAATAAAATATTCGACTGGTCTGAACTTAACAGGCTTTCATTAAATGCAGATAAAACCAAATATTTTCCATTTCCAGCACAATCCTGTCACAAAGGGACATTCCTAACGGTAGCTTTCAGATCCGTGGAACACCTGACTTTTGTAACACAAATGACGTTTTGGGGCGTAGTATCTGATTGTCATCTAACCTGGAATCAACATATCAATGAACTTGCGAACAGAACAGCACGAACTAATAGAATATTAAGAAACCCGAAAAACTGTCTACCTAATAATATTCTGGTTTTGATTTTGAGAGGCCTTTTAGAAGCTCATATTACTTATGAGATAACGTTAGAAAGCTTTGGCAGCTTGAATAGATCGCAAAAAATGCAGAAACAAGCTATTCAAGCAGAAAATAAAACCGAATATATTTCTGATACGGATTCAATTTTTTAGAAATCTATTAACATTGAAAGTTCAAAATTTGTTTCACTGTTCATGCTTGAAAATTTATCATAAATTCCATAAGAATCAAGTATCGTTTTATTTTGCTAGTTTTTACTTAAATCTGGCAAATTGGTTTGACCTGACTATAAGAAACATTCGGGCCTCCAGTATATATAGATCAAACTACGAATATACCAAACTTGAGACCTCACATACCAATTACAATGACACACAAATACAAGAAAAGAAGATTTGCTTCAAAGCAAATCTCTCTGTGTCCCTTCAAAAGTTGTAAATATAAAATGATCCAACCTTCAGTTCTTTGGTACTTCACATTCCATTAAGCTCATAGCTGGATGAAAATTCCATATGACCTTGACCTTTTACCTTGACAGTTCACATGTAAATTGCAAAATGTACAGTGATACGATACCACAATGTAAGCCCTACATGAAACAAATCAGAGGAAAATTGACCAAGTAATGGCAATGTAAAAATTTCAAACGGCCATTGACCTTGACGTTTGCACTTTAGACGTTACATGCTCTTACAAAAATGTGCAGTGTTACAATTTGAGTTCAACATGATCAATATTGGATGAAAATTGACCAATTTATGGCTAGAAAAAAGCCACTATCAAAAGTGGCCTTTCACCTTGAAATGACCTTTTGACCTTGAGATGACCTCTACCTGAAGTGAACCTTGTCCTTTGAAATGACATTTTTACCTAAAATTGACCTTTGACCTTCACATGACCTTTACATTTGAGATGACATTAGCCTTGCTACGATTAAACTCCTGTACACTCGGAGTGACATCTACTATAGTTTATAAGATATTGAAGATTTAAAGCTGTAACTAGCCCTTATTTGTATACTTTTGAGAAGCCTCTCATTATAAAAAAGGCAAAACTTCATCTATAGAAGTATAATAGTGTCAAGTTTAGAGTTTCTACCCATAATATTATTTAAATGAAATGTCGGACAAATTTGCCTGTAATTATGTCTGTGTTGGCACAAAGGCATAATTACAGAGATATGTAAAGAATTTAAAATCATATACTTTATTAACTATGATGTTCTCCCATTAAGTTTGTTGAGGTAGATGATCAGACTAGACTTTATATATTTAAGAGAATAGATTTTTTTCTGAAAATATAACCACTATAATAAAGGGTCACAATTGGTAAAGTTATACTTGCAGACAAACTTTGTTGTTGTATTACCGGCAACTCCAAGGTTGTCCTTACTATGAAACGAAAAATAATAATAATAATAATAATAATAATAATAATAATAATAATAATAATAATAATAATAATAATAATAATAATAATAATAATAATAATAACGATAATGATAATGATGATGATAATGATAATGATAATGATAATAATAATAATAATAATAATAATAATAATAATAATAATAATAATAATAATAATAATAATAATAATAATAATAATAATAAAAGATAGACTCTTGTGCACCGCGGGAACATCCCAATATGCTTGTATACAATGTTGTCAGCTTTATGGTCATAAATCAATATTTTTTGTTCAATTGTGAAGGTGACTGTCATAATAGCGGCAATACAAGCCTTAAGAATAATCTCCTCATCAATAATAGAACTATATATATTTAACTTGCATTATCTTCATGCACATGCGTTGTAATGTTGGAATAAATGAATCTTGACGTGACTTGACTTGACATATTAGCGGTGTATGATACATCAAGAAAAGAAAATGTACAGTGACCATTTTAGTTTTTAAGGGTCAAAATTGCTGTTAATTGACACAATAACCCCTAAAATGGATTTCTGACCCTCAAATTAGCCAGTTGCGACTATTAGCACATTGCCCTCTGTGCCAAGGTTAACAATTTATGTACTACTTTCTTTCAAGTGGTAATTAGCATGATGTATGCTACTTATAGGGCAGTGAGCACTATTGCTAACGTTCTATCACCAATGCAATGCCAGAGCTGAGTCCTCCACCCCAAAAGTAGCAGAAATTGTTGCGTTATACACGTTTCTAGCTCATGCATGTCTCAAGTGGAGCACTGTCACTGAGTACAGGAAAATATTCAGCGGCGATCTTGGTTTTAAAGGTCAAAATGGCCGCCAAATGTCAAAATAACCCCAAAATGGATTCCAGACCATCAAATTAGCCAGTTGCAACTACTCACACGTTTCATGTTGTTGTCTTATTAACATTTTATCTAGCTTTTTCTTTCAGGTGCCGTTTAGCATAATATATGCTAATTACATGAGTCTGAGCATTCAGACATAATGTTTCTGGATTTTGTCATCCATTTTGCCTCAAGGAACACCAGTGCCGTGTGGGACCTTTGCACCATTATAAAATGCAGTGAACGCTCTTTTTGCAAGTCTAATACAATGCTCAAAGATAAGAAACCTATAGGCCTAAATGTTTGTTTATGACACAGAAGGCCCTATTCACAGTACCATTTTTTTAAGGAAGCCGTGCCCCCAGAACGTGCCACCAAGGCCGCGTGGCCTTTGACTGTCCACTCATTTATTTATTTTATCTAACATGGGGGCCTACTCACTCTTTCTTATGGATGCTCTCAGTAAAATCCATTACTTTTTTAGGTTAGTTGACCAGGCGGTCGGCTGAACTGACAGGATGGTTCGTCAGTCCGTTTGTTTTACGGCTGGCTTTGTCGTCGTCGTTGTAGTCCATTTTGCATTTACATCTCGACTTCTCTGAAACCTTTGGTCAGTCTTTTTTTAAACTTCGTGGGGGATTTACACTTGGCGTGATTCTACTAAGCTTGTTGAAGTGGTTATGCTTTAGTGGCTTCTGGATATATAACTCAGCTGACTTGTGAGTCAGCTGAGCCTATGTGGTGAGTCCTCCTGTGTCGCCCGACGGCCGTCGGGCGTCTGATTCAGATTAATTTTATTCGACATACAGGTGAATACATTGTACACATTTTGCTCATTACGTAAAAATATAAATGACAAAAACAAGATAGATAAAAGTGAGAATGGAATTACCATACAAAAATTGTAGTCAGGATGACCCTGCTAAAGATGATAAACATCCGCTTCCACAAGGGCCACCTGGGAAAATTTGACTTGTATGTTACACCTTGTTTCAACAGAGGTTCGGTCAGTTATAGAAAGAATCAATGACAAAGAACTCCTACATTAATATACAAGATTTCAGGTACAATTATGAAGTGCTATTACAGACAAAATTGCACAAATGGTGAAAATGAGGAGTTAAAGTAGCTCTTGGACTGTTCATTGTATGACAGATATCATTCATTTGTGAATTTGTTTGCCGTTTCCTTAATTTTCACTACATTTTGTGAGGTAGAGTATGTCAAAACAGCTGACCTGATTTAAGTACATGGACTACAACAGCATTGCCAAATCAAATAGCTCACTCTGCATCATGAAACAATAGCTGGGAAAGTATCTCCATTGTTTTAATTCAAGGGCTCTGCTTATTTTGATCATGACGCATGTCACGCAGTGGCAATAGAGACTTTTTTGTCGGGCGCATACACCAACATACAAATGGAATGCTAAACCTGGACACCAATGAGTGTGTGTGTGTGTGTGTGTGCTGACATGTTTGCACGTTTGTGCAGGCACTGTAGCCCACGATCAAACGTGGTGATGGAAGGTCGTGTGTCGTTGATAATATGGTGCCAATTTGTAACAGGTTAATATATCTCTGTATCTGATAAGCCTGCACCAAAACTTAATGAAATCCATACACTTAGTGATACTGTGAATTCGTTTAATTTTACGTAGTTTCAATTTTCAGCTTATTTCGCTGGGCTTTCAAGCCGGTAAATGAGTCCAATATTATAAGTGCTCAGTGTCAAAAAGATTTTTTTTACACGATATAGATAGAAATTGTAACACAAAACGTGAATTTAAAAGTTTCAGGGAAAGGTCTAAAATATGAAAAAAATACGTCAAAATTAGAACCTGTGAAAACATATATTTACAGTATATAATTAAACCTGTTTTCAGCTTTGCTGTGATGTGTGTGTGTGTGTGTGTGTGTGTGTGTGTGTGTGTGTGTGTGTGTGTGTGTGTGTGTGTGTGCAGATTGACATCATGACAGTGTCCCAGTGAAGCCTAGAGAAAATAAGTCGTTTCCGGTTGCATGACCGACCCTGCAAAAAGTTGCCGACCGCAATTTTTTTTTGTTTTTTTGTTTTTTTGTTTTTTTGTTTTTTGTTTTGTTTTGTTTTTTTTTGTTTTTTTTTTTTGCTTATGAAAAAGAGAAGAAGACTATTTTAACCCGTTTAAATGATTGCATAGTGGTTCAATGATTCGCTGGTTTATAATGGATCATCCTAGTCTGGTAAGGATTTGGCCAAAGTGGGCATATGGGGAGGCCGAAAGTGTAGAGGTTGGTGGCCATACCAGGTGTTTCGGTTGACCCCTTGGGAGTATGAAATGGCCTGTCTCCAAAAAAATAATTGATGCTATGACCCCAGCAGGGGGGGGTCAAGTTGTGACACCTCAAGATGGCCGCCAGGCTACACATGTGGGGAGCGTAGGGAGCCTTCAGGGTCCTGGATTTGTTTTGTAGACTATCTCGATTTGTTTCCTGGATTTGTTTTGTGAAAATGTCAACTCAATAAAACAGAAACTTGGGTGTATAGTGAATCAATTAATCAATCAGTCAATCAATCAATCAACCAATCAATCAACCCACCATTCCATTACGCATGAACGTTATCAATGGTGATTACCAGTATTGAATGTGTAAATGGAAAATGTGCGTATAGTGAACCGACCAACAAATCAACCAATAAATCAACCAATCTATCAGATATTTAATGAATGAATAAATCAATCAATCAATCAGTCAATAAATAAATCAATCAATTAATCAATCAATCACCCAATCAACCAACAAACCAACGAACCAATCAATCGTTCCATTATCCATACAGTAGCGATTATTCATACTGAATGGAAAAAGTACATGTAGCATAAAGTAATATTGTACCATGGTGTTATCTGTTACAAAGGCAACACCTTTTGGAACACCATATATATAATTAACACTGAATACTCGAATTTTTGTGACACAAGACCACCTCAATCATCTAGCCACTTTTTGGTGTCAGACGAGTGTATGTGCTAAGAAGGTAATATTGTATTGTGTGAAGGACTTGGCATCAGTAACCACCAGTAAATATAGAATACATGTTTATTTGTGCTTGTATTGTGTCTCTGTATCTATAGCAAAATATTGCAAATATAATTGTGATGCAGCTAATAAAGTTCATTTCACCATGGTGTATTATCTACTTTACATAGTTACATTGGATGTATTTTTGACTCATTCACCAACTGTCTATAATTTTCTTACATGCTTTTGTACAGATATGACATCCTTTTGTGAAGACAAATTGACACACTTCATGACAAATCGCTACATATGATCATCTGTGGCGATCAATACATTATTGTAATCCAGCTGAACTGATGGATATTTTCTAAAGATAATATCAATGATAATGGACAGCAAAAGATTCCTTTCCTCATGTAACCGGTATCCCGACTCACGCTTGGTGTTTCCATTCAAATGAATAGAATCACCAAGCTTGAGCTGCAATATGGAAAGGAATCCATAACTGTCTTCAATGATGATGTTTTCTCGGTAAGGTTCTGTGATAAAAATTGTGTGCGATGTGCATAAGTTATGAGTAGTTCATCATCTGGCCATATATTTTTTATAATAGATATTACTTGTTAATCATACACAGATTGACAATATCTTCAATCATAATATTTTCTTGGATCTGTGATAAAAAGTACTTTTTCATTAATCCAAGTTATTTCACTTCTCCAGACCATTTTATGCTTGTTTACTTTTGCATAATTTAAAGTCGTTTTAGTAGTGCATTAGACTTAAAAGCTGTTAGGTTTTTGCAATTGATATCCACATAACATAAGACAGTGTACTATGTCAAATTTTATGTCTCCAAATGTTGAATATGTAACTTTTATTTAGAAGCAACTAAAGATACATTACCCAATTATAGTATAGATGGTAAATATATATTGTATAAGCAAGTATCGCATACAGATCTGCTTTTTAAAGTTAAAATGTAATTAATTATGTAATATATTTACAAGGTTAGTTATCTTGTGCCTTCGGTCCTTATTTAATTAAATACATGTATTATTGATATGTACTTGCATTAAGTATGTCAGGCAAGTATACTGTTTCACACATGTAAGTTGTGTCATTCAAATGTTTAAATTACAGGACGTTAAAGAGTTAGGTTCTGTATATAATATATATATATATATATATATATATATATATATATATATATATATATATACATACATATATATATACACATATATATACACACACACACACATATATATATATATATATATATATATATATATATATATATATATATATATATATATATATATATATATATATATATATATATATGCAGGATAGATGGGAGATGGTGGCAATGACCATGCATTAATTGGATTAGTTAATGTTGAGGGCTGACATGAGGATGACACTATTTGCATCTGCATTTGATTCATGTGTTTTGTGCCTATTTCTTGCAGTACAAGTAGACATTGTTTAGCATAATAATGATGATAATTTATTTTCTAGTCTTATACATTTTGTTACCGTTTAGTATCATTGCCATACATCAAGATATATCATGCAGATTATTGGTAGTGTACAATGTTCAAACATATGTTTCATATAGACTTGCATTACAAGTTCTATATATTACATAAGATGTTTATGTTGTATATATATATATATATATATATATATATATATATATATATATATATATATATATATATATATATATTTATATATATATATATATATATATATATATATATATATATATATATATATATATATATATATATATATATATATATATATGCATGCTTTAATCCAACATGATTATCACGCAAGCCTTCACATTGGTCTGCAGCAAAACACCCTTCGTTTTAAACCACACCAAATAGTTACTTGCATTTTCTAAGTGACTATATTAATAATATTAATTGAACTTAATTTACATTACATCATAGATATAATTACCTTTTGTTGATTGGTGGCAACAAGATACTGTTCTGCATACGATTATGGGCAGCAATGTTGTGATTTGTTATTCTGGCATATACTTTATGCATTTCAATATAAGGGGAATACGTCTTTTATTGATATTTATTATATAATGTAACTTTAAACAATTAAATATTGTATTCAAACGATATTTTTTTCTGAAATGACATTGCGTCGTTAAATATTGCTGTGTTTTTTTATATATTTTGTTGGGAAATAAGATAAATACATCTGTTGCAGAAATGTTGTATCAGTTCTTTGAATGCAAGTCATTCTTCCTGGACAAAAACTGGACCCATCACCTATGTTACTTTGAAGGTCTGTAGTGCAGGCAAATAGACAAAGATATCAGGGAGACAGGCATTTTCAACCCCCCCTAGTATATGTGCTATGGTTATGACATAGTCGTTAAGCTCTACACTTTCGGACTCCCCAACATGAATTTTATGGCCTTTTCTTGAAATCCTTACCAGACTATCCTGGTTCTCGTGACTCAAATTGATCAATCAGAGCGATTGTTCCTTGGAGACTTGAAGAGACACGTGTTCCAGTTCGCTTGTCTACAAGGATGAGGCATGGGGCGATGTAAGGACATCCGTTTGCAGGGATGACAAACCCGGTGTATGTTTTTTTCATTCAAACTCTTCCATTTAAATAGACAAAGAATAAAAATTAAAGACGGTATATCAGTGCACGAGAGTCTGCATGGAATCTGTCGTGTCCTGGGGGAATTACAGATTCGTGCCGCTTCTGTGTTCTTGTACCTTTGTGCAACTTTCAACCTTGCTGCAATGTCCGTCCAAACTTTTACTAGCATGTTTAACATTATAAAGGCGCCTTGATGTCTTATGTCTCAGTTAAGATTTGTTTAAAGACAATGTAGTAATATATGTTGCTTAGTTATGTGAAAAATTGAACTGATTTGGGGACCGATAGATTGCTCAAAAGATCGCAATTTCGCAGCAACTCCAATGAAGCCCCAATGTACGCGCTACAGGAGAACTGATCAATACATCTGCGTGCCATGGGTAGCCCTGTGGGATGTAGGATCATTACCACAATAGAGCCCTTTTGGGGGTAATAAAGGTATGTCCTACTGTTATCACGTCTGCCCTTCCGTACCACATAGTACTGCATCACATTTCCAAAAAAATGGAGCGATTCATCCGTACATGGCAGTGTAGGTAGGTAATGACCTTTTCAGGTGCTTCTGGCCTCTTATTTGCTTAAAAAGTATTGCTTGCTGACATCGTAAATATAATATTCCATCGAAAACATTATGGTATAACAACAAGCCATCATTTGCGTGTGTTTCTGGTTCGGCCTCACTGATGCTGCGAAGGCAAACCCCTCGACGCTTTGCGGCACATAGTTTCCCAAACAAAACCATTTTGTCCCACCCAGAAGCACCACTCATGGCAGTTTGTAAACAAATGAAATCTGTGTAAGGGTAATATTTAATACGTTGAATAGTTTTGCAGTAAAAGTAACCAAATTTCAGGAATATTCTAGCTGTAGACAACCTTTTCCTTTTATTACAGGAAATTCGGTGTTTCTAGCTGGGGCGATTTTAAAGTTACATATGTGCAAATTACAATGGAAAAAATGGAAAGACACATACCGAGCTCACCTGCCTACAGAGCCCTCTACTGAGATATCACATGAACCAGGCGATTTTAATCTTATCTGTCCCTTCGAAATTCATAGAAACACCTCCTGGCACTGTGTTTTGTAAGTTGAAAACCGGAACAAAAATCGGCTGCGGAGACTACATGTCAAGATTACGGAGGATATGTCTCAGTTTGTGTTAGTGTTTAGATGTGATAAATAGCGGACAGAGCAGCACCAGTATGATAAAGTTACTGGACAACTGACAGGGAACACATACAATTACATACATAATATTGGCATATTCAACGGGGCCCTGTTGCACCGATGGGTCGTAAGCTCTACGCCTCAGTTATTCCGGGCGTAAATATTAACGCTGGTTGCTGCGATGGAGCGTAGACGCCATATTTATTTATTCAAGAATCTACCCCTTCACACCGGGGGCACCAACGAGCAGGGCAGAACTCGTGGTGCGTCTGAAACACAGAATTTTCACAGTTTGCAAAAAAAAAAGCATATTGAGAAGTTAAAAACACGCCCATTCACAAACAAGTGTCACGTGGAGCGTCACTGCATTCAATATACATAAAAACATGTCTACATACATGTCTATTTACAGCTGCTATTTACAACGTACAAAAATGAATAACTGCACATATGATTCCTGCCATGAACTATACACTTTGGTCAGACTGGGGGTCACTGATTGACTGCCTCCTAAAGTGCCAAGCTTTAACTAAAAAATCTTTAGAGATACGATCAAAAGCGTCGCCAATCTCAAAGCCAATTTCGTAGAGATGCTCACCAAGGAGCCAACAAATTTTATCATTCAAGGAAGAGGCCGAAAAACGTTGCCAAACATGGTCAAAATATTGGTTTCTGCACTCTCTTTCTAAACATACATACAGTGCTGATCGTATTTGATTGAGTGCTGGACATAAAAATAAAAAGTGGGTTAAATCTTCCTCAGTACTGTGGCACAAAACACATTTACCATCAGAAATAGTCCATCTTTTCAAATCTTCACCTAAACCCAAACACCCTGTTTTGGCCAGAAATTTCAGTCTTACACCAGCAAAATTGTCTACACTAAATAAATATTTCTGACCGACAGTAGACCGTTCAAACATTTGGTACCAATTAAGCGACCTTTTCGCATCAATTTCCTGAAAAAAATGTAATTTATACTCTTCGATGGATAATTTTATAAAACGACGTAACCAATTTGGATTTGTCAATCGGAAAACATGGTCCATAAATACATTATTAAGCGTTTTTCTCATTCCATCCACATACGGCCATGCATCAGGCGCGTTTCCACCATTAGGCTCAAGCAAAGAATCAAAGATTTGTTTACACAGCCTTCTGTCCGGCAAATCAAATTTCATCCTGTGGAAGTACTAAACTCTGATGTGTTCTAAATAAACATTGAAAGGCAACCACCCTAGCTCACCTATGGTCGCGGCCATTGAAAGTGAAGAGTTAACCTGCAAAATGGCTTTAGCCATTGCATATTGTAATGATTTTACAAACGCCTCAGATTCTTTCGTGTTACACACTATGTGAAATAGACGGCAAGATAATGCTCTTCCATATAGTATTACCAAAACTCACACGGTTTACATTTTGATGGGATGAAAGTATACTACTTAAATATCCTCTCAAACATGTCCCCTTGGGAACGAGCAGTTCTTTTCCATGTGGTGAGTCTTTCAGGGAGCTTGAAACAATAATGTTTAAGTACTTATATGTTTTACATTCGGAAATAAAGTTATCACCCAACATCCATTTTTTGGTTTAAATCTACTCTTTCAGCTACAACTATGACTTTAGATTTAGAGCAGTTGAAAGTCATATTCCATTTTGAAACAAAAACTTGGGCAATATTGAGCACACAGTTCAGTTGGTCATCATTTTCAGCCAATAATGCTATGACGTCGGCACATAAGAGACAAGGAATACGGTCATTTCTAAAAGGTATACCAACATTGCCTTCTTTTAGCAGATCAATCAAATGGAGCATTACAAGGGAGAACAATGTGGGGGACAGGATGCATCCTTGCTTAACTCCATTCAGCGTCTCGAACCACGAACTCTCAAAAGCACCGAATATAACTTTGTTTTCAACCTTAGCATAAAGACCCTTAATGAGACGCCATGCTTTTCCCTGAATTCCCTTTTCCCATAGAAGTAAAAGAGTCTTTCCCTATTTACGGTATCGAAGGCTTTAGATATGTCCAAAAATGAGATCCAAGTTTTCATTTTTTTGTCGTCTACGTAAATTGCAAATTCCTTTTAAAATAAATACTTTATCCTCCAGTCTTCGATGCTTCCTATAGGCTCCATGCATCTCTCCTAATATGTCCTCCTGTTGATTTTCGACTATCGAAGTGAATACTTTATAAATATTGGATGTGACAGTAATTCCACGATAATTTGACAAAATTTGTTTAAATCCTTCTTTGTGGATCGGTTTTATGTACCCTTCAAACCATTGATCTGGATAAACTTCTAGTGTCTTACACATGTTAAACGTATCAACCAGGGAAGTAATCAAAGCTGCACCACCTTTTTTCAAAAATTCATTGGGTATATGGTCTACCCCACAGGCTTTGCCATTCTTCAATTCGAAACTGCTTCCTTAACATTATCAAAATGGATTCCAATGCTGTTCAAGCCTGTAGTATCACCATTGTAACTCATAAGCTTATCCACCTGACCTTTCATAATGTCGTTTATGCAAGAACTTTGAATTTTGCCATTTGAACCAATATTTTTCCAGTGATCCGCAAGAGTTTGACTAATTTCTTTCGGATCAACTGTGGTACGTGTACAATCTTTGGGATCTATAATTCTTAGTGGAAAGTCATTGTTCTTATTTAGGCGTCGTTGCATTCGCCAATACGCCTTTGTGTTTTTTGTTCCCTTCCTCGAATTTGAATGACCACCTGAATCTTATTTCTCACGCTTTTGACTCTAAACTTTCCTTGAATCTTATGTTTTTTGACATATAATCGTCCCAAAGCTCTTGCAGAAATCCCGGAGAGCATGCCCAGTTTTTGCTGCGCTTAGACCAATAACGAGAGAAGCGATTACCGTGTTTTCGGCTTTTAATTAAATTGCAAATCTCTTCGTCCCCAGAGTAATTAGTCTTACCCGTGCATTTCTTTTTACCAACAACGCTGTCTTCCACTGCCATTAACATATCACGCAGGCTACACCAAGCCTGGTTTCTATATGGGTCGGGAAGTTGGCCGCAGTGTACTCCAGTTTTACGCCTGCCAGGTAGCAGGCGCAAGTGGGGCGTAAATAACGAGCTTGATAAACCTCTCTCTCTCTACCTCTTCGAGTTTGTAACAGATATTAATAGAGTAGAAAATACACGATGAAGAACCAAAGTAAAAAGCATAATGCAAGAGTGAAGAGTTGCAGCTAATTTTGAAAGTATAAATAAAATTTTTGTCGGCCTGCAATCAACCGGCATCTTTTCACAGAACATATCTAATGTAAAAAAATGAAAGAATGAAAAATACAACTTGTTCAGTTTTTGATATATTTGCGAACCGAGATTAATCACACAGCGTATCTATTTTTGTGTAATTACATTTTAAAAACGACAGAGTCTATACTGTTGGAGCAAGAATGATAAAGAAAATATTTGACAGTTTCTGTAAAAATAAATATGATGATAATAATAGTGTAATATGGGACTCTGTTCTCTAATGGATCACCAACGCAAGTCAGGCGATTTTGTTGTGAACAATGTTAGGTTTTAGTTTTCATCTGTTTGCTTTTGAGAGTAATAACAAATTGAATGAGGTTTCTTTCAAAGTTGTGACATTACATGGGCGTACTTTTAAGTATTCTGCAAGAAAACTCGTTTCCGCTAACTGTACACCCTCCACTGGCTTGGGCCCTCCTCCCGTTTAGGGGTACTTTCTGTTGCTGAATTCTTCTTCAGCCCGTGTCAGCAAGTCCTTCGATTTGTGTTTCACTTCATCCAGAGTTCGTTTTTGTCCACCTAATGCGTTCACTGCATCCACGAGCTCATTCCACTCTTTAATTTTTCTTTTGGAAAGTAGCGGAGCTTTTTAACTTGCAAAGTGTGTTTATTGGTGCTTTAAAACTCTAACAGTTTCCTTATTTCACTATCTGTAATTTTTTTTCTTTGTCTTAACACCCGACATGATGGCACGAGTACATGTAGCTACAAGTGTTTCAAGGGTCACTTGAACAAAGGAAAAGCGTTCCGTGCGCGAGTGTCAGTTCAGTTGTGTGATAGCATGTATGGAAACACCTGCCAGGTAAAATTTAACAACATGAGGGGTGTCACTGTGTTTTGGGGCCACAAATACACGAGCGTTACTGCGCCCAACTCAACGCTGTACTGGTGAAACTGGACGAGCAGGGGAGACTACGACGGACGTGTGGACGTCGGAGTAAGTTATTTACGACAGCGTAACTTACGACTAACCGGTGCAACTGGGCCCTGAGTAATATCAACTTTATTGGTGCGTTTTCATCATAACGTCGTTTGCCTGTGGCCAAAGCTGAGACGGCTCGTATATATGTTATACCCGCTGGCAGTCGCCCCCCCCCCCCCCCCCGAGTTTTCATACACCTGTGCTTCTGGCGACCCCTAGACCTCATTTTGTTCAATAGTTGCTACTGCGATTTTTCTGTAAGTTTTGGCGATTGGCAAGGGCAGGTGTACATGCTGGCAAGAGTTAGCATGATCTACAATAGAGCTGATCTTGATATCATAGTTCACAGGACCACTTCAGTCTAGGTAAGGTAAGGTAAACCTTATTTATAGAGGGTTAAACCTGGTAAGCTGACGCTTATCTTCCCCAGGGCCCTCTTGCACGCGCCACTCAATCAGCCATTCACACGTGTGTGCGGGGACCTGTCGTGAGTGCATTTCTTATAGCGACCACTACTGAGTCAGGAGACTTGCAGCCTCCGTCATCGCCGCTGACATAATCAGGCACAGGTAACCCAAGCATGTCCCACTAAGCCTTTTGAACAGTTAAGTGGTCACTGCATGTGAAGAGCCAGGGAAGAATCCCTTTGGATCGGCCGGGTGTTGAACCCCGTACCCCTCGCACACAAAGCGAGGACCGTAACCACTTGGCCACGGCGGCTCTCATATGTCTATGCAGGCAAGGTCAGCTGAGCACAATACTGCTACCGTCCTCTTGATTTAATTGACCATTTGTCCATTTTTTGGACAAAAACTTCAAAAATGTTCTCCAAATCTGCGGTGCTACTTGCTTCTTAAATGCATGGGAACACTTTTTGGACCCCCAGACCTTAATTTGCGCGAGTAGTGGCGCTGCAATTTTAGCTCAGTGGCTTGTCAGCCAGCAGAGCTTATGCCATCGTTCTTCGTCCGTCATCCATTCACAATTTACATATACAACCTCTTCACTGAGACCGTCGGTCATGCAGATTCACTTCAAGCATGGTGATGATGTACTTTGGGTGTTTTCTACCAAGTATGTTCCAATGGTCACACTCCAGTGATTTTGGATTTGTTATGAATTTTGTATTTGTTTGTGTGTGGGGGGGGGGGGGGGGTGGGGGTGGGGGTGGGGGCGTCTTAAGAATTATTCTTCTCAGAAGCTGCTCACCCAATTGCTTTGATATCACACAGGAACACGCACAGGGACCTCTGGATTGTACTTTGTTAAGCAGGTTGCGTTCTAATTTTTGCTATTTTTATGATTTTTATGTGTGTTTGCTGTTTTCGACCTCTTCTCTGAAACCGTCAGCTGGATTTACCTCCTCTCGAAAACCACTCACTCTACTTATCCGAATATTTGCTCACGGCAGACACATACATGTAAATTGAATGTGAATCCAAGACAGACAACGAGCGTGTATGTTTCGACATTTCGTTCACAGTCGTGTAGAAAAAACATGCCGGACCATCGTTCTTGACACGTCCGTATGCTGTGGCAGAGAGAACAATGAAGTTTTGATGGAGGGAGATACACTTTCCAACCGTGAGGAATTGATCAAAAATAAGTGAAGATGGCAGTGGCTAAAAGAGCAGGGCTCACAAGGCAGAGAGTATCGTTTATGGTGCGAGCAAGTGGAAGTAGCTGGGGTCTGTTTTGATGTCATATGCCGAAAGGCAATCGTGTATGGGGGAATGGAAAGGAAGTCTTGTGTATTCACACAGACAAAATAGCCATCACAGAGAGAGGATGAAGGTCAGATGGTAAAACACAGCTCTACCAGCTGCGGAATTTACAATAGGACATTCTTCAGTTGCTGACCGAGTCACATAAACTGAGCCTTTTAGTGAAATGATGAGTGGGCAAGTTCGGATGTCTTGACGCAATGTGTAATGATGAATCACAATTCCAAGACAGGGGCTCGGGTGCATGTTTGGTGTGGAAGTTTTCTTTTATTTTTTTAAATTTTTTTTTATTTATTGTGATGAGATGCCCTGCCTGTATTTGGCTAAGATTGAGACAGCTCTGCCGGTTGTTGGGCTGCCACCCCCGCCACAGTTTATGAAATACTGTGCGGGTTGGCTGCAAAAATCATAAATCAGATACAATCTCCAAGTGGATGTGAAAGAAAAAGAGCAAAACCTGCTACATTTCATGAATATACTAGCTTAAGAGTTTCTCACATAAATGATGAATACATCACATTCATTATATACATGATATAATTATGTATTTGTCCCAGATACCAAAGTAAATCATGAAATTACTTATATGTGCCAAATTCAAATTTTTACAAGTGTGTCTATGGCTCATGTGCGGATATATATATATATATATATATATATATATATATATATATCCTCATGCGTGAATATTTGAGCAATACAGTTTCACCAATATCTACCCCTACCAGCAGGCTATTGTTCTCATTATACGCTGGGATCATTTCAAATTACTTAACTGGAATTGGGGTTCAAAGTTATGACACGAAAAATACCACCCTCCCCCCCCCCCCCGAGGGAGCATATTTTGGGGTAAAGAAAAGTCGCAATTTCCACATCTATAGAAGTTTTCATTTTTGAGGACTTAACGATCATACATGGTGACAGCAAAATAAGAACACACAGTACCGTGGCCATTGAATTTAAATGACAATAATATTGTTAACATAAATAAGTATTTCAGAATTGTAAGCTTCACCTCTTTCAGTGACAAATTTTGTACTAGTCTACGGATTTTCTCGGCGTGCATTGGGCTCAATGGGCCCAATACGCCCCGAGAAAGGTTGTTGATCTTGGGTATTCTCTCTGGAACTATACATGTTATAGGCATCCTGATATTTGAATGAAAAAGCTTTTTACGAGGAATACAAATCTGGGATCCTAATGAGAATTCAGACGAGTCTGACTATTAATGTAGATTGACTTGAGACATGCCTGGCACTGAAAGAGTTAAACAGGAAGGGCAATTGTAACGAATAAGGCAGCAATGTAGTATCTGCAATAAAACCACATTTTCAAGTTCGTTTTTTTTCCCGAACACCTTAACACCGCCTGGTGCAAGTGTTGTTTTCTAGTTGGCGAAAAAGGTTATACATCATTTCATGTTTTGCTCTAATTAATTAATTAATTAATTAATTAATTATGGGGGGTGGACAAGGAGAAACATGCAGTTTTAATATTTGTTTCTTCAATCTGAACTCATTATAAACAACACAACTAAATATTCCTATTTTCTCAGAGGTTAACGACCACGGTAAAAAGCGCAGAAATTGTGCCACTTTTTCATGTACACAAAATGCGTCTGTGTCTGAAAATCCGTAACAAAACACGGTATCAGTATCACTGAGGAAAACATCTACTTCATGTCAACTGCAGCTGGATTCCCAAAGTTCGCACACGACTATAGCAGTAACCTATGTAGCACCCGTGGATACATGACTGTGTCAATTCCCTGTGTAGAAAAGGGGAACAGTGCTTCATACAGAACAGGATACAATGATGGCACAGGGTGAAACCGAAAATATGAAACCATTTTCATAAAACAGTATCACATTTCATTGCACTGCTATGAGCTTTAGCACCAAGGTTTCTTATAAAAAAAAAAAAAAATACACGTTTCCCCTCGAGAGAAGTATCATCTCGGCTTAATTTATTCATGAACAACAAAAATCAGAGCAGACATGGGCGAAGCAAAGAGATTGCCAAACTGTGTATATAAGATTGTAGCATCAGGCATATACTGAGACACGAACTGGAGAGTGGATGGTTTAAAACATTAACAGACTCCATCGTCCGTGACTTGAATGGTTATAACATGTCTAACATATATTCCTTTTGACTGTTCAAGTCATGACCTGGTGCATGTATTTTCCTCACAATTGGATGACCGCTTTAATGGTTATAATTTTTAATAGGGAACACAAAAGTATGAACGTGTGTAGGCACAAGAACCAAGATTAATGCGTAATATTTATTTGGACAACATTTTAGACTTGCTCAAGCCTCACTGGACTGTCTTTCATTGCAAAATTGAACTTTAAGTGAAACCCGGAACTTATTGCCCCGATCAGTAAGGACCATTGAGCATCTAGACGATTTTAAACGAGAGCTTAACAGAAACAGTCCAAAACGTCATGAATTGTACTATTTTGGAGAAAGGAAAATTGCCATAATTCATTCTAGAATGAGAATGGGCTGCAGCCAGCTGAACGGCGACTTGTACAAAATATGTGTTGTAGAGTCTCCAGCATGCTCATGCGGAGCCAGTCAAGCATCTATTTACCATTTTTTCTTTGAACGTTATAAATATGTAACCCAACGAAACGAATTGCAGTGTAAAGTACTCACTCTTGGTAATTCCAACTTGAAAACATTATTGTTCGGAATAGAAAGAAAAGGATTTTCAAAAAGTCCAAATGAAGAAATTTTTGAAGCAGTGCATAAGTACATACAATTATCTGGCAGATTTAAAACGTGATCCTATTTTGGTAACTGTGTTCATGGAGTGCGACTCCTTCTATTTGTACCAATGCTCACGCATCAATTCTTCTCCCTTCCGTTTTCATATTTGTGCTCCTGTGCGTGACCTATCTGTGAATTGGTGTTCATGATATCTATGTAGTCTTGTCTTCTTTGTACAAGAGGCCCTCATATAGGCTGGTGAGCCTGTCGGCCAATTGTGTTAATAAAATATGTTTAAACCAAACCCGTCACACACGTTGTAGCCTTATACTGATTTAATACAGGTAGATCCCTGAAGTTAAACCTAGCTAATTGGCTTGGAACGTGCGTATAATCAGATAACATATTAGCGCCAGGCGGTATGCACTGTGCTTTTTATCATACATTGAACCATTCTTTTCAGGGATGGGGATTTGGTCGAGTGGATATGTGCGTTTCCCATTTCAGCTACGCGACTGATGCCAAAGGTTGCAGGTTCGAGTCCCGCTCGTTCCGAACTTGAAATATACAGAAAAGTGAGCGGTCATAACACACCCCTCTTCAGAAGCTGTTAATAGAGCTCTTACAAAATCTCGACAAGTCAGTCGACCGACGACTGCAGTGTCACATTTGAGGGAGCCATAATTATTTCGAAAGAATGAAATGACATAATGCTGACCCATTATCGCCGGTGCATTTGGGCTTTGTGGGTCTGATCTGGTGTTACCTAACACCTTTGTCACAAAGTGAACACTGACACAAAAGTTTTTCTCTCATTTTGTTCATTTCAGGAAATAAGGTGGTACAGATTTTTGAGAACACATTGAAGGACCGCATTGTTTAATAATCCTAATCTTCCTCACTGGAAGAAAACATGCAGTCCATTTTTTTTAACCCTTTTGCTCAGTAGCTTGTTCATCAGCTTTTCATTTTTTCTGTGGAAGGATCGCTTGCGCTTGCGGGAAGGACGAGGTGGTGTTTTGTCGCCATCGTTGTCTCCTGCTCCTTCATCGTCCGGCCTGGGGCAGTGACTTTCACGGTCTGTCTCCCCGTCTCTCCCTGGCTCTGTCATTGCATCCCGCAGCTGGTCCCGCCTGTCGGTGGCTGGCGAGGGTTGGTGTCGTTGTGCCCTGTCCAAGACCTGGGACAGCAAGGTTCTGAAATTATACACAGATAAATATAAGATGGATGGATGGATAAATAGATACACGGATTAATATCTGGACGGCCAGCCGGCCGGAACGATGGATACTCTATATGGATGGATGTATTGCTGAATGAATGCATATACCGATGGATAGATAGATAGATAGATAGATAGATAGATAGATAGATCAATAGATCGATAGATAGATAGATAGATAGATAGATTAAATGAATGAATGAATGAATGAATGAATGAATGAATGAATGAATGAAAGGCCATGAATGGGTGGGCGGGTGAGAGGACGAGCGGAAGGACGGAGGTATGGATAGGCTTATTGGCAGACAAATGATATTTATTGAAGAGTGACTACGAAAATTGATGGATGGATCAACTGACGGACAGGGAGATAGATAAGATTTAGTGCTAATTTTATAATGCTGAAATAACCTCTCTTATCAAAATTTAATTTTTGTTTTTGTAATTTGGCTCTCTTTTCAGATATGCTATGAGATGTGAACTTGATAAACCCTATTTACGGAAAAGCAAGGGGCAATTTTTGGAAGTTAGAATTTTGGAACATGGTTGTATCGGACATGAAATCCCTTTTATAATTCTGTTGCAAATATCAACTGCCTATGTGTTGGACAATCAGCGACACAAAATGACAATGTTTTAAACGTGATAAAAAAAACATGTAAGAATCAGTTACCTGATTTCTTCATCGTGCACCTCATTCTGCTTTTTCTTTAATTTGGAGACCCTGTCCCTCACTCTTCCCTTCAGGCTTGTCAGGGAAGCATTTTCGTAATGTTGCCTCACGCGATCGGGCAAGTCCGGCCCTTTACTCCGCACTACCTCCACAACCCTTTTCCAGTCAGCCCAATGATCCATGTGGGCTTTCAGTGTAGCTTTGGTCTCTTGTGGACCATGAGGCAAAGAAACGTGTTTAGCTGAAATAATGTAAGCAAATTTATATCAAACGCAAGAATGAAGTATACTCAACGACAGAAGAACGCAACTTGTTTGTTGCTTTTAGATTCAAATGAGCTAACACGTTAAAACATATCCTTTTCTTTAATAATACATGTTCTCTTTTCAGATTACCATAGAGTTTTACAACGTGTACTGGCTGAACCCGCTTCGAAAAAAGCAAGGGTTAAATCTAGATGATTATTATTATTATTATTATTATTATTATTATTATTATTATTATTATTATTATTATTATTATTATTATTATTATTATTATTATTATTATTATTATTATTATTATTATTATTAAGTCAAATGTGGAATAAATGTGTGAAACTGTACAGTTAGTAAATCATACATTTCTAAGTTTGTTGCGTTTCATCTCTTGTTGAGTGCAATGCCCATGTTTGAGGCAATGAAACAGCAATTACAACGAAAAGTAGTTTTATGTGCCTTGTATACTTCTGAATGTGTTTCATAATATGTCACGTGATTTTTATCCATTGAATCACACGTTCATAGAGACGTTCGATTTGCCTTCCATATTTAGCTGCGTGTAACAGATAAAATGCCGGTAAGTGAATTTATGACTATATCAGAAATACAAGTATGCACAGTATGTTTTCTTTTTCCAAATAAATACAAAATTAGAAAAAAAAAATCCAAACAAATGAGAGGCAGTAACACATCTCGTTTCATAATTTGGAAATATTTACGTAGCATAACACTTTATCACTGTTAGTCTTCATTACTTCTTCAAAAAATACATACGTAGAAACGTTTGTAATATACATACGTAGAAATGTTTGGAATGGCCGTTCACGGATATGCATTTCTTAACAAGTTCAGAATACGCAGCTTACGAGTACGCAACGTGTGTTTGCAACGTGGACGGCAATTATGTCAATTGGTTTGAGCTTAACTGAGGTTGGTGTTTCAAATACCTGCAGTTAAAAGATTAAAAAAAAAAAAAAGACCGAAACATCTTACAAACCAGTCACACTTGAGCGTCAAGATTGCAAACAGAATCTTAATCTACTCACCGTGATAAAAAAATTAAATGAATCAAATATTAACTGACCTCTCAAGGTTGCTGCTTCAGCCATTGTTGTAGAGCGAAATGGGGAAATAAATGCAGGTTACATGTGATCAGTTGCAAGGTGTTACAGAGAGTAGCGCGTGAGTACAGTGTGCGTCTGTCTTTGTCGTTGACAGGGTTTACACAAACAGTGTTCTCTACTGCTGTAATATTCATTTTCACAAAGATTTATTTTCATGCTGTGATAAAATTTCATAGAATGAACTAATTCTTGGTTTACAGGGGAAAATCAAATGATGGGTATGTAATCTGCCGCCCAAATTTACTTGCAAGGAGTCAGACACAATTATAGCAATCACATTTTTTTTTCAGAACTTTGGTCGACGCCAATCCAAGAAGATTTTTCTCATGTTACTGACTGTCGCTTGCAAACTATATTTGACATGTCAACGACACCGGGCTCATGCTAAGCTTCTGTATGAGTTACCGCTTCTTTGTCAAGTATATACCATGCATTCACGGATGCAACGTGAAAAGAGATGGCAACTGTATTTTTATGTTTCATTGTTAGTGTACAGTTATCATGAAGATCATTCCTCGCTGTACTACAGGCTGCTGTTAGACGGAACCAATGTATGGGGTGGAAGGGACTTATATTCCGTCACAAGGGAGAACCAACATCTGTTTTACTATCTAACAGGAGAGACATCGGAAACGTTTGAACATATGCTTCGTACTATAGAAATGGACATCCCCTCAACTGTGTGCAAACAATTAGACAAAAGAAACAAACTGATGTTAACCCTTGAGTGGCTTAAGAGGTACCCGACATACATGATTTTATCTACTTGTTTCGGTATATCGCAGGCAAGTGTATCTAGGTTGATAAACCGTATGAAACACACCATGTGGACACATTTCGCACCCACCATAGTATGGCCCACAAGGCAGGAATGGCTGCAGATGAGAGGGGGGTGGCCACAAATACCAGACGCGGTAGGTGCCATAGACGGCACATCACATGAGATTTACAGACCATTATCTCAACCACAGATTGATTTTTATAACGGAAACCGAAAATTCCATTGCATCCATACAATGGTCATTGTAGATAACAATAAGCAAATTAGGTACATTAGATCAGGTTTTTTGGGCCACCAAAATGATTCTCAATGCTTTGCTCTTTTACCTCAGATAGGTCCAAATTTAGCTTTAGACTTTCCAGATGAGGTAGTTTTACTCGCCGACAAAGGATTTCCTAACAGATACCATCTAGTTACACCCTATCGTGCGGCACAGATTCTTCGACAGACCCACTTTATGCGCCAAGCTAGTCGCCTGTATAACCGTACTATGAACGGTCTCCGCATCTATGTTGAGCACATGAAGAATTATATCAAAATGTACCGCGTGATAGGGGGACTACATGTTCATAGACATTGCAGGGCGGATGTTGCAAGGATCGTCGAATTGTGCGCTGGACTTGCGCAGCGGAGGCTCGACATGTTTTACAATGGTTAATCTTATATAGGTATAGTTAGACATTATTTATTTAAAGGCAATATATTTTTTCTTTTTACTGAATACATTTTTGCATAAACATTCGACGACGTACTGTCGTCAGTGTTGAAAAAATGTGGATGTCGCATTACCGATTTATCCCACCGATATAAGCGTCATCTCGAGTACCTTGTTATATTTGTGATTAAGTTCGTTGATTTCAATAAAGGGAAATGGTATCCTTTTTGACATGTATACATTCCGATTTTTTTTCGTGACAAACGAAGTGAATACCTGCACCGGTAATACAAAAATCCTAATCATGCAGTTATGTTGATTTATTTTCATAGAACATCTAATCATGTCGGATCACACATTTGATATGACTTTTTTCTACTGCTATCTACCTACTTCAGTCGTCGACTGGCTATGGCTGGTCGTCATTTCCCTGTGGTCAATCAGGCTACGGGACCTCGGCAGTCGACGCTGTTGACGCTGTACATGATCCATGAAGACTTTTATGACAACGGTGCACGTGGTCAGTTGTTCAAAATCTGTCAAGATTGCCGGCCTGTGTCTGTGGTTATGTTTAAGGAAAACCTTATTATCTTCATAGACATTTCATTTTCATAGGTCCGGGATTTAGGCTACCTTAATATCTGTCTCCCATACTCGATTGAAAGTCGTGTATGCAAGGACGTCGTTGCGCTTGTGCGACCTGTCATATTTTGCATGACTCGCCATACGGCATGTTTTCTTGCCATGAAATCGTTCGGGAATTATCACTTCATATGAAACAAATAGATAGTGTCCTATATACCATTTATACGCAAACACATCCATAATCTAACACATTTGATATCGATGTATTTTCATGGCACATGTATATATATACTGACGGTACAATTAACAAACTCTCCCTTCATTTGCATAAAAGTTCTACCTGCATTGATCGATCGACTGACTTGTCGAGATTTTGTAAGAGCTCTAATTGAGGTACTGTGTAATGAAGGACTAATTGCAGGGGACCACCCAAGGCGCCCATGATATTGACAGCCGTATGAAGAGACGCGCAGCTTTGTCTTGCTTGAGTGGTCGGTGACTAAAATAATCACGCTTACAACGCACAAGGCCCTCTTTTCTATTGTTTTGGGTAGCAGCAAAATGTTTTAATGTTGGAGACACAGTCCGTTTTAACTGCATGCTCATTGGCTGTCAAAAGTAATGCCCCTAGCTAGACAATGGAAAACCACTGAAGCGAATGCATAAATATCCTGAAAAAAAGACCGGTGAAATGTAGGCTATGAAGGCCAAGGTGAACAGGGAAGGTCAGTTCAGCCTGTGCCTGTAGACTTCGGGTCACCTGGGCATTGGTAAAGGAAACATATCATGATTTGAAGCGTAAATTCATATACACACAAATGGACATTAAAAATAAATAAAATAAAATAAAATAAAGCACTATAATAATAACAATGTCATGAGCAGTTTTATTAAAGGAAATGTATAACCATGCACGTATATATACGCCCCATTTATTACTATTTTGTGTGTTTTGGGGTACTGCTTGTCGGAATTTTTCGTCTAATTCTGATTCACTCACTGTCATTTCAAAACGGGATTTTTTACTCATTAGCTGTATCGTGGAGTATGCTGTTTCACTCACCCGGTCCGGCTTTTCAATACGAGTTAGTGTACACGTTGGTGGTATCATGGACGGCTCTGTTAAGTCCCTTTTTTCTACTGACTCAACGTGAAATAATAATTACTGAGTTAACAGGTCTTGCAGGTCTTCTGGAATAACTGAATCCAGGGGAAATATATTTCCCTCACCCAAATGAGAAACGTCCGACATGACAAGTGTTTCTTTCAGTCGAATGACAAAATTCTCACGCGTGGGGGCTGTGGTTAAATTTAGAGTGGCCAGCATTTGGAGCAGGGAATTAAGACATGCATGTGGATCACTTGTTTACATTTAGATGCGTGCATGGGCGATGCGATCTTTAACACCTATTCAAACTGAGCAATCACGGTTGCGTTGTAAGCTGGTTATAAGACAAGTTGAGACGTCAAACCATTTTAATGTCAGCTACGGGTTCCGCCCTTCGCTGACATTAAAATGTTTTAACGTCCCACCTTGCCTTATAACCTACACATACATCAAAGACCACTTTTCATTCAGCTTTGTCACAA
The DNA here is from genome assembly GCA_964020975.1 of Hermodice carunculata. Taxonomy (NCBI): domain Eukaryota; kingdom Metazoa; phylum Annelida; class Polychaeta; order Eunicida; family Amphinomidae; genus Hermodice; species Hermodice carunculata. The sequence continues at coordinate 87,861,402 of OZ026618.1, read as the reverse complement.
TGGAAATGGCATAAGAACTGACTAGGACTCAACAGCTGTTACTGTTGAAACTGGCACGGCGGTAGTGTCGACCAGATAAAAAATATGACAGTAGGGCGTACTTAATAACACTATACTGTGTGGTTGGCATAATATTGTACAGTTAGCTTTGTCAAGGGGAAAATATATCGCACTTCTGGGTGGGACCGCGGGATGGGAATATAGGGACATTCACCGGGGACTTGTGCAAGGCCCTACTTACAACATTTCTGTTACAATATTATTTAAAGTATGTACGGTAATACGGCGATCTCTCACCGCAATAAAAATAACAGCCAGTTGTAGTAATAAAATACGTTTGATTAATATAGACACTGTACTCAACACCACAGTTGTTTGCGATGCTGGTCGCTGCAAGTCAAGTCCCTTCAAGTAAAATGAGTGACTACTTGGAAAGTGCCCAGCGTGGAATTTATTTATGGCTTCAAAGCTCAAGATTAAAAAGTCAATACACCACAGGATTAAACAAATGTAGGTCCAACCTTCACCTCTGTTTCCTGGTAGAAAGTAATAAACTAGAAAAATTTGATTTGCTTCTCAACAAATCAGTCTGTGTGCCTAGAACACTTTTAAAAACAGGGTTCAGAGAACTGATTACCCTCGGCGCCCACATCCCCCCTCCCCCCATTCCTGCATTTTTTAGACTTCACAGTAGAACACTTTACATAAAATTTTCGTGTTGTTGACTCTGAAATGAGAGAGCAATTTTGGATGAATTCTTGGGTTCAGTTCTGGTGACAGAGAGCACTGTGCTACGCGCCACTCAGACGGCCCTGAAAGAAATACTTTAAAGAATTATTTTTAAAAAGTTTAAAAATAACAATAGGAAGCAGATTTTTAAAAGGAATGTGGTGCACTATAATGTGCATCTTTGTTAAAAATTTGGTGAAGATTTGATGGATCCTTACTGAGGTATTATGGTAACGTCGTCCCCTTGTGCACCACTCAGACGGCCTTGGAATGCATAATTAAGAATCTCAAAAAATTATAAATACAAAGAAGTGGCTGGTTTTACAGACGAATCTGGTCCATTATGAGATGTATCTCTGACAAAAATTTGGGAAAACTGTGGGAAATATTTTTTCAGATATCACAGTAACGTCGTCAGGGTTGACGCCACTCAGACGGCCTTCAAATTAATACATAAAAACTTTAAATATGTTCAAAGGGAGCTGATTTTAAAAAAAGGAATCTGGTCCGTCATAAGAAGCATCTCTGACAAAAATTTGGTAAAGCTGTGGGCAATATTTTGGGAGATATCGTGGTAACGTCGTCACGGTTGACGCCACTTAGACGGCCTTCAAATAAATACATCATAAGTTTGATAAAAAAGTTTATGAATAATCAGAGGAAGCTGGTTTTCAAAAAGAACCTGGTTCACCATAAGGTTCTTCTGTGACACAAATTTGGTATGGCTACGATGAAAATTTCTTGAGATATAGTGTTACCGTCGAGAAGACGGACTCACGGACGGATCATGCAGAGGACGACAATACCCTCCACACATTTTTGTGCCGAGGTTAATAATTCAAAACCTCCAATGCTCCCGCCTCACGCACTCCCGCTTCATATAAAATGTCTCCTGTTTTTTTTTTTTTCTTTTTTGTTTGTTTGTTTGTTTGTTGGTTTTTTGTAAAATTAAGAAAAGTAGCATGATTCCATCGGTGGTTGTAAAGTGTACTGTTTTGCTGTGCTGCTGTAGTATATACGCGCGGAATATGTGTATGATGGTGTCTAAAATGGTTCAAAATGTAGGAAAAGAAGTAAATTTCAAAATTTTTGATTGAGGAGCATACCCTCAGACCCCCTTAGCTATGCTTCACTCTTTTGGGGCTCAACCTCCCGCTTTTCAGGACCTGCGGGAAGGAGATCTCCCACTTTTAACATAGGCTAGCTCAGAGGCTCTGAAAATTGCCTATTCAATTTCTATTTAACTCCTGCAACACCAGTTATTTCGTGCAGCTAGAGCAAAAACTTATTAATTGAAGTTGGAATGGCACCTCAATCTATTATGCTTTTGAAGCTATTCAAGACTTATTTTATGTATTTCCAGCATTTGAATAAATGAAACTGCTGCAACTTTGATCCATATTTCATTGGATACAGTTATCCCACAAATCTATAAATTGAAGTTTGAATGACACCTCAGTCTTTAATAGTTTTGAAGTTATTCTAGATTTAAATTGTGCCTATTTGCATCAATTAAAGCGCTATAACTTTGGTTCATGTTTCATTTGATGCAGCTATGTCACAAACCACCAATTGAAATAGGGGAGGCCCTCTATCTGTAATAGTTTTGGAAGTTATTCCAGATTTATTTTTGGTTTCTGTACCAAATATGGCATAAATTAGAAAGCGACAACTGTAATTCATGTTTCATTGGATGCGGCTATGTCACACACCTATAATTTGAAGTTGGAAGGACGCCTCTATCTATGAGAGTTTGGACGACGTTATTCAAGAAATCCATCTTGTAGATTCACCTAATTTGCATAAATAAAAATGCTACAACTTTGGTTCATGGTTCATTGGATGCAGCTATGTCGCAACCTACCAACTGAAGTAGGAATGGCACCTATATGTGTAATCCTCGCATCTCTAATAGGTTTGAAAATATGGAGCTTTTAAATTTTCAGTTGCCCCTAATTTGTACAATTTTTAATATCATGATTGCTTCAAACAATATGCCCAACTTCACTACCAGGTCTATCACCGTGCAAAGTTTGGTACTTTTCAGAACAATAGCATCCCAGAAAAACTGATCACATAATTTGACACATAAATCAACAAACAATAAAGTATTGGAGGAAAAACAAGAAGTCTGTGTTCACGCATAGACTTACATATCTTATTAAGGTGAACTATATGATGAAGTAGATTCATTGCTATGTTACCTGAAACAGGCCAATACATGGATTTTTCTTCAATATTAAACCTGACTATTTCTCTCTGTTCCAAATTTGTGTGTTCTTTCTTTCTGTTTGTCTGTCTGTCTGTCTCTCTCTCTGTGTCTCTGTCTGTCTGTCTGTCTGTCTGTCTATCACTCTCTCTCTCTCTCTCACACACACACACTCTCTCTCTCTCTCTCTCTCTCTCTCTCTCTCTCTCTCTCTCTGTCTCACACACACACACACACACACACATTGAGGGACATACAAAAACAGAGGTAGAAGGATCAGGACTTAAAGGACTGCCCTCTACGCGTGATACATAACTTTTGTATACGGATACTAGCCTGGTCTAGAGCTGTCTTATTCCAATGTGATACATAGCTTTTTATGTCGATACTGCATTATTTTCCCTTACAGATTAGCGATGTCGGAATAACCCTCGTTTTTTATGTTATATCTGTCTGATAAATTGGGACAATTTTGGGAACATGCTGGATTTTGCTGGGTAAAAAAATTGTTTTCCGTGTTGCGTTTTGCTGCGTAAGCTGGATACTGCTGGCTACATATAGCAAGCTTTTGCTGGATATGCAGAGTAACGTCGGGATAACTATAGTTTTTGCTGGGAAAGAGCTTTGGTGTTTTTTCTGTGTCAGGTTTTCAATGGGTAATGGGAAATTTGCTCCATAAGCATGTATGTTCTTTTGCTGGATGTGCAGGGTCACGCTGGTATTTGCCAGAAAAAATAGGTATATTATTTGTTCCTGAGCAAAGAGACAACAGTCTCCTTTTTTGCAGGAAAATGATGGAATCTCAACAATTAATGAAATTTAATGCCGGAGAATATTGTGCATCTGGGCTACGATGCTCTACAATCCTTCCCATCATGCTTTAATTTTTAAATTTTAAAACAACCATATTGCATAATAATGTGTGATCAAGTCTATTTAAAACAACTCAGAGGAATATAGATTTATCGCAGACATTCAGGACAATCTAAGCCAAAGTATTTTTTGGCAATCATAGAAGTTAGTTTGTTCTTATATTATTGTGTACACATGCATTATCATGTGTTGGCTATTGTGTATATTTTCACTTTTGCGGTACAAAAACAGCAGACTGGGGATAGCGGAAAAAAAGGAATATGAATTGTCTTTCAGAGTGTTTGCTGGAACCTGACATTCGCAGGATATGGCTTAATCCAGTTATGATCCGGACACTATTTTTCCAGAGAATCCGGCAATAGCCCGACAAAGTAGAGAAAAAACGACTATCTTTTACCCACTGACATCGCGACATAGAGGACCTAAGACCAACCAGTAGGACACAATCCGAACTAGCGAGAGCTTGAAATTGGGGTTTATTAAGGGCTTGGTCCAGCTTAATTCAATGTAAAGCATGATTCATATGTTGACATGGGCAAATTTTAAATTTTTCTTATTCCAATGGAAGGCTTTAATCTATCTTTATGACTTGTAAAACCCTTATGCTCTGTGTTGCATGTACTGTTTTGTGAAACAGTTCACACGAGTATTGCCTGCAACCGAAATGCGAAAAAAGATCATTCTTGGTATACACTGGACAAAACATTCATAAATGACTGAATGGTATGGCCTGGTTTAATTGTCTCTTTCTGTTCCGTCCCATCATCTCACACAAGTGATATAAGACTCTCAAGAAGTTAAAAGCAATTCAAAAGTATAGAAATAGAAAATGTACACCCAAATACTTTTAAATAGCTCAGAGGAAGTATTTGTTGTATACCACATGCCCCTCGTGTATGCATCAGTTGGCGCAATAAGATTGTTTACATCAACGTTTAACGAAAACTACATAGCTGCAGGCAAATCAATTTGCAGCAGTTTGCGACAATCTGCAGCAATGGGCAATCCTACTGAAATTTGATGCAGATTACCATGGCGAATTGCATTCTCGTCGTAGTTTGCAGATCGCCTCCAAATGATGCATTTTGCTGCATTAAGTGGTAATTACCACGGTATTATACTGTTAATATTTAAATGTCGGAAAATCAAAATTTATTTTAGAATATGGGAATGGGAGACCTTCACACGCCCTCATAATACAGCTGCTACGATGTAAAATTGATTTAAGAGTTCCTTCCCACGTCTTTAGGGAAAATTATTAAAGTTTGGAAACTGGTGTGTAGCATTTTCCCAAAGAGGTGCCATTTGAACGAAAGATATAGAATGTGAATAGATTCACCCAGAGTCAGTTGCGCTTTCGCGAAAAAAAGAACCGTCCCGAATACTTTTCCACGTGTGACATTTCGGCATCGGAAGCCATACCATTCTCGTGTCCCGGTCTTTCCTAGGCACAAAGCACATGCGTTGCCCATATTTACAGTCTCTTGTATCGGCCAACAACTTGTTTTCAGCCATCCATTTTATGAGTTCACCTTGCTTATTAATTAGCAGAACAAGTTGCATGTAACCCATAGCGATATCCACATCGAGACACTTCCAGAAGTTCCACACGCATGTCGTGCAAAGTAGGCCACACAATTGAAGTTTATGCACAAATCAACCGCAGCACTCCTCACAGATGTACATGACATTTCTCAGTGTCGTGCAGATAAAGTTCCTACCACTCTGGAAATGTATAGATCAAAGGTATTGAACAAAGGATGTGCGCATCTTCCCAGCAAAAAGGATTAAAAGAGAACAACAATTTGATATAATATCTTTGTGGGAGACTTATGGACACAAGATTTTCATAGTATGACTTTGAGGAAATACAAGCACGAGATATTGGTGTTTTGTATCTCTAAATCAACAAAAGAGGGCATGATACATATAAGGTATATCTGCAAAACATGAAACACATCACTCTTTTTTGGGGGGGTGGGGGGCAGTTTCGCGCATTTCAGTTTAGTGTATTATCTATCTAAGGGAGTTAGGGAGACACAAACACGCAATTTGATGCAGTTGTTTCCAGGGGAGAAAAAAAAACACATGACAGTAGTAAAATTCATTTTTGCAGGGACATATATCCTTGTTTCGCAACCTTTAAACGGCAACATATGTGTGTTGGAGATACAACTTTCATTCCGAGATTTGAGCAATACGCAGTTTGCATATTAATTTTCTACTACAAGGGACGAGTTTGACGTGTGGCCATCACGGGAGACATCACTGTTACAGAGAGGCCATACGATCATTTTCTCATAAAATTAGCATTTTTTGAGAAATTTAAGTTCTCAAATGCCAAACTGGTATTCTTCGTGTACTTCCCAAGCCATATACAAGAAAAGCTTCCATCTGCCTTTAATAAGTATTCTGTATTTCCAAAATATAAGCAATACCCCGCTGGTCCCCACAGGTACCGACCCGTACCTCGCCATATCTCACTGTGCAAGACTTGGCAATCAGGTATGCAGTTGGGCGGGAAATTAATATGCATGTCTCCCATTGGATTTAAGTAAAGTATTCGTGGAGAGATACACTTTGCAAGCACATCACACTGGTGTAACATCTTTTACCAGAGACAGAAGCACATCAGATTGGTGTAATGTATCTCTAGGGGAGTCAACAGAACACCAGTCCCTTTGAGGTGACATAAATACATCAGTTTGGCATCTCTTTGAAAAGGAACAAACATGTTTAACTGGTTCCTTCATTATTGCTCTTGGAAGGATACATGTGCAACATGTTGGTGGGATATGTCATGTGTGAAACCCGAGTACATTAGGCTGGTTGAATATTCCTCTCCGGAAGACACAAACAATCAGATTCTTCTTATGTAATAATGGGGGAAACAAAAGCATATGCAATTGGTATTTTATGTCTTATTTTAGGCCATACAAACAAATCAGTTAAGTTTAATAGCTCCCCAGATACAAGAACTTACAAATGATGTCGTATGTCTCCTGGTGTTGAGGTAAAACGACATTCAGTGCTGTAATATATCTCTCGTAAACATATATAGACGACTGATACGATTTCTCTTTGTATTTTCAGCTCAGACACTTTTGGAAATGTAATAATTATTGTTGTTTTGCTTGCCCCTTTGACATTTTTTCCGACGTTGTTCTTCCAGTGTTTTTAAACCATCCTAATTAAATACGTATGTATATGTCTTGAAGCGTATATGCCGACCAATAGATATTTAAGTACAAACAAAATTTACTCTGACGTTGGAACTTATCAACATATTGAGTCTACCAGAAACATTTAAAATCTGATGTTAATCGCTGCCCAGATAATGATAACTGGTAGGGTAACTGTTGCATGGTTTGGAAGCTTGATGGTTTCCCACTAATGATTTATGAATTCATTTGCTGTTGAAGTCTTGAATTTTCAATATGTTAAATCGAACGTGATAATATGGTAATCAGTTAAACAATTAAACATAGACTGTGACCTGATGGGCCATGGGGCATAGAAAGAAAGGGTTGTAATATTATAAGGTTCAGAATGACACAGAAGTGCTTCCACTGTTGCCTTTGTATGTAAAGTAACTTTGCTGGATCCCATTTATTTTACCGTCCGCAATGCCACTTGACATGTAATTATTCTGACATATTTTAAACGTAGCTTTATCCAATATCGTTTCACACAATCAATAGCAACTTGGGAAATGGATTTGTTTGAACTACCTGGGGAAGTCGTACTGAAGTGCATACCGTTTCCTCGTTTCAAAGCCCTCCACAACGTGACAGTCAAGCTGTACTGAGGACAGCACTCCTTGCCAGCACTGCAAAGTTCTGTAAAGCTATGTTGTGCAGCCTTGATAAATTCGAGGAACATACATGTTGAATGAAAGACATAAAGATACACTTTAAAACAACATGGAAACAACTGTGAACGGTGCAAGCAAAGAATTTAGTTATTGTTTAAGGCGTTTTCTTGCATACTTTGCTTAGTAATATAATGATGCTGGTTGTCTTTTCTTGTGTGCCTGTTTTTTTGTTTTTGTTGTTGTTCTTTTTTTTTGGGGGGGGGGGGGGGGCTATTGTTATACTGATTCTGAAAAATTCTCTATTTATATATTTCTGCACACAGTTGAACATTTTTAAAATAACATTTATATTGCAAGGAATTTTATCGTATTTTTTGTAACATTTGTTTGATAGAATGCGTGTTTTGTGCTGAACAGTTCCTGTCCGAAAGGACATCATCTTTTTTCTGCACTCCTTACTCTCTTCCTTCTCGCTTGGTTCCTATCTGTATCGTTCCTTCTAGCACTTTTACAACTCCCTTTAGTTCCTCCTCATTTCTTCTGTTCCACTCCCTACATTTTCTTTATTTCTCTTTTTCTTTCTTTCTTTCTTTCTTTCTCTCTTTCTTTCTTTCTTTCTTTCTTTCTTTCTTTTTCTTTCTTTCTTTCTTTCTTTATTCCTGTCTTTCTTTCTTTCTTTCTTTCTTTTTTTTTTGTTTCTCTTTTTCCGTCATTCATCCCATCTTCCTCTCATCCTGTATAGGCTGTATAGTTAGCTTTATATTGTCATCTGCGTGAGCACATGAAAATGTTTCTTTGATTTTTATAAATATTTTACAGAAATAAGAACAAAGAATCATTTTCATATTCACATGCAAATAATAGCCGTGTTTTGTTTGACTACAGGCATGGTATATTGTCCTTTGCGAGAGTCATACTTCTGGAGTCGTCGCGAACACGCATTACAGGCTGGCACATGGAATCTTTCGTAAAGAATATATTCCATAATAGTTGTGAGGTTATTTTTAGCGAATGTGCAACGTTGCCATAAAAATATTCTTGTGCTATATATTGACACCACCAAGCATTTATAATCAATGTGAAGTTCAGTGCAGCGACAACTAATGATAAAAATAGTTATAATGATAAGGGAAAAAAAAACATCACATGTCTAAAACTTTGTATTTGTGACGGGAAGCACGTTTCATAATTTTTGCTGTTGAGACGTATGTTTTAAATGTTCGAAGCAGAAAAAAAACTTTGTGCCTGATGTCTTGTCCCAGTAGCTTTTTTTTGTCGGGCAGTGTTTCTTACTTCACGATTCAACATATGTGTCACGTGCAAAACCTTTGAACGAAAGTGGAAAAACACAAATTGTACAGAACACAAAGTCATAATAATATTCTGTGGCACTCCACTTCTCTGCCGTGGTCCTGGCTATCTCGTCAGGTGGCCTTTATTAACATAAAAAAAACCCACCTCAAATGAAGCGTTTATTATAGGTTAGCAAACAAGCGTGGATGGTAAAAGTAGGGTGAGGTTACTTTCTGAGCAGGATTCTGTGCCTGCCTTGGGGAGTGATCGATCCCGGGCACACTCTTGAAAAGGATCGATGGCCGCCGTTAGGTATAAGCTGCTGAACGGGTAAAGAGACGATAAGAGAGCCGGACGGTAGAAGCTAGGGCACACTCTTGAAAAGGATCGATGGCCGCCGTTAGGTATAAGCTAGGGCACCAAACCCCCCTCCACCAAAAAAACACCCACCCACTCAGCCCTATCCCACTGTTGTAACATTGCGCTCGGCATGCCCACAGCCCCTCCTGATGTTGCCACTTAGCAGGGCCATGCAAGCCCTAATAAGAGCTACCTTCTCCCTTCCCTTCTAAGCGTGCCCACTATTCTCTTCAGTGACTAATCACATGTTATTATTCCTACTCTCTCAGAACTGCACCAAGAAGCCTTTCACTGACGCTAAACCTACTCTATTTCCTGGAAAATCGCCCTTCAATCCCAGTATCCATGCTCACCTATTATTCTCTACCTTCTTTTTTGCTAATGACGCTATCACATCTAATCCATATAACATCCCAGGTATGGCTACACGTTCCCACAGCACCCTTCCTGTGAAAGCTGTATAGAAGCTGTTCCCTGCGATGACCTTTATCATCCTTTCGCTCTATTCACCTTCAGTCTGATTTTTTTCAACATGGTACCTAAACATTCCCTGTCCTGTGACCTCAACCTTCACCCCTAAATGTTCGTTCTCCTCACCTTCTCCAATCCTAATGACTTTCTCTTGACCATCTGATATCCTAAACTTATTTACCATCCATGTCTCCTCCTGTTTTCTCTTCTGCCTCAAGACCATGACCTGACTCTTCTTCGCACTAAACTTTAACCTCCACTTTTTTCCATAGTCACCAGCTATCCTCAAATGTTCCTGTAACTCTCTACCTGTATCTGCCATTACAACAATGTCATCAGCGAAGAGCAACCCTGGAATATTTTCTCCTCCTATTGTTACTCCTTTATTGCTCTCTAGCAGTTCAGTTCCCAGTTGTCTCGTGTATATGGCAAACAAAATCTGTGATAACACACAACCCTGCTTTTGGCCGATATCTTACCTTGCCCCTTGAGTTTCCACATCTCCTACATTGAGACTACAATTTATCTCTGCATATAAAGCCTTTAAAACTTCCAGCAAACCACCTCCAAAGCCTAGCACTTCCACTTTAGCCCACAGTGCATTTCTCATACCCTGTCTTAGGCTTTCCGCACATCAAGGAAGCCATGTGCACCTTTCTTTTCCTTTTCCTTGCTATCTCCAGCACCTGTGATAATGTAAAATCATAGTCAACAACTCTCCTGCCTAGTCTGAAACTATTCTAAATCTCTCCTAAGAAACCCTCCCTCTCGCCAACTCTCCCTAGTCTCTTGTACATTACACATGCAAAATCTTGCCTATCTTTAGTGCTAATGTCATCCCCCTGCATTGATCCAGGCTATCCACTGATCCTTTCTTTACGATGTATGCTATCTTCAAGTCCCTCCTTTCTCTTTGGGACTCCTTTCTTTCAATAACCAGGTTAAACAGAACTTACATGCTCTCCCACAATTTTTCTGGCCCTTTCTTTATAAACCCATTTAGTACCCCATGTGGCCCTGGAGATTTCTCTACTTTTTACCTGTCCACTGCTATTTCAATCTCTACTCTCTCAATTCTCTTGCATAGTTCCTGTTCCTACCTGTCAGGTCTTCTTTCTACCCTACCACTAGGTGACTCCCCCTCCCCCATTGTGGGTCATTAATTTCTTACCAGTGTTCCTGCAATGCCACTTCTATATCTTTAGCCTCCTCTACTACTTTGCCTTTATGCTTAAGCCTGTCAATTCCTACCCTCTTCCTTCTTAACACCTGTTTCCAAAAAACTGCTGATGGATCACCTCTACTTGACAGAACCCTTTTCGTCATCTCATCATTCCACTCTATCCGTCAGTGTGTCTTTATCTCCTGCACAATACTTCTTGCCTCGTTGCACTCTTCCTCAGCCTTAGCTATTTCATTCTGCTGCCTTTACATCCTGACACACCTCCAAACTTACCCCTCCTCCTTTTCTCTACCCTACTGCCCTCCAGCTTCCTGTTAAGTTATACCCCTCAGGTATATATAACTGACCCTGTTCATTTCCCCTCAAATGTGTCTCTGTTATGGCCACTATGTCCATGATTTCCTCCTCTGCTACTAAGCAAATATTTACCATCTTTCCCCTGACTTCTCTAAACTTTACATTCCCCACTCTTATCGTTGACCCCTGGTCCTTCCTTTTGCTTTCTTTCCTCTTCCCTCCCTGCCAGTCCGAGCCTCTCGATTGGGTGCTGGGTTACCTAGTGTTCCCGTTGCTGTTTCACCCATTCACTAAACACATGTCCTAGCATGTCTCCTCCTTTCTGGCTCGGGTGCAAACCATCCCATGCAAACAGTCCCCTCCTGCCTACAAAGTTATCCCTGAAGGCAAACCCTCTCTCCCTGCACATCCCTACCAGATGCCTATATACTGCTACAATCATCCTGGCCTCCCACGCACTCATCCTATACCTGGACAAAATCCCCATCGCAAGAGGCTCACAGTCTAACTGCCCTAACCTGTCTAACAGTCCTTGTACCCCCCCCCCCCCAACACTACCTCTGATCCCACCCTCTCCCTTCCTCCCCCCTCCTCTCTGTCCACCAGGTCTTTAGTGCCTACCTGAACCACAACCCTCGGATACTCTCCACTAGACCTGAATAACCCCTCTACACACTCCTCCACATCCATAATCTTTGCCCCTGATAAACACACCCTTACCCCTTTGCACTCTATTATGCCTACAGAACATCCTGTCTACCCTCCTTACAATGCTGCTCCCCACCACAACTGCCTGTCTAACCCTCTCTTCCCTCCCCTCTTCCTTACTACCCTCTGCTACCTGTGCTAACCCCTCCCCTGCTTCTCTAGTCTCCTCCTGACTACTACAACCTGCTATCTGTCTCGCCTCCTCCCTTTCACCACTCTCCTGTCCCACCCCACTGCCCTGGCCCTGTCTCTGGTCTCTTCTTACTCTATTTTTAGCGCTTCCACCTGACCTTCTAAGGTGTCAACCCTCCTACACCTCCCGCACCTGTACTTAAAGCTATCTGCCTTTGCCTCCTCAAAAGTACAGGCCAACCCCGTGCCCCGAACTCCTCCCACATACAGCACTCTTCACACTGTATGTACCCCTCCCGTCCTGTCTCCTGTCTACTAACATCATCCCGATCCCCCCACACCCCCGTCCCCTCCTCAACTATGCTCTCGCCTTCCCTCTCACTACTCCCAGCCCCTCTCCCCTCTAGCCTTCTCTCTTGCCTGGGTGGCCTCCCTTCTACTATCATATCACCTTTCCTACGAGACACAGCTCCTATCCTCACCCTACTCTGCGACAAACCAACACTAGCTTTCCTCTCACTTGGTTTCATATTTCAATATAGCGGCCCCCACGCTAATCAACTCAATTTTGCTCAAACAAGAATACCAAAAATCTTCACAAACACTACAAATGTTCCACTTAGACTATCCCTAGTTGATCTCTGACTACTCAAAAAACAAACAATTGCAAAATGTTTACCAAATTATGCCAAAAACCCCCCAAAATATTCACAAACTTTCACCACCGAAAATACCACTCAACTTCTCCCACCCAAATCTCGTCTTCCCTCTCAATGCCTGTTACATGCAATCTGTGTCTTGCTCGTATTTGAGTCATACATCTCGTGAAATGGTGAACGTCTTCTCCATGAAGTCATGAAAAGCAGATCTGTATATCGAGTAACTTGATTTGTATACTAGCTTATTTGTGCATGCGATGGTGTGAAGCTCTGCCTCCATAGGCGCATAGCAACAGCAGATTTCAAATGCTGCCATTGTAAATCAGCAATAAAACATTACGATTGCATCGATGGAAAAGAGTTAATTGTTGCATAACTTTAATAAATGGTTTTTGTTTCGAAGCACAAGTTCGGTTAAACCTGTTTTTTGTTTTCTAATTGCAAAGTGGAGGCATCTTGTTGATAAATCCTCGTGGAAAAAGTAGAAACAGACTTATACAACATGCAATAACATTAAAATGAACTAAAAATAGAAGATTACCCTTCTATAGCCTTCCTGGAGCGGACGTCTCACTCAGAAACCCCCTGTGAAGAAATAAGATGATATAGGCATAGGAATTTTAGTCGGGGTGAATGAATGCGAAACTTACTCCGACCAAATGTGAACAGTAACCTCCTGACAGTAGTATTTAATGGAAATACCCGCTAAATGAATAGACGTTTCTAAAGGAGTAAAAATAGCATAATAACAGGTACCGCTGTTGAGCATTATCATTATGCTTCATTGACCATATGCATGTAGGCCATCATGAATATGTTCCTCGGGTTACAATTTCAAACGACTTACAATACTGCCATGAAGGTATGCAGCAGCAAAATAACTGCCTCTCCAAACTTGATACCCACACATGCTAAGTTCAGTTAAACAGTTACTCGTATAGAACATTCTGTTTAAAAAAAGCATTCAGAATGTGATAAGTAGATAAAAAGTACAAAGCCCACAAAAACGATAATGTTTTTTTTAATTTGTTGCCCTGAAATTAAAATAAATATGTTATACTTTCATGTAAAGTTCTATTAAAGCAGGAATAGAGGGAAATACATTACTAGTGTGCTGAATTGTACTGAGCAATAACAAAATATTTTAGGTAAACTTTGCCATCCAATTATTGGGAATTATGATACCTTCTAAAATGCCATGTTGCAAGTAAAGTATATATTAATGCATCCAATAAAGACTGAGGGATTCTGGGTCGAAAAGGTCTTGTCAATAAGACCAAAACAAAAGATCAAACTATTTCGCAGATAGCATCGGCACGTAATCAATGAACGGCATCTTCTGTTGTGAGAGAGGTTAAGCTATAGGTTTCTGGGAGCTTGGTTTTGCACCTTAGCTGATTGGGATTGTAAGAAAGAGCGTTTGATGAGATATTTCCAAACACCCACAGGGATGAAACATGACTCACTACCAGGCCAGAAATAATGGTGGTAAATTGACTTAAAAAATTGTATAATGAAGTCGATGAAAAGCTTAGATGTCCTTTGTGGTTCAATTTCTCGATTGCATTACCGAATGGAATTCAGTATAACACTCACAGATTTTCGTCAAACAAAGGCTCACTTAGATATTGGAGACACGAGAACTAGCATTCTTCATTAATTATTTTTAAGGGAGTTCTGTGGAACATTTTGGATGCAAAAATGAAAAAGTCGGGGGTTTTTTACTCCATCAAAACATGGGCCTGTCCACTACTTTGCTCCCTTCTCACAGGTTCATGGAGGCGTTTGCTAAGAATCGTTAAAACCTTCTTGACATTTGGTCTACAGTAATTATCTTTTTCAAGAAAGAATAACTTTTATCATTTTCAAGAAATATCACACAATCTTAAAAAGCATACCCATACCTCTATTATGTTTTGCTCATTACCGCCAGGCTGTATCTGTTTACATCATTGTTATGTCAACAGATCGTACTATAGTAAGTGCTCCAAAGGAAGTGAGAGAAATATTTAACCAGTGTAATTTCAATGTTGCTTGTGGAATTGCTTTTCAGCATACTTTTGATATTACCACACATCTTAGCATTATAAAAATCTCATTTACCATGACGCATGAAAATCGAATTCGAAAGAGTACATGAGGTTGTCATTTAAAAAAAAAAAATGATAATCTAAAAACAAAGATAACAATAAGGGGAGATGGCATACCTTCCAAATTAGTGACATTAGTCAAACCAGCCCTGGTAAGGCCACTTACAAACCTGATTAAGTATACCTTGATCAGCAGTGATATTTGCGATAGATTTAGAATAAGCTCGAGTCACTCCCATTTATTAAAAAAAGATATAATGAAATAAACTAATTACAGACCTGTGGGAGTACTTGTGATCATCTCTACATTTCTCGAGCAAGTTATGTGTGGTGAATTGTATGATTATTTCTAGGACATACTCCACCCATTCCTGTTTGCTTTTAGACAGGGTTATAAGAGCCATACAACACATCTTTGGGCATTGGTAGACTCAAAGAAGGCCTTGGATGAAACCAAATATGTCAGTGCAGTGTTGATGGACTTATGCAAGGCCTGAGACTATCTTCCACGGCAGCTTCTCTTTGCCAAATTAAAAACTCATGGCTTAAGCAGCAGTGTTCTGATCTTACTGAGAAGTTACCTCAGTAACAGGAAGCAGTGTGTAAAGATAGGAAA